>VXBC01012562.1:333221-379069 GCA_013399945.1 Ploceus nigricollis | reverse complement strand
AAAACCAAAAAAACCCAACTCCGCCCCCCCCCCCCCAAAAAAAGGCAGTGTCAGGTATTTGAATCAGCGATGTGCTCTGGATGGTTTTAGCTGGATTTTTCTATGTGTGGTCTGACAGTCCCCACCTCGGCGAGCCCTGCAGAACTTCCCAGCTTTGTTCTCTGGGGAAGCACACAACTTCAGCCACGTTCCTGCTGCCTTGGCCGTGGTTCAGGGCTGTGGAGTGTGTGTTCACAGAGGGGCAGTGCACACAGTGCACCTGGCAGCTCCACCTTTCCCAAGGCAACGCCACAAACATCCCGCTGCCCTTTCAGGCTGCTTTTAGCTCCTGCTCACATAAAACTCCATTAAACAGCACATTCTAAAAGTAAAGTAACTGACTTTAAAAAAAAACAACAAACCACAACCCTTTACAATTGTAGAATCCTAGAATACCTTTATCTTTGTGGTCCAACCATTCTGTATTCTTCCCAGCCTGGAGAAGGCATATGCAGGAGCCACAGTGCCATCCAAGAGCTTCTAACTGTGTGTGAAACATGCCACACATACAGATTCCTCACAGGACAAACAAACAACTGAAACTGCATGGAACCAAGCTGGAATTGCTGGTTTTGGTTTGAAAAGCATGTTCAGCATATGGCTACTACATTTTTTCCAGGACAGTCTCAATGTAAAGGATGAGAACAGAATCATCACCAGGAAACAAGTTAAATAGCAGTAAAATATGTGACAATTCTTAGTAAGAAATGGAGCTGAGACACTCTCAAATTCCAAAGTTTGCTGATTAAGTATATACTTTTTGTAAAAGCAGTGAATTCAAGCAAAAATGCATACTTAGCATTAGCACAACACTGTATCTGTAATCCCAAATCCCAACAGCTGTTCGGATATTCAAATACCAAACTGGAAGCCAGCTAGCAAGTCTGTGATAAACAGGAAAGTACTGGCATCTATATAAATAAGAACACAAACCAGCACAACAAAACAAAGCTGTCCTAGCACAAAAGAGTAGGGCTGGATGAGGCAGTTCCCACAGCACACAGCATAAGTCAGCCTGACACACAGACAACAAGCCATTTATCATGCTGCCTCCTAAGTCTATTTACATTTAAACATCACTCATTTGAATCTATTTTATTCCATTTATAGATGCACCTGCAGCAAAATTAGAGGTATTAAAAATTAGTTTCTAAGAGAATATTTTAACTGTTTATTTATTTCCCTTTGAATTTTGATTTGAAGAGGTAAATTACAGACTTCTCTAAGTGAAAACAAACCCAAAAAAACTCTTTATGAAACCCTTAAAAAGAAATCCTTAATGATTGCTCTTAGCCAGCTAACTCCTACTGCTGTGCTTTTAACCAGTCAGAAAAGGAACATAATTAGGTTTTGCAGTTCTTTTTTTTTACACCGCCAAGGTTCTGCATATAAAAATATATATTTCTAGATGGTGATGTAGCTAGCATCGAGGTAGAAGAGATATTAAAATCCACAGAGTGGAACTCTGGAATAAATATTTTGTGTAAAAAATATAAGAGACATTTAGAAGGAGAAAGAAGAAAGGGGAAGAACTGTCAGCTAAATATTCTATGAAAAGATACCAGTGTTTTTATACTGGTATCAGCTGTGAGACAGTGATTGACAAAGATGCTGGTGCACTGGATCTGTCCTGATGGATTGCTGAACTTGCATCAGGTCTCTGCATTTGCTCCTCCTGAATTCCACAAGACTTCCAGCAGCCCACCTGTGACTTCAGCACAGCTCAAGCTACAGTTCCTAAATCCCATATATGCATGAAACACCAAGTTGTTTCATCATGGAATTTTTCTTTATCACAAAGCTTTGCTCCATAAGGTGACCATAACAAGCTGTGCACAGCCAGAACTGTTATGGGGACATGAGACAGTAGAAGAGTAAAAAGTTCATGAAAAAATTAGAACTTAGCTTAAAAGTTAGAAGCAGCTTATCTGCTGGTGGGGGTAAAACTCTGACAGTGCCACAAATAACAGTTATAGATCTGGCCCCAAAACTCTAGTGCTTACCCCCTGACAGACATGCATTAAAATGTTGTCCCTATGTTGTTATACGCATATATAATTGCATGTACTCATTATTTTCTTCATCACTGCCTCTTTGCTACCATAGCTCAAAAGCAAATTGTTTTCTTAACTCTAAATTATAATAAATTTTGTAATTTACTGCTACAATGAACATGCAGGGTGCATTAACGTAATTTTGAATTTTAGAAGCAAAGTGTTTTACTTTAAGTAGTAGCTTCCTGAACAAAATAAAAAATCCCTTTTGTTGAGGGTGTTTTCTTCAACAATTCACCTCAAGCCTGCTTTCTGCATTTTTACATAATTGTAGGTCATTTCCTTAAAATTATTAATCCTATTTCATGTAATGGTGTATTAAAACCCCCTGTATGTCTCATGACACCTCATTAAATTCTCATTTCTTACTGAAATTTTGTATGTAATGTACCAAACAGTTTTCTCTTTTGGATAGAAGTCAAAGAATATTTCAGTGGAACAGATCAGGTGGTTTCTAAGCAAAGTCCTTCCTAATGAACTTAGTGGGTCAGCTTAACACCGCTCAAGTACATAATAATAATAATAAAATTATTATTTCATTGAAAACCATACAACTCTAAGTATATATTAAAGCACTTTAAAAAATTATTTGAGAGGTTTGGTAATCTAAATTCCCATTAACTTTTTAATAGGGTTCAACATTCTTAAATGTGAAGATGTGTTGAAAAAGCATCTACTATAAACTACACTGTTTTTACTGGTTCTGGGGAAATAGTTTATTCATATTTTAGTGTGTTGTTGTTTAAAATGTTCTTTTATTCTCAAGGGATAACAAGAATTATATGGAAAACAAGAGGTATTGTGCTATGCACTTAATGAACACAGAATAAAAGAACGGCCCTGATCTGGGGACTATGACACAGTTTGTAAAGTCAGTGTTACACAGGGGAGACTGAGGTCTGGGTTCACATCTATAGCCTTAGCAGCAGATTTTGTTAACATAGTTCCAATTCTTACTGGAACTGTTAGAAACTCAAAGGAGTAACTTCATAAATGTGGTGAAATTCACATCTAGTGAAAAACTATTGAATAGATTTATTAATCAACATTTATTTGCCTAACACATTCAGAAATTATCTTCACAAACAGATTCTTTAAAATCACTTGTGAAATTAAATGGTATTCTGCTCCTCACTGAATAGTTTAGATAACAAGAACAGTGGGAATTTTGATACACATATTTTGTTGTTCAGTCAGATCCTGCTCAGGCTACTTGTGAGAATTCACATGAGAGAAAATGATTCCCCAGATACAAATGAACAGTAAATACAGAATTATTTCAAAGCACTTCATATTAATTAGTTTAAAAATCCAAATGAATATTCACAGGAATAAACGGAGTGATTTGCTGAATGCTTTGTTCCCAAAGACTTTGCACACAGATAACTCTAACTAATATCCCTGTGTACTGGCAGGAGAAAGTCAGGGCTTTTGTGCATGGGCCGAGGGGAGCTTGGCAGTCTGTGCCATGTTTCCATCTTATACAATGCCTGCAGGTGTGATCTTGAGGGAGTTTTCATTGCTGTTTGGTGGCAAAATTACCTGAAGAACTTGGGGAGGCCTGGAAATGACACTGGGAAGTGAATACTGCTGTAAGTTATGGATACAGTATAATTTTATTGTATTATGCAAAGGTCCAACGATCTTCCTTTACCTACATCGCCCTGAGCTCATTGCAAAGGCAGAGGCAATGCTCTGTTCTTCAGCAGTTGTGCAGGTAAAGAAGGTCCTGTTTCACCCCTTATCCAAGGTGTCTGCTGGCTGGCAGCACAATCTTTAAAGGTGGGCTACGGGAAACATCACCAGCAGGCCTTGGAACTGACTGAGACTGGTTCTTACTTGCTGGTGACTGATGCAGTGACCTGGTGCACATGTAGGTGTCTATATCCTACAGCCTCAGAAGTGAAAATTGCTATCTTCTTCAGCAGAATACTGCCCAGAGAGGCACCATTCCAAATAAGAAGTTTTGGATCAAAAAATCAAAAATATTTTCTAGCCTTCATTCTTTTAAATGAGGAGAAGTTTCTGAAAAACTCATTTGCATCAAAGTGTATAAGAGATTCATTTTACAGCACCTGGATAAAATAATGATAGGATTTTGAGACCCTGTGATTGTTTCTTAGATAGGGGATGAGGAAGGAAGAATAGATGGAATATTCTCAAGAATTAGAAAGTATAGCCATAGACTAGGATATTAAAAGCCTGTCTTGAAGAATTTATAGACTGCCATTAGGATTTAAATCTGTCAGTCTATCCCCGAAAAGACATTTGACTGAAATTATGGGTGGTGGATCTGTGTGTAGGATTAAAAGATTTCAGCTCTCTGGCAGCTCTGTCTCACTGCTGAGGTATTTGATGCTGAGGACTGATGACAGCAGATCATTATTTACTCAGTGACAATTTCTGGAGCACATGCTAAGAAAGTGCTAGGGCAGAGAAACAGAATATTTTGAAAGAAAGCAAAACTGTAGGGAGGCTTCTCCCCTGGAAATCTGTTGGAATACTGCTAATGGTCTCAACACAGGTTGAGAATGCTCTGCAGAGCACAGTGCTTCAAGCACTTTGGAAAAAAATGGGGCTCCCCCCCAAGGGGGACACTGCTCCACCTGAAATGGGGACAGAAATTTGAAGGCAAAAGCACCCTCTGGAAAGCAGGAGCTGTGGATCTTGCTGTGATTTCAGAGACATATCCACTTTGAAGAGTAACCCTGAATGTGTATGTTAAGTTGTCTGATGCTGGAGACCTTTCTTACTCCTGCTGGAATTAGGTTTGAATGGATCTTTAGCATTAAAAACATTGGTGGCCAGCATGAATATTAGTGATGAAGCAGGAAGTAGTAGGAGACAGTAAAGGACTTCACCAGGAGGTGACAAGAGAAGCTCCATGCTGCTCACACTGCTTGGCTTCTTTCTGTAACAAAAGCTGACACTACTGAAGGAGTCAGGATAGCTGAAGAAAAACTCTGTATACCCTCAGAGGCAGCAATTCCTATCAAAACTTAAACAGAAGGAGCCTCCAGATGCCATGTTTAATCAGAACATGCAAGCAGGCACAGGCTGGTAATACACATCCATTAGAAATGAAAATTTTTCAGAGGACATCCTCTGAGGTTGCTAGTCTTTCTGATAATTATAGGAAGAATGTTCTGACAACACTCTCCTGCAGCCAAGGCAGCACACGCTGTCAGTGCTAAACAACACAGTCTGAAGGAGTGCCCTTTTAACAAAGAGCCATTAGGGATTTATGAGGAGAAAGAAGATGTAGGATAAGATGAGAATGGCTTGAGATCACCAGTAAACACAGATTTGTCTTCTGCACTGACTTGGAACCTGCACGTTGAGAATGTATTTTAGTGTTATTTTCAACAAGCAGATCCAAGGAGACTCACCATGGACTTGGTGACTAAAATTTCCTGCTGCATGTTTCTCCTGAATAAGTAACTCAGACTAGCTCCTGGGCCTTCTTTCCTGGTGCACTGGTTTCAGCTGGAATAGAGCTAATTTTCTTCTGAGCAGCTTGTCTAGCACTATGGTTTGGATTTGTGCTGGAAGCAGTGTTGGTAGCACTGGGATGTTTTGGTCATTGCTGAGCAGAGCTCACACAGAGCCAAGGCTTCCTCTGGCCCTCACCCGACCCCACCAGTGAGGGGCTGGGAGGGGACACAGCCAGGACAGCTGACCCCAAGTGATATCCCAAGGGATATCCCAGCCCACGTGGGGCCATGCTCAGCACACAGAGCTGGGGGGAGGAGAAGAAGGAAGGAGGACATTCAGGGTGATGGAGTTTGTCCTCTCCAGTCACTGTCACACGTGATGGGGCCCTGCTCTCCTGGGGATGGATGAACACCTGCCCAGCCATGGGAAATCAGTTCCTTGTTCTGCTTTCCTTGTGTGCACAGCTTTTGCTTTATCTGTTGAAAACGACTTCATCAACCCACAAGTTTTCTCCCTTCTGCCCTTCCAGTTTTTCCCCCCTGTCCCACTGGGGGCAAGTGAGTGAGTGGCTGTGGGGGGCTCAGCTGCCTGCTGGATTTTGCCCCTAACACTTGGAAAGCTTCTGTCTTTGAGCTGTAAACCTCCTGTCCAAAGAGCTTCACACTCTTTTTGTCCACAACACATTTGTGCATCTTACATGACTGAATGGAAACCTGCATTCTTGTGCTGCTATCAGTATTTAAATATTTAGATCTTAAAAGCTGCAAATGGCTCAGGAGCTGACAAACACACTTCTTGTCACTCCTCATGTCACATACAGGGTACACAGGCTGATACTGCAGAGTCTCACTAGTGCTGCCATTTCCCCCCTGATATTCCAGATGTTACTGTCAGCTCTGCATTGACTTGAAAGCAGCTCCAGGGGCCATGACTGAATCCACCACAGCTAATCACAAAAAGATGATATGGCTGATTTCAAGGAAATACATTATGATGTAAATGAGCAGAAAACCAGGAAAAACCACCCGATTAGTTTTCCAAGATCTGAGCAGATAGTTCAAACGGAAGACAGATATTTTACTTTTCAGACATGCAACTGACAATCCCTTTCTCTCCTTCTTTTCATTGACTCCTGTCCCTGCTGTCCCAGTTTCTATGAAAATGACCTAGTTTTCAGTAATAATCAGTATGTCATGATGACTTTGGAGATCCCCTAATGTCCTCACCTATGCATCACTGATACCTTCTCAGAGTGACGCCTCTGTAACACCTAACTTGTGCAAACAGATTTCCAGCAGTCAGGCTTTAGATTTTGATATACAACAGGTCACAATTCACAGTTTCAAAGCGAACTAGGTCTTACATGAAGATTCCCAAGTATCTCAGTATCTTGCTATATGCATAAAATACAGAGCAAAGGCAGATTCAAATAAAAGCATCCTGATGAAAGGCTTACCCAAAGTAAAAATGAACAAATCTTGTCCTTCCCCAAGACACCATGGATGCATGTGTCCAGATATAGATTAAGCCTCACAATAATAAATGAAGCATTGACAAAAGGTGTCGACATCACCAATTACAGAAAGCATAGAAAAGGCATAAGCCTCAAATCCTGAGCTAGATGGTGATCCTTGGGTTCAACATACTAGCTTTACTTCCTTTTCCTCTTTCACTTCAGACACTTCAGGAGACATTAAATATATCCAGGCTAAGGTCACTGCAGAAGTACCTGAAAGGGAAATTGAAATGGTAACTGCTCAGCAGTGCTAATAGGTGACCAAAGAAATTAGCTGGCATGGAAGGCAGAAAGGCCCAGCTGCAGCAGGGAGAGCTGGCTGCAGGCTGGAATGCCAGAGGCCAAAGGACTCCCTGTAACTGAGTGAAGTTTCCCTTGCTGCTGAGATAAGGAAAACCCACAGCATTGTTTTGTAGAAATCCTGGAAATCCAGGGGCCACCTTTGGGCAGCAGAGCTGGCAGGAGGGATGGAAGCCACTCTGGGCTGAGGCACCCCGTGCCAGTGCTCCCTGCACTGGCGCTGCTCCAAGTGTTTGGAAAGAATCAGACTGTGATGCATCTTGGCAGACTCTGTGTAGAACCACTAATGGTGGTAGGACCCTGTCCAATGCACTTTAAAAACATATTTTAACACAAATACACACTTAATTTGCCTCAAGGAGTACAATAAAAGTTCTCTATCATATTACTGAAATTAGCTTCCCACTGTGATAGATTATTTTCAGATTGTAAATCTATTTGAACTTAGTTTGTTCTAACAAGAGATCTTAAATTACATAAAATATTTTTTAAAACTCAAATTACTATCCCCTTCTCTACTCTCACCTGAGGCTGAATTGCTGCATATACAAACTGACAGCAAAATGAGAGCCAGATCTCTGTGATTCAAAGCATTTATCCTCCATTACGCTCTGGAATAAATTATGATGGACAGTTTATAGTTATTAATATCTCATTTTAAATTATGATGTAATAGCATGTGCCATATTTCCTGGACGTGGAACAAATGTTTCTGTGTGATTTGTTTACACCACTGAAAGCCTGGCTAGTAAGCTCTATTCCTCTAGGGACAGTTCAAGTTGAAACATGAGTGCTGTGCAGGGAGCACAGTAAAGTACTGCACTGACTTTGCAAACCTTCAGGAAAATGAAATTACTATAAAATAAGCACTGGTCTCTATCTATATTATCCTCCTAAAACATCACCTTTTAATCTATTAAAACAACTCCTGTTCATGTCACCCCAAAGGAATGTGCAAAGGCTGCATGAACACATTCTCTCTGCTACAGCACAGCCAGGCCTGTTTCTCAAGGACTGTGAGCTGTGGGAGCAGGCATCACCTCCCATCCTCTTCACCAATTTTTTTTATATTGACACTCCTTCTCCCCCACAATGTCAGTGATTTGGTTTTGAACAATCCTTTCTTTTCCCTAAAGTTCTAGCTCTCCTATGTTTTACTGTTGTGAGAGTCTCACTGCTAGAAGTCTTGTCAGAAAGCACCACAGAATTTTTCTACCTTTATTTTATTATGACTAATAAATTATAGATTCTGATCTTGAGGAGAATAAACAAAGATTAAGTCCCTTCATTTCCTTTTCCCTTACACACCACTTCTAAAGACTATCATTTCTCCTTGGATTATCATGAATTTCAGTGCTCCTCAGAGAGATTCAGACTGAAGCTGAGGGGTTTTTTAACAACTTGTTGGCAGCAGCTTTATTTAAACTCAGCACAGGTCACACACCTTGCATAACAACTTCCACATCACACCTGAAACCTGCGAGATAAAGCAGATCTGATAAAGAGCTACAACCTGGACTCACACACTGCAGCTGGGGGAGGATTTGCCTCTTTTCTGGATTTTCCAGCTCATTCTAACAGTGTAACTATGTTTGGCTCTGAGAAGCAAGAGCAGGCAATAACTGTATTCAGTTACACTGTCCTTTCCCATGGTAAAACAGTTCAAACTTCCCAAGTTTGGGAACATTATTTATTTAATTTTATATGCAGAAATGATAACTCACATACAGAAAAAGAGTGTGGCAGTGTAAGTCACCTCCAAAGGGCAAGTGTTTGCCAGCAGCCCTATGTAATTCTCATTAAGAATGACAATGCAGGCAGTGAAAGAGTATACAAAGTGATTTTCTATATGCTAAACTTTCTAATTAATCCTGCATTGTGTCTACTGACATAATTTTATCAATGTCAATGCTGATTTTATGTCTGCTGACAGTCATTTAGCAAACACAATGCTCTGAAGAGGTGGAAGGCCCACCAGCATGAAAACTGCTTGAATTTAAAAACTAAAAGAAAAATAAAGGCATTCCTGATAATAACTAAAATTTGGAAATCTTATTTGATTAATAAGAAGTGGGAGAGCAGTTTCCTTCCTGGAATACCACTGTGTGAAATAAAAATAATGCATATGGAACAAATGCTGAGTATAGAGAATTCCGTGTTATTTTTTATGGAAACACATAGTACCGAATCCATTTATCCATCAGTCATATAAAGGCCATATATACTATAAAGCCAGCAAGGCATTTCCACAATTCAAGCTTTATTTACTTTAAGGAAGTGTGGGGAGATACAGAAGAATGATGCTGCCAGCAAGTCAGCTTCATCCGTTTCCTTAGATGACACTGCCAAGTTCATCAGCAACACCGTCCTGTGTGGCTGCTGGAATGTATGTACTCTTAGCATGGAGGTTTGGTCTACTGCAGCCACAGTAAGATAAATGACTCTTCCTCAACCAAAATTGGCTTGGCCTGCATAGGAGATTTTATGAGCCAGAACTTGTTTTCCAAGAATTCACAGTACAGAAATTATTTGGCATATTATCTGGCATAACAAACCTTGAGAGTAGCATACTTTTTTTTAAAGCCTTCAGCAGGTATTTGAATAATTTACTTTAACAGTCAGACTTTCTGCTTCCTATCATTTGACTTTGGTCAGAACCAGCCACTGTAATTCATTCACCATTCCCTAGTTTTTCCACCTTTTTCCAACACAGAACAAGTGAGCACAAATCTAACTACCAAATTACTATTCTAGAGTTTACCAGGTCATGGAGGAATTGGAATGTGTTATTTTGACAGAGCAAAGCCCTGCTCTATAAGCACAACTCCTTTTTTTGGGACAAAGCAAGATGTGTCAATGTGGAGCATTACTTGTCCAAGCTGTAAGACTCTGTGGCTCTGACAGTAACACTTCCTCACCAGCTGGGCTGGAGCTTGCCAGGGAAATAAAGGGAAAAGGGAAAAGGACTCAACAGCATTCCAGTGGGCTTGGAGGGTGACACTGAGCAAGGCCCTGTTACCTCTCTGGACCTTTTCCTCCTTACCTTCACAAAGACAAACCCCTCCACATGCATTCCAGTAAGACTCTCTAAAATCTGTAAGTAAAAACAATGCTGTGATTTTATTTATTTATAAGCAGCTATTACATTTAAAACACAGGGAAGCTTTATGAGAAGCACATAAAGTCATCACACCAAAAGACAGGTTTACCGCCACAGACTAAGTTAGAACCAGTTTAGGAAGACAACTGTGAGGATTCACAGTAGATATTTTTCCTCTACCTAAATAGATTTTTTGATTGGCTACTTATTTTTAAACAGCTGTAACTAAATAGCAAACGTCTTTATTTCAATTAGCTTCTAAATAATATCTACAGTATTTTCCTCCTCTGGAATTATGTTTTCTTTGTAGAAATAAAGGATATACAAGACCAAGGCAACCCCGCAATCCTTTCTTCACCTGCATCCTCACCTTTGAAACAACTCACTCAGGTAAGGATGAACGATATGAATCAAAATGCACTTGGAATAAATTTGCTTTGGTTACATATCTGGAAGACCCTGGAAAGTACTAATATATTGATCAAATCATTGGAGGCAATGACGTAGAAATTCTCTTGGCACCCATGGCACTAGCAAAATCTTTAGATAATGTAATTCAGTTCTTAATAAAACTTCACAACCCAAGACAAAACCAGACTGAGAAAAAAAAAAGAGAAGAGGAGAAGGAGAGTATTTGCATTAATAACAGCATAAGGATATTAACATTCTTGAGGCATTTCCTCCCCACAAGAAGCACCTTCATAAACACAAAGACATTCAGAAAGCACTTATGCTTTGCAAACTTCACAGCTCATTATCTGGGTTATTTGGAAATTCTTGATTTATTGTTTTTAACACTGAAATTATCCAGAGGAGTACAACCTGCGTTTCTCCCCTCTCACCAACAGCATTTTGGAAGTAGGAAATGGTAACAAGTTGGCACTTTTTGTCTGATCACAGGCACTTAAACCCCAGCCAAGTACAAAACGCTGGAAGAGGCCCTGATGTCTCACAGTAGGTGTGCACAGGTAACACTTAGGAAAACCCACTTCTGCACCAATAGCAGCTCTAAGCTGAGTGTTTTACCTTGGCAGCTCAGCTAAGCAGGTAGGCAGGTACTTTTTCATTGTTCTTAGAAGGTTTCCTGGTCTCATTCCTTAGCACTTTAAAAAGATCCCTCAAATCTCCTGTGTTGACACATATGACTTCTGAGATGTGCCTGATCAGTGCAACGTTACACCGCAATCAGTGTACAAATATCATGCCATTGATTCCAATAAATACCCTTCCATCACTTCTAGGGGCTTTTTAATATTTTATTCTTTTTTCCTTGGTTCACAGTTTTTAAAGTTGCCTTTAATGTCCCAACCCATATTGTTCAGCAATGCTACTGCTTAGCAGAGGTTTATTGCTAAGTATTTTTAGCAAGTACCTATCATTAAACAGGTGTTAAGATAGACTTGAACTTGTTGGAATTAGCTGCTGGATAAATACTGAGACAACATAACTAAATCCATAAGAAACTGCCCTTCAGTACCTTACATGAACAACATCAATAAACCACAAGCACTCAGAAGTCATATACAATCCTGAGTTATCTACATTTCATTGATTCATGGCCACAGATCACACTAAAGGCAAAAAACCTAGGAAAGCATAAAAATGCAATACAGCACAAGAAACCTGAACTCCCAAAAAAACAACTTGAGCAGTGACTTAATGTATCATACAAACCAACATACAAGGCTTGAGGTGGGAATGAAAGGTGAGGGAACATTATTGAGTTATTACAGGCAAACAGCTTGAGCTGTGCAACCTGGAATCCAAACAGCAGCATCCCCCTGCCTGCAAGAACCCAGGAATGTCTGGAAGACACTCCATAAAGGATAGGAATCCATGTACCACTCTGGTTTTGCAAAATTTCACTTAGTATTTCAAACAGTCAGCTTCCTTTAACAAAAGAATGATATCCAGGACAGCCTGAGAAAATTAATCCATCCCCTGGTTTCTAATGGCCTTTCCACAGCCAGCCCTTACAACCCTTACTGTACAGATGACAAAACAAACTGGTTTCATATGCAGACAGGCTTAGAACATACTATGAACCTAATAAAGCCAACTAAAAACAGAAACAAAAAGTGTCTTCTAAACACTTGACTGCAACCCTCTTACAGCCTTCTCCCTGGACTCACACCAACTGTTATTGCAAACAATTAAGGGCCTAAGAAGGTCAAGGTTTAGATATTCCAGCAGGTACCAACATTGATTTAGGCACTTCTGTTTCTGACAGGAAGCAGAAACCAAACCATCTGGGGACCTGTAAAAAGTTAGAGACTTCCTAGGTTATGCACCACCAAAATGTGGTATTTGGAAGTCTCAGTGATGGGCTTAGGTACTTAATGACTTTTACATGACTGACTCTTCACTTATTTAAAGCTAAACTAATGACAAAATATCAAATAAGCTAGCTCAGGCTTAATCTTCAGGTATTTGCACAAGGAAATCTTTAAGGAATACCATCAACAACTGTGAGACTTGTGTCTCATGCAGAACATCAGTCTGACAGAGCACGCTTTGAAGTCAGTAAAAAACCCTGTGTCTTTGAAGGATCAAGAATTTTGCTTACTTGTGACTGCCTGAGTTTTTTACTTGGTTTTTCATCTCTTTCCTCTACTGTGAACAACACAGAAGAAGGAAAAACATTAAACTTGCCTCATAGGTTCAGTTTCTCAGACCTGTGATTTGTACTGAAGATGATGGATAGGAACCAGAAAGCAAACACAGAATGAAGTAAACCTCCAGAATGCATATGCTATGAGAAGAGGGGAGCTCTTCCCTTGCTGGATGCTGCCATTTAATGTAGTTTTAAATTAACAGCCTTTTATTTAAGTAATTTAAAGCTACAAGTTGATCCCTTCTATTATTTTTCTCCAAGGATTTAAAGTATTGGAAGAAAGCTATTCCACAGTTTCTGAAGTTACAGAGAAAAGATGTGCCTACTAGCAGAGGAGACAGGGTGGTTTCATAACCAGGCTATGTCAGTACAATAGCAGTTAATTTCACTTAAAATATCTTTCTCACCTTTCTGTTTTCACTGTACTCCTGTCCTTGCAGCACCAAAAATTAGAGCAATGAATGAAATGCAAAGCTCCTTCTGCCCTGGCAACACACTCTAGCTGACTTCAGAAGATGAACAATGAGAAGCAGTAAATACTAGGTCACACCCCAGAGAAGAGGCCATCATATGAACTAAGGAGAAACCTGAGGTAGTTGCCAACATGGTAAAGAAAATAATTTTATAGTCTCAGATAGGCAGCCAGGCTGAACTGAGCAGATCTGGTGTGTGCTCTGGTGTTACAATTCACTACAGCCCACAAGTGACAGCACCTGAAAGAAGCAAGTTCTAAGCCCTTGGGATGCTCAGGGCTGGAGCACTTGTCCCCTCTGGGTTTGTTCTCTGGGACAAGAGGTGACTGCAGCCTCCCAGCACCTCCCAGCAGCCCCAGTTCAGAGCAAAGGGGAAAACACCTGCAGGAACAGCAGTAGGAAGGGACATGAAAATGTGGTGGGCTGAACCTGACCCTGAGGAGAGGGGAGGGGAAGTATTTCTCTAAGGGATAAATTGCTTGGCTTTTTTCTCAATATATGGATCACTAATTAAATTTCTGTTAGTTGCCAATAAATTAAGGAAAATTCCCTAAGTCAAGCCAGCTTTGCCCTGACAAATATGCTATTTGATGAACTACATGCTTATCCTTATATTAAATTCAGATTAATTTTACAAGAACCATTCCTGCATGAAAACAATTTCTGTCGATGCCAAGGTGCATTTCCTCCTGAGCTAAGAAAAAAGGGTGTAATAGAAACCACAGCTTAGAGGTCTGAGGGTACCAACAAATTCCCTCATGCCAGTAAAATGACAAGAACTGATTCTCATAAACTATTACCAAGCTCACACTTACAAGAAATGAAACAATGCTCTATTCAGCACTGCCAAACTTAAGGTGACAGCCAGAATAAAGGGTTTCAGTGATTCAGCCCTACTGCGCCCATTTCAGACAGCAATCAAGACAAGTCTCATGTTTCATCTTTTTCTGATGGGTTTTGAGAATTTCAGTTTCTGGCTTTTAGTAACAAAATTTGGGTTTCAGGTGGACCCCCACCTGCCTGATGCAGTATTTCTGATCATTTGTGTCAGGACCCAGGCTTGGCAGTCCTGTGAGTGCTGAGACATGATGAGCAGAGCAGGGTCCAGCTCACACACAGTCCCTGAAGTTGGACCTTTGTCCCTGAGAAAGGATTCCACAGCCTGCCTGGGAACCTGCCCATGTTTAGCTGTCCTTGCATGAGAGGCCTTCTCTGGGCAGCTATGGCAGAACTTTTGTCTTCTCAGCACCAAATGGCCATTCCTGTTCAGGATGCATTGATAATGCAGATCTCCTGCTCAAGCCACTTCTGAAAAATGGGATATCTTCCAGGATGACTGACAAAAACCAGCCAAATCAATCCTTATGGGTATCACATTTAGACACACTCTGCATATTCTAAAAAATGTCAAATCCATGACATCTAATTGCAAAATAATGAGCTTTCCAGTTTAGGTGAGGTCCATGTGGTTGCTGTGCTGTACAATCTGTACCTGGGGCAGGTACAGGCAGGAGGAGTGCAACGAGAGGCAAAGCGAGCGACCATACACACTCTGCTACTCTGACACATTGCAATCAAGAATTAATTAGAAGTATCCATGCATGTTTATTAGCTGTTCTCCAGTTTATGGTTATTGACACGCTCTCCTTCAATAAGTAAACTACAACTCTTAAGGCTTCTGAATTCAATTAAAAAGAAAAAAGAAAGAAGAAATATTTTCTAGAGAACTATCAGACATGCTGTTTAACCAACATTCTTTAATCATTGTCTTTGTTTAAAAACAGTGCTATAAAATCATTATTAACACAAGTACTGGTGATCTACATTCCATTAGTCCATAAAACTTGATAAACTATCAATAGTTCAACTGCCATCAGCATTTTTGACTGCTTTATGATACAGATAAATTGAGTAGGCTGAGCTTTACTTCCAGTTTTATAATAATGCCCCTGGTAAATTTGATCTGGCTTTCAAATCACTGCAGCAATGCAGCTGAAAAAAAAATGAAAACATATTTTACTGTGAAAGAGCATAAACAAATCATTTTCATTACAAGCTACTAGCATTCATTTTATTTTTTTATGCAGGTACTCTTTCTCTATCTTTAATATTTCACTGATGAAATATCTAAATATTTCACTGATGAAATATTTAAAGATACAGCTAAATAAGATACTAATTTAAAGATACTGCTAGAATCCAGGAGTGAGTAGAAAGTTAGGTCAGAAATCACTGTCTATGGACTTGCATCACTGACAGTCTAAGGACTGCCTGCACGCTAAGGACAAATCCATCTTTGTGTACTTCTTATGGGGGGAGCTCTAAGCATCTTGCCTTTCTCTGGTTCTGAAAATTAACACCATTAAATATTCCCCTGAGAAAGTGCCATCCATTTCCCAGGGGACAAATGCTGGGGAAGGGGAAAGAGGTGGAATAATTCAGGAGACAATAAGCTCAACTTAGCAATGGCAGGTTGATTTACATACAAAATCCCTAAGTCTTGTCAGCTAATATAAGCTCCAACTCAAATAAAAGCCCAATGTAGTAGCTGTGGGAAAGAGATCTTCACAATGAGCAGAACAGTAATGAAAACATGTCTAAAGGGGTTTATTAAAAACACATTGAAGAGAATCACCTTCCTAACAATGAGCAGCAAACCTTCAGCAGGAGCTGAAGAAGTGAGAGATAATTTGTTCATATGGTCAGTGTAACAGTAGGACTCAAGGATTCCACACTGCTGAACAAGCAAACACAGGGGAAAGAGACTCAGAGCCCCAAATTCAGGCTTTACACCAAAGAGAAAACAAAAGGGCAAATGGAAGGAGCTATTACCCTTATTTTAATGCTGGAGAACTGAGGCATAGAGCATGAGTGCGGTCCACGGGTAATGCTTTCACACCACCATAAGCCATTAGAAATTAATAATGGAAGACATTCTGTGAATACACCAGCAGGACAAATGTACTCATCATTTGCATTTTCAGATGATCTAAACTGCACCTGTATTGATGCAATATTGTGTCCAATGCTTCCTATTTGTGCAGCTAGATCTTTTATTAAAACACATAAAAAATAACCAAAACAATAAACCAAAAAAGCACATTCTTCTTTCCTTGATTTTAATTAAGAAACTGTAAAGAACATCTCCCGCCAAAAATACCACTCTAACTGGTACGGGGGTGGTGACAGAAGGCTAATTTAAGTAAAAAAAATAATGTGAGACTACTATGTAAATGCAATGCCCATAAAATGCCTCTTCTTTATCATTTAAGTAAGAACTGAGTCTCACTAAAAAACCCCGTTTTTCTCTGCAGAAAAAAAAAGGTTTATTAGAAGATCAGAATCATATGCTTTTCTCTTTTCATTACTGCTTTCCAGCACAGTATCATTAAAGACTTCATAAACTCAGATTAGAAATTGAGTAGTTCACTTAAGGTACTTAAGGTCAATTATTAATAATAACCTAAACCACTCAAATATTACTGACATTAAAATTTAAGAAGTAATTTCAAAGTACACCACCAAGTTGCATTGAAAGAAATAATGATATTACAAATTTCTTCCCTTTTTCAAACTTCTGTTGTTTGGCAGAGCAGACTAGAAACACATATCATCATTCCAATCCTCCAGGAAGTCTTTTACTCTAAGGATTTAAAATATTAATACATGACTAAATGAAGTGCATAAAAAGCCTGTCTCCTGTATCATTCCGAAGGGGAAAACACAGGAGTTAATTCAGGTGTCTGTTAGTATTCATTTTAAATCACGTAGCTCCGTTGAAGACAATGGACACTGTGACAGCAGAGTTACACAGCAGGCAGCTCTTCAGGGCGAGCAGCACCAAACTCTGTTAGCACAAGGATCAGAGAGAAATATCTTAATAAAACACTCAGCTGGGAGCAGTGGTGCCAGCTGACTAAGCCCAAGGATTGTGTCCTGTCTGTGACTGGAGGCAAGGTCCCGTTCCACACCACAAACTGGGAACGTGCAGGAACACCTTCCTTCTACTTTACCTTACTCATGGCTTGTAAAACCCACCACACCCCCAGGTTCTGTCAAACCCTGGTTACCAAAACCTCAGAGAATCCCAGCGTGCATAAAATATTCCACTCCTAGGACAGATTCTGCACTGTGCTTTTAATAGCACATCTCACTGCCAGCCTGTCTGAAGCTTTGCTGACTTGCATGGCCCCACTGCCTCTGCCCTGAACTCTCAGTGTTTTAGAAAGGCAATTGTTCTTGTAGGCTGGTTGTGAGTCAGCAAAAATATATCTAACAGAAAACCCAGATGACTATTTCCTAACAGATCCAAGCATTGTATCAGTGACACCTTCTGGACTTCTTCCTTGACCAAAGTCCAACTCTTTAGAGCAATCGTTATTTCCTCTAGAAATCTTAAAGGTGTCCAGTTCATTTTGTATCTGCCTTTCTTTGCAAACATTGTAAAAAGACAATTTCCATCACAAAGTCTTATGAAAGTATTGACTGAAGCTCATTAGAACACAGAATAGCAGTTTTCTTCATGTTAGTTCTCATATCTTGTTTATCAAAAGGAATTTTTAAAACATCTCTAACATTTTAGAGACACACAGTTGCCTTCTCTAAGAAAGTACTAAAAATAAAACCTACTAAAACCTGTTTTCTAAGACAGTAGTGTCACATCAGTGCTGCAAAATAACTTTCACCATGATATTATTCCTAGGAGAAAAGGAAATTTCAACACACTGCTGGACTGTTTTTCTACTATGTAATTGCAGACCATCTCTTCCATCTCTTTCTATTACAATTTTCCACACCCAACAACCTACTGTCTGTGGGTGCTTCTAATGCCCTGAACTAATGCCCTGAAAATCTAGAAAATAAATTTGAATAAGCTGTTATTGACATTTGGGGGAAAGAATTATGTGTGTTTAACCAGTGTTTCTCCTTCCTCCTTCTCCCTCCCACTCTCCTGGCAACTCTTCATTTTCAGGATGCTAAAATGGAACAAAGATTAGTTGCAAGTAATTTGTTTTCCTGTTTCTTCACAGAATTATCTAACTGCAATGACTACTCTTAATAAGCAATTAAAACTTATATTGTGTACTCTAAGGACACAGTCACATTAAAATGGAATAGAAAATAATGCCTGGTTGCGAATCCTTTGTTTACAGTGCAGCTAATCATCCTGCAGAGCTGGGAAAAGAAGGGTCTGCATAGTCTCCTGCAATGAGAAAATAAGTTCAAGAACAAAGAGGGCTGAGTACTCTGAGTTCTTGCTGACACCAAAGAAGTCTCATTTCAACAGAATATTGGTCTGAGAGCAAGAGAATCAACTGTGAATAATACTACCTTACCCTGTGCCACACTGTCAAACTGCAGACAAACGTGAGCCAACCTGCACATCCCCGTGGCCTCACACAAGAGAAGGTCTGACTGTGAGTCTGATCTAACTCTGCCTAGACAGTAAAAGATGTAGGGGATTTTTGCTGCTGTCCGAGCAAGAGATCCATTTCTGGATGACCATGCTGTTGAGAAGATGGTGTCTTGAGGGAGGTGTTGAAGATCTCTCATTGCAGTCCTAGAAGACAAATTCCCTGAGACATTCTTTTCATGTGCATTCCATGGGCCTGGATGCATAAATGACTGGCAGATGCTCCATGTAAAAATTACCTCTCACGTGGGAGGAAGAATTCCACAAGTGTAGATTAAAAATATTTCATAAGAATATAAGAAAGTCATTGTACAAGAACAGGAAGATATTTATTCTAATTTACTTTCTCACAGGACCAGATGCTACAGGCACAAAAATAATCTTAGTTCTGGCATTTGGTATCTCTACAAACATAATCCATTCCCTTGTGCTTGAGCTATAATAATCTTTCATTATATAATCACAACTCTTTTTCCCAAAGAACTTCAGCCTCAGTTATGGCTCAAAGTAAATGCTGGTCAATTAAGCACCCAGCAGGTATTATTTTGTTTAATTCTTATTGCTCCTTATAATGCACACTAACATGTCAAAGTATTTATTGCATGCTATTCAACCCTTAGTTTAAAAACAGATTAATCCTGGATAAACTCTTCCACATCTCTCATCCTGAGGGTCTGGTTATGTCAGGAAGATGAAGTAAAAAATAATAAACTACCCATGTGAGATGTTTTTCCTGGGAATCTGGAAGATTTTCTTTTATTCTTTTGGCTAAATTTTAGCTTGCTCCTTGCTAGCTGGAGGAGAGAAAGCCTGACCTCTGGTGCCAGAGCTTCTGGCCCCCTTACAGTGGTCCCACTGTTTTCTGTGCACACACTGTGTTCCAACCTGACCCATCTTGCTTTGAACCTGCTCTTGTCTCTGTGACCCCAGTGCTCAGGGAGGCTCCCCTGGCCACACAGTGCCAGCAGTCCCAGAGCTGTGATAGGGAATTTATATCACTTTGGGTGTGTGAAACACACCTGTCTTCTGCAAGGGGAGCAGATGGAGATCAACACCAGGCAATAAGGATCACTGTATCACAGACACCGGTCCTGATCCACTAAAATACCATCTCTCTCAGTGCACAGGCAAAATATCACTTCAACCCCCTCCTTCTCCTCCCAACCACTTCACTGAAGGTCACTCTCACACAGCTCAAGCATCACCAAGCTAAACAAGTTTAGCTCTAAACAAACAAAACCTGCTGCTGGTGAGCATCATGAATTGGAGACTGAAAGGAGAACTTAAAAGTCAGTAATTTCCCAACAAAGATTCTGTTTCATCACATTTGCCAGCTCTGAAATAAATCCAGTATTCCCATAAACATAGTTGACGCCTTCCCAGGTCTAGCTTTGGGCCCCTGCAATGATGCACTTGGATGTAGGAAAGGAATGTTTAAAAGACAATTCCACAGGAGTGTATCACAGTGCTGCTTTCTCCCCTGGCAATCTCCATTATCCCATCAAGCTGTGCACGTAACTCCTGCAGCACCTCTGCACTTTATGTGAAAGCAGCTCCTTTTAGGAACATAGAATAATGTCCTATAAGCAAACACCTGGGTGAATTAAAACAACAAAAAAACCCCTATTCATTTAATTTCCACTGCCCTTATGCATTTCACAAGACTCTTTGTGATGTGGTCTCTGTAAGCTCAAGGTAAGAAAAATCCCAATTCTTCCTGAATCTAAGAAATAATAAACGGTTCATGAGATTTATGGTAATATCTTCTATAAAAAAATGCAAATTACATAGTATTGGTAATTACAGGAGGCTTTACCTTACAAAGTTACAGCATTTTGCTAGTCACCTACAGTACCCAAAGCACAGAAACTGCCAAAAGGCTACTTCCGTGCATTTGTCTTGAAAAGATGTTCTTCTTCAGTAAGACATGTTTTTCATTTACTTTCATTTACTGAGTTATGTCCTTCAACTCAATTTTGTTTTCCTCCTCTTTTAAAAAAGAACAGATGAATTAAGAAACATCTGCTGTTCACATGAAGACTGATTCCTGCCTAAATTTGGTGTTTGGTTCATGACTCTGAGATAACCAAGATCTTTATTTTGCAAGTCTTATGCCTTGAGATATTTCGTTCAAACTTAGAACAAGCAAAGAAACAGGGAACAAATTTCAGAGAGATTTTTGTAGGGCAAGTGAGACCAGTTTACTGTTTCAGAGTACAAATCAAGATCATATTCATAGTTCAGACTAGTCTGTAAGACCTCCAGTAAGGGAGACAAAAAAGAAAATGTACCCGTCTCCAAATCCTGCTGCCTTTAATTCCACCTTCCCTCACAGCTGCTGCTGGCAGCTATGCTGCACATACCTGGGCTAAGGTGACTTTCCAATCCTGGGACCTGATGGAGGTGCCTGCTTGATGGCAGGTGGACATGGAGTGCTGGGGTCCCTCTCCAGTCAGCAGCCACAGACCCCTGCAGGGAGAGCTTCAAACCTCCTGCTCCGACTCCCTGTGTGCTCTTGAAGATGTCCTGAATTACCCAACAGAAATGCCCATTTCCCCTGTTAACGGGAAGGGAATTCTAATCAACAACCTATAACTTGCACTGTAACTTTCACAGGGTTTGTGTTATTATGTCACAGCTAAGTCCATAGTGAGGCCATAAAAGAAAAAGGGCTTTGGGATTTGTTGTGTTCCCCCCCAACTGCACTAGGTCTACGATCAGAGAAGTGACATAGCACATAAGGAGCAAGGGGAGACAGCTAAGAAAGAAGCTTTCCAGATGGGCTGGGACCATGCTATTTTCAAGAATACCACAACACACAATTTGATTTCAAACACATTAAACCTGTGGCATAGAAGAAAATTAACTGGCAGGAAAGATAACAGGGCAATACCTGTAGATAAAAAAGAAGGGGGTGTTGAGGCCAGGAAATGCGCTGTGCAGACCAAGAAGAAAAAACTGCCTTTAGGACAATTTGTTTAGACTAAAGAGAATAAAAACAAACCCAAAAAAGATGAAAGGGAAAAAATGAAGTTTAGTGAGAGAAAACACAAAGATCTAGAAAAGAAAAGGTACAGCAGAGTCAGGCAGCTATTTGGTGAGATCTTACACTTTCTATGGATCAAAGGGTGGACTTCAGACAAGAGAGCTTCTAAGGCAGATTGCAGAGCAGAACAGCACAAATGCCAGAGAAAGGAGAACACAGTTGCACAGAGCAGAGAGTGAAAAGGAACATCTCAAAATGAGAGCTCAAAGAAGCACAGGGAGTTCTGGATGCAGCAGGATAGTACAAAGAGATGGAAAACTCTTGCTAGTGCCTATCTTGCTAGATGGTGTCAATTTAATCTTAAGAAAACATGAGACAATCATGAGCTCTGGAGTAAGACTTTTAATTTGCTCATTCTCTTTAAGAAGCAAGAGATTTCCTACACTCAGATCTCACTCTGCTTATCAAAATGCAAAATGGGGTAGCAATGTCTCAAATACAAACACAGAGGTTGTCCCCTCCTGTTCCTGAGTCCCTCATTTTTGTCAGCTATATTTGTTGGTTTAATACAACTTACTATCTCCATGGTTAAATTTAAATTTTAAAAATAACTTGCAAATTTAAAACTTCAAAAAATGCAAATGTACACTACAAAATGCATTTTCAGCTAGAATAATCACTCATCAAAGGGCAAGCAGATAAATTCCACTTCTGAGGTCCCTTTCTACTACGAGTGCGTATTTCTTGCTAAGAACTGGGCCAAGCCAGTACAATGATAACTTGAAAAGTCATGTTCCACATATAATTCCTCATTACCTCTTGCCATGTTTTAATTTAAACATTATAATTGGAACTGTGACTTTTTTATAGCTCTAATTTGTAGCCTAAATCTTACATTCTTCCTACTAGCTCATGTTCAAATACGGTACTACACCATACCAGCGCTCTTCAAATTTGTTTTTCTTACTTTTTAGAGTGATTAGTTATTATGAGATTATTTATTATCATGGAGTATTCTTTAGAATCACATTATGCCAACTACCACTGTTATTAGTTCTTTACAGCAGTGCTTAAACAAGCACCAATGCCTCCTTCATCAGCATTCAGTTTTAATGAAGAGTACCAACTAACTGTTTTTGTAAAATAACGTGGTATAGCAATTTATAAGATTACAGAAGAGAATTGTGTACATTTTTCTTCTCTTCAAGACATTTGCAGCCTTCTGCACTAAAATGGATTAAAGCCCAATACACTAACAACTAAAGACTTCAGACTGCAAGATATACATATATTTTTACATTATTATTGAGTAAATGATTTTTAAGTACAATCCAGTAGAAGCATACTATAGGTGCAATTTAGACTGGAAATAACTTATAATTGCCAGCATGACCTTACACTGCTTTTTCTAGACAAACTGTGCTTTGCTAAGATGTGCAAGTATAGAACCCATGTTTAGATAATAATGAACTGAGAAAGAAAACTGCAGATCATTACACCAAGGTAATTTAGGAATTTTTTTAAAATGTCCTTGGAAGCGTGGTACTCTTCTGTTCTTGAGCTGCAGAGAGCAAGAGGCAATGGGGATTGGCTGTAGGAGGGCAGTGCCACCCTGCTTTGTGTGCAGTCTGAGTTGGTGCCTTGTGGCCTTCAGGATGACCAAAGCCCCACTTTAAAGACCTTGTAGTAGTAAGGTACCCTTACTACTACAAGTAGTAAGTAATAAGTGACGTACCCTCTGGTACTCAGAGTAGGAGCCAGCCCTGTCCAAACACTTCACAGCCTAAGTGGAAAATGTATGAGAAGCAAACAAAGTACATGGAGCGAATTGTCCAGTGTCACATACCACATCTCTCCCAAACCCAAGCATAAACAAGGACCTTTTTGCTATTTTGTTCCCATTTCTGTGACTCCTATTCAGTGTTTCACTAAAGAAGTGTGGATTTGACTTCCCCTGAAGTCACTGGCAAGTCCACCAATACACACCATGTTCTTCATGGCTAAGTGTCTTCAGCACTCTGTCTTGTGTGAACTCTATGGTTACAGACCTACCCCTGTTGAATCATCATTAAATGAAAAAATCAAAATATCCCTGTTGTTATAAACTAAGCAAACTGATCTACTGTAAATGTTACATTTTTTTCTTCCAAATCATATATTTCCTGATCTCCTATTATTTCTCGGTGATTCAGTTTGAAACAATGTGAATTACAGTTTAATGGAAGAAGCTGCTCTATCCATAAATTATACAGCCAAGGCCATGAGGAAGGAGTCCCTTTGTCCATCACAGTTTCTTTACAGCTAAATTTCCAGAGAGCAAATCTCATTATATAACATTAATTGTTCTGAAAATAAGTGAAATAAGATCCTTACAGCTTTGTTACAGAATAAAAGAAACCAAATTGCTACATGAGTTTCTTGTCCCCCCGGTTTGGCAAACTTATTGATGTCCCTTGTCCATTTTGCTTTGCTCAGCTCAAACATGAAGAACTGGATGCCCCCCAGCAGGAAATACACTTGCACAATTCCTGACAAGACATTTGCTCTTGCCTGTGCTCTGCAGAAGTGCTGCCGTCTTTGTCAGCTGTTCAAGGACTGTCTGTTGTCTCTGAGAGACTCCTTCATCCTCTTGTCTCTGATTCCAAAATTTTGAAAAATCTTTCTTAATTTCTGTGACCACAGCTGTTATCAGTAAGGGCAGTTACTTCTGATTTATCTGTCCTTTTTTTCTCAGCAGTTCTATCTAACATCAGCTGTTGCCCCAGAAGCTTACCATGTGTCTGAGGGATTTGCAGAGAAAATACAACCTTACCTGTTTTTCATTACTTCAGAACTAAGAACTTCAAAATTCTTTTCAAGGTAACTAAACTAATCTTACCCTAAAACAGCCTAGATAATGTTCAAGCAGAATTGAATATGGTATTGCATACAGACATAATTTTAAAAGCAATTAAAAGTAAAATAACAGCTCTGTTTCTTTTGAACAGTAACATCATCAGCCTGCCATAGAACTCCTGTCTCACCTGTATTAGGAACTGCTAATAAGAGTGTTCAGTGAAATATGTGGTACTCAGTCAGGACAAGGCATGCTATGATCAGGCAGCTTCACAGGAAGAACAGCCACTGCTTCAAACAGAGCAATCGTTCAGGTGGTGAAGAATTTTATGTGTCTAGTTCATAACTCTGAAGCTAAAATTGCATATGGCTTTGCATTATTAGACCAAAAGGGAATAATATGAAAGTGCAATCCAGAATATACAACAGTAGAGCAAATTACAATGTGGAACCAACAGCTATAGCTTGCAGCAAGTTAAAACCAGAAGCATCTGTCAAAAGCCATATAAAGTAGGATTCAGATGGCAAGGGAGGAAATAAATCAACAGAATGCTAAAAAGAAAATTAAGCAAAGAAGCCTCTGAAAGATCTCTGCAAGAGACCATTTACAGAGCATGAGTCAGATGAAAGTTGTTGAAGTAGGAATAACTGTAATAGAAGCAAAAACACCCAGCTTTTTCCTCCTTTGGATTTCAATTTATACAGCCCTCCATAACTGGCTTTATTTTAATTTAGTGGTAATGGAAAAGCTGATGATTAACCTAAGGAGAGCACAAAAACCTTTGTTTTAAAAAAAGTTCTCCTCTATTCCTTGTAACATAATTTGTTTTCAGCTGCAAAGACTATGCACAAAAGGTCAGCTGAACACAGCAAGGAGCACAGGGAAATACTGGAAAAACAGCTGCTGGAGGAGTACTTGTTCTAGGATGCTCCTTAGGTGGAGGTTGAAAACTCAGTGGGGAGATGCAACAATAGACAGGTTACACAGAATAAAGCAGCAATTTTAACTGTTCTCTGTAGAAGAGGAGTAGTGCTCTGCCAGCAGGACAAAGACAGGAAGGCTGTAAGGGGCAATTTCTCTAATGCCATGAGGGAATGATCATAATTTAATGTACAAAGCCTTTTGAAAAGTCAGTTCTGAAGAGAGAAAGATTTAATGGAGTGCGTCAGTGTCACTTTGAAGCAGTGACCCAGCAGAACATTTTCTCTAACAATTCTGATGATGCTGCTTCACCCAGAGAATGTTCTTTAAGAAAACTCATTCTTCATAGTCCAAAGAAAGAGAAGTCCCCTTTCAGTTGTATCCTCATATTTGCATTTTTGTAGCAGCACCATACTGCATGCTTATGTTCAATTTAGCACTCCCATGATCCTACTTCTCTAATATTGTTTCTTAGTCAGCATTCCCATGTTTTATGTTTTCATTGTTGGCTTTTACAGAGTGAGAACCTCTTTGTATTCATCTTGATTACATTTTAGTCTGTTAACATCTGCCTCTCTGTTAACTGCTGTACTTCCTACAGCCTTTTATGTCCAACTTCACAAATGTTAGCAAGCCCTGCTAGATTAGTTTTTGTCAACAAATATGATTGCTGCAGTATTCATCATTCCTCCTTTTGCTTTCTTTTCTCCAGACAATTTTTTTGCTGAGTTTTTTAGTGCACACATTGCTTCAAAACCCTGTGAAAGTAATGTAACCCACTGAATTTTAATCTATTAAATGTCCTGTTTTCACTAATTTCTATGTGAAAACATTCAGATAAGCAGGGGTGCACAAAACCAGATTTCACTGAGTGAGCTCCATCACAATCAGAGTATACTCCAACACTGAGGCAGGTAAATGCTACACAGTATGTCCTGAAATGTATTTTTACATCTATTTTATCAGTAATTTGAGGTCTCTTTTTTTTACCCCACCTTGAAAAATGGAGAGCTTATTTACTATTTATTTTACAAGCTGTACACATCTGTGACTGCAGAGTATCAAACTGGTCCATTAGGCACATGTCCTCTTCCATTCCTCTATACTTCCTGATGTTCTCTCTCAACATAGAAGTTGACTGCCAACAATTCTGAACTCCTTTTGCTAGCTCTTTATGAGTTTTGCTATCTTTTACTGCTGCCTTTACACATTAAAACTACAAAAGGCAGTGAAGCAACAAAGTCATACCTCCCTAAAGCAAGTCACTTACAAGCCAGGCTCACTCCTGGAGGTTTAGCCAATGCTTTGGAAAAGGTACTTACTTAAGGGAAGTCCATTTTGCAAACGCTCTGCAAACATGGTCTTCATGTAAGTAACTAAAAAAATTTAAAAGCAAAAGGTACTACAAAAATTGTCACATCAGTCTGTGGGCTTCTGGAGGAAAGTGAATTATCAGAATGAAAGAAAGGAAAGAGTAATATTTTACTTTTACTATATCATGCTTTGATATCTAAAAAAAAAATTGTTATGGAAAAGAGAAACAAAAGGTTTAGGAAAAGGAACTTATTAAAGACTGAGTTTAAGCTTCAGAAATTTGTATTGCCTTCTATTGTTGGTGAGGGTCTGTAGTGATGCAGGGTCCCCAGGCAGGTGCAAAGGAGAGTAGCTTTATTGTAAAAACCCAGCCTTGTTAAGCAGTTAGCCCATTATCAGTCACAGAGTTTGAAATCATAACAAACATAATTCAATCCAGCACCACACACCACAATGTGAACACACAATGGTTATATAACTTGTTTTCCTACCCATAATGCAGCTGAGTCTCTTTCCCACACTTCTTTTCTAGTTAGCTGAAGCAACAGGCCTGAGCCATGATTTTACAAAGCCTTCCTTTTGTAAAGTTGTGCTTATCTGTAACATTTTATCTCCTTAATGAATTGTGTTTTCCTCTTTTTTCTAAGTGAAGCATAGGAAGGGCCCAAGTGACAGCTGGCTGGACCAGAATCCATAGAAGTGCAGCCTGGGCTGCACGAAGCACTGGGCTCAAAACACCTCAACCCACTGCAGAAAGGAGCACTGCAATACTCTTTGAGCCATGTTCTGCTGTCTGGGAAATTAATAAACATATTGATCAGAAGTGCAGAGGCTGTTCTTTACTCCTACTGCACACTGCCCAAGAGAATTCATTCCTGGTACTCAACAATGTCAAGCAGCCTCCCCAACTAACCACACCAAAAATATGGGCTAGAATGTGCAGATTCATTATCTTCACTTTCACTGCCTTGATAGGTATATATTTAACACAATTTGCACGGTTTCCTTACAATGAATCATACCTAGGGTTCTTTTCACAAATCAATTCTTTCAAAACTTAGGAAAACTTTAAAAGTGCAAATTTAGATGTCCTACTCCCCTCCCTTCCCTTCCCCTCCCCTCCCATTTGGTTCTCTTCATTTGTCTAGTAGTTAGCTTTCCAAATACATGAATCTGACTAGGATTCTGAATTCTGTTATAAAAGCAATTTAAAATTTAAAAATCTCAATGCCTTCTGTATCAAACAGCTTTACACCCCCTAGCAAAGGGGTTTAACATTAGACATGTAGAGCCCAAGTGTTGATGTTCACATATGGCTCAAAAATATAATGCATACCACACATTTTGAAAGTTGGGTTTAGGGAAAAACTCATGAAAACAGAGCTCATAGGAAAAAATTGCTGAAATTATTTTGTTCAGATCAGATTATATGCAATGTTGGGCAATTTTACAGCATTTCTGGCATTTTAAGAATTGAAAATCTTGTCATACTAACTGTTCTTCTGATATCAGTCTACCTAGATCAGAAGAAAACTGTCTCTTCACTTCCACTTACATAACCAAAGGAGGGTGGGCAGGCCCTGGCACAGGGTGCCCAGGCAGCTGTGGTGGCCCCTGGATCCCTGGAAGTGCCCAAGGCCAGGCTGGACAGGGCTTGGAGCAGCCTGGGACAGTGGAAGATGTCCCTGCTCAGGGCAAGGAGGTGGGACAAGATGATCTTGAAAGTCTCTTCCAAGCCAAACCATCCAAGGATTCTGTGCAAACGGGGCCACTGCAGGCTCAGGAGCCTCTCCGGAGTGAGGGGTGCAGGGGACAGACTGGGCCAGACCGGCAGAGAGGCAGGACACAGAAAGAGGAGCCCTTCAGCCCAGTCAGTGGCCACTGGTTTCTACAGGCTCACATCAGCCCCATGGCTCCAGGCAACTGAGCACACCCAAACTGAGCAGCTTTTCTGGAGTCCTACATCTGTCTCTGCACATTGATCTGTCCAAGCTCCCCGCCAGTTCATCCTTCCTCTTGCAAGACTTGTAACAGACAAAATTCTTCATACAACTGTGTCCAAACAGAACAGCAGAAACTCAAAAAGTAGCAACAGGCTACAGCTGACAGGGTCTTGAGACTCCAGTTAAGAGCAGTGGCACTTGTGTGTGAATCACCACATCTAAACCTCTCGTAGTTTACAAACCTCAATATAAATGTTACAACACAATTCCAGTTCTAGACGCTGCTTTTCGGCTGTTTTACTACTAAAGTCTCCTGCTACAGGTAAGAATACCAGAAAGTAGTGGCTCAGTCAAAATCAAAGAGAGAATCTTGAGTCTATCTTACTGTTATTCAAATTTTCATAATTTCTCTTTTTTTTTTTTTGTCTTTTCAGACAAGAATGCAAAATGTAGAAAAATAACTAGAATCAAGCAGCTCATGGGATTACTTATTAAGAAGCATGCCAGAAACATATCCTTGAAAGCACACACTTTCATGGTTGGGCTAGGGTGTTGGCCAAATTGAAAAGTATTTAAGTACAATTAAATTTCAAGACAGTATCTAGAAGTATACAGATTTTACAGATTCTCTGAGTTAACCTCTATTTAATTTGCCCTGTGGTTTTCCCAGGGATATATTCTAACACAAAAGCAAGTCTGATTCATATTGCTTTGACTATAGCTTTTATCCATTTACCGATAAATTGAATTTCACACAGGTTTACACAAAAGCCACAAAATAGTATCAAGTGAAACAAGTCTTTGGATTTTCTCAAACTGTTATAACAACTTGAAGTGTAACTGCCCTACAAAGAAACATTTACTTCAACAGTTAGTGGAAGACTGAAATCAATATTTAGGGTAATTTTTTTTATAAATCAGTAAAAGCCTGCAGCATCAATTACTTCTTGCTGGCACAAGCTTTCAGTGGGAACTGTAGCAGGTCTCACCAGGGCTGATTTCAATCCTACACAGGTGTGTATGTTTAGAGCAGAGAAGCAGCAGAAAGGAACCTGTGCTCACACAGGGCAGATGACAGACAAGCAGTACCAGCAGGCAATCTGAAATAAAGCTGATGCCAACAGACTGCTTTACTAGAATTATCCTAACACCCTGTGCAGATTTTTATCAAAATCCTTAGCTTACAAAGAATTAAGCTGGATATACCTAATCCCATGCATCCCCTTCCTTAAAATGCTATGAAACCACACTCCACTTAGGAATTGCTTCCTCCTTGTTTGATAGCCCTTTCCTTCTCCCTCTGTTCCTACGCAATTCAATGACAAAAAGACACAGCGTAGCTACCTTTTTCCAAAAGTGGAATGAAGTAATGGCTGTGTTAAATGAGAAAGAAAAGATGCGAAAGTTATCTCAGCTTTCCATTGTTTGCAGTTCCTTAAAATAGCTTTTTCAACTTTGAACACCGATAAGGAGCATTTGAACATCAATGCCATTTGGCTGACAGCAAGTGGCTATCATGTATAAAATTTTATTTATTTACTTATTTATTTATATAATGCACTGCATAAGTAAGACAACAGTGATAAACTGGCCCCTGACCATGCAGAGCAAAATTTGGTGAGGCCAAGGAGTGCCTAAATGGGTATTTATTTGCATTGTAAGATTGCCTCAGTTGTACTGTATACCAAGGGCCATCCACTGCTGGCATGAAGTCTTCTCAGACCTTTAAGGTCATTCGTCCCAATTTCTAAGCACTGAAAACAAAACCATATAGAATATATTATTTCTTTGACTTCTCTGAGACATGTAACGTGTACAGCTCTCACACATATTTTTCAGGACAATGGGAATGACACTGCAAAACAAATGGAGCAGGAATTTCCCAGAGCAGGCCGGACACGTGGCCTGAAGCAGCTGCAGAGTGTTAAGAGAGACAGCACATGAGAGAGGATAAGAAGAGGCCATCCTGTGCAATTCAACTTCTGCTTTTCTGGAACTCTTTCTCTTCTGCCTGTGCAAATTGCATCATACAATTTGTACTACATTTTAATGTAATTCTTAAAATTGGCTCTTGAGAACAGGGGGAAAAATGCTAACTGATAAGAAATAACACATAAAAATTCCATAGTCATATCATTTATTGGCAGAACAGGGATTTGAATCTGGAACTCCCACAATGTTAATAAATGCTACCACACAACCAGCCTCTGAATTAGTTTGACACAGGCTTATCCCAATTTTTCCTGCTGGAGCTGTCCCACTGTGTAATTTGAATAATAATTAGAGCAGAATTTGAACAATGGTTTGCTAGGGGAACTCCAAAATCACAACTTGTGAATCCACCTCTATCCTTACCAGCTGAGAAACATTTCATCTCTAACAGCCGCATTCGTACACAATGCCTAATGCTTAATGAATCAGAGTTCCTGATAAAGCCAGTTAAACCTGAATTCATGACCAGATCTGACACACAGCCTTTATTTCTCCAGGGACTGAAATAACCAGTACAACCTTTCTTGTGATCCCTAATACAATTTCCAAGAGTTAGATTAAATGAGGCAGAAGCTAGACACATGACTGATTTAAAGTTTACAGACTACATTTCAGCAAGACCTCACACAATTCTATTTTAACAAGCTAATTCATTTCCACTGAATAATTTATTATAAAAATACAGGGTTCTGAGGAGGAACTGTAAGAGTTTATTTTCAATAGGCAAATGTGTAGATTACTGAGCAAAGGAATCAATTTACTATAACAGACAACTCAGGGAACCCATCATCAGGTAAGGGGAAGCTAGAAGTGGCTTAAAACCTGTTCTCTGTTGAAAAAAAGGGTAACTTTTAATAGAAATTGCTGTGTGAAAGTAGAGAACAGACAGATTGAAAACCAGTGTTGCTAGGGCCAATGCAAATGGACTTTGTTTTCCCTTCCAACACACACATTCCAACTTCCAGTTATTATCTCTCTGGATGTTTGGAGATGCTTATCAGATCTAAATACTCTAATTAAATGATATTATAATAATACCTTATTAATGTGCAATCTTTTGTTGAAATTTTATATATACATATAAAATGCATATATTTACATATAAAATATTTACATATACATATTTATGAAATATAAACACTCCTGTATGTTTACAGCTGTTAATTAGAGCTAACTAAATACACTGGGCAATGCTCTTAAGTAGCCACAGGACAAAACAATTCCTGTTTGATGCAAGAGCAGTTGTGATAAAATGCTAAATCTGTCTCTTTTCCTAAAGCCCAAATATAGAAAGGAAAAAGACTGAAATCAAAGCACAGCTATAAAAGCCTCTAGAGGAGAGAACACAAGGCTGAAAAAACCTCACAGCAGTGATTCAGTCTCTGCTTTCAAGACATCTGGCTAGGAACCCCCAGATATTACTGAATTATTAAGATCTAACACGCTGCTTTAGGAACACCAGAGCTGTCCTTCCCTTGCCATCTCCAGCACAGAGCCACCACCACCACTCTTTATGGAAGGACACGGTCGTGCTGGGCTGGCCTTTCTGAGAGAGAGAAGAGCTGGACCATTTCACACAGTCCTTGGTGGTTCTGCACAGAAACACTGCAGTGCTGCACCCTGTGAGATGCCCACACACCAGCACTGGAAGGGCCCTGGGGCAGAGCTGGGTGACTGAGCCATCTGGTGATGGCAGCGCTACAAACAACACAGGAGTGCCGGGGCTTGCTCCTGTCTGCCCCTGAGGGGACTCAGAGCACACACTGGTAATTGTTGGACATTTAGTACCTGGCTGGCCTCAGTTACACACACTGGAGACACCTCTGTGCTACCCTGCCATCAGATCTGCAGCCAGTGAACATGGATTCTGCCTCTTGTACAACCCTGTCAGTAATTAGTTATGATACAGTTCAATATCACATCTTCTCTCCACACAATTCCCTAATCTCTGTTCATCTTGCTGACTCTCCCTATCTTTTGTTTGCTTCTTTGAAGTGCTCTCTGGCATTTTTCTCCAAAGGAAAAACATAATTACCACATCTACCACAGTTTTTATGAGCAACTCTGCTTATTTAATCCTAACAGAGCTGCGGGGCTGCACGGAGTCTATCAGCTGTGGTCAACTTCTTCAAAGGCAAAAAAGCCTTTAGAAAATAAAACATCATTTGAATATATGCCCTACCTTGTAATTAAGGATTTTTTGAATGTAGAAGAATAGCTAGGAGTCTGTGATCACAACTGTCTCAGAATGCCTATGAAACACTGCTGGAAGAGTTTGCATCTCTGAATGATTTCTTGTCAGGCTGGATATAAAAACTCCTGAGATGAACCCATGTGTCCATGAACACATCCAATTCTTCTTCTTTCTCTCCTTCTAGTTCAGTGCTCAGACCACTTCCTTCAGTTTGTCCAAGACAGTAAAAATGAGCTAATCCAAAAACCTCTATAAATTTGAACACTTCTTTCCAGATGGGCTCACAAAATTATCTTTCTAGTTCAGTCAAATGAAAGACAACATTGTCTGATAATGGTTGCCAGTGGTGTAGATTTTATAGAAAAAAGACACTGCCAAAGCAAAAATGAGATACTGAATTTGAAAACCACATTTGTTTTATCAAACTATCCATCCTATATGGACTAAGAATAAAGCTGAGCTGTAAGCATACCCTAATCATGTTATTTATTTTTGAGAACACAATCTGAATATTTGGACTGTTCATCCTAGAAATTCCACCTTTTTTCCACCTTGATGTTTGTGTGCAGAAACAATGAGGGAAAATGAATAGATTTTGGATAGATAAATGGGAAGCTAAATGATACACACAGTTATTTTTCATTAAATGTCTTGTTTTAGTCTTCAGTTTTCAGGAAAAAACCCTTCAGAAACCCCTCCTTGATATGATTTTGAGATCTGAACCTGACCTATGGCTTAACACCAGACAGACAAGAAACATATTAGTAATACCAGCACAAGTAACATAGATACTAAGGTAAATATTTTATCTCAGGGTGATTATACTGGAAGCATCTTCTGGTATTTCTTTTTTTTTTTTTTTTGCAAAAACTGGTCTGGCGATTGTAATGACTTTCTTTATTCCATATTCACACAGCTGTCTGTTACATCTGTTGATTTGCTTTTTTGTGTGTATGTTGGCATTTTTTCCCCTCATGGTTATTGCCCAATATTTTCCTCCATGTATTTTATATAAATTTTAATAAATTGTTCTTTCTGCAGATCATTCATTAAAGTCTTTTCTTATTCTTATGTAATGGCTTAGAAGATAAATATCATTATTATCTTTCATCTGATAGATGGCATTTTGTCATTCAGTCTTAAATGATGCCTTATGAGTGGGATGAGTTGATTCCTCTGCTTCCACACGTCTGACATTGTTAGATTGGATTGTGAAGTGCAGGTACAGAATAATTCACTGAGATGTTCTGCTCACTTGTCCAAGTCAAAGGATGTCAGCTGAAAAGCTCCTCTGCACATGGCTTGACACAGCCCATTTTTCCTTAGCAGTATCAAGCTGTGTCATCTGAGCCACAATAAAGCTTCCACTAAAGATAAAATCCCTTAGTCTGTGTTGTATCACAAAGACCTTGCTTTCTTTGCTTGCTCATCTAAACTGCAGCCACAGAGACTGGCTTTTTTGGCATGGCCATCCCTCAACAGTGATGGAAGTAGAATTCTGAGGTTCTGTATTTGGGAAAGTGCTGTGAAGCGGGTCTCACTGTACATTTCCTCCCTTCCTGTGTTTATTATCCTTCCTTTTTATGTCATTTGGCTACAGTATATTTGTGTGACCCATAAAGTAAGCAAACTGCTGTTACTAACAGTGTAAGCTCACCTTTGTATATTTAGGTTCTCTTACCACCTGATGCTCTGCTGCAGCTGTTTGTGGATCCTCCATGGGTTTAGATGTCCTATCTGCTTGTTTTACTTTTATTTGATGCAATTGTAAGGCTCATTGTCTTAATGTCTCCTTTTTTTCACAGTATTTTTCATATTCGATAGCTCTTGATCTAATGTCCGAAAAATTGTGAATGAACTCTAGACAACTCTTGTTTTCAGATTTTACCAGCTGTAAATCTGTTGCTTTACCACCATGCCACGTTTCCCCTAAAAATAACCTTCACAGTAAGCACTTACAATCAGCACATCACCACCTGTCCAGACAGTGGAAGGTAGAGAGAAATTACTGTCTGGTGTAGTTGTACTGAGAGCACAACATTGGCTTTGCCCTTTCATCTTAGATGGGTTATGGCTGTGATTAACAGGCTGATCTTAGGACTTGCATTAATGTTTCACTAAGCAAATGGTTTCTTGTATTGTCCCTTCAAGATCCAAAAACCCGCAGCGTTTTGAACAGGAAAAGGATTTCTGTCAGGTCAGTTTTCAAGAAGCAATTTTGTGTTTATAGGTTCTGTTTGTCTAGGTCTTTTTTATCAATCCCAGCAAAGGTACCACAGGCAATGAGGAGGATGACTGCTACTTCCTCATTGCCAGGAGATCCAGTGTTTCCAAAGTCAATGGCTACACTCCTCACTTACACAGGACACTGAGTATGTGCTGTCCTAAAGCACTTACAAGCTGAACAAAATTTATTTGTCCCACTGCTTGAGACCTGAAGTACAATGCAATTCACTGAACTCAGAAGGCTATTTAATTTCTTTGTGATAACAACTTCTCAACTTCTCTTGCTGAACCCATAGAAAACTCCTGTACTTAGGCCAGTGACCAAATGACAAAATAGGACTGTGTCTTTTGGCACTCTGATGCCAAAGTAATGTCCCTGTAATCCTGATATCATCAGTAGTGTAGTTTAGAGATTGTTAAATAAATAAATGAATAAATGTGTAAGGGAAATGAAGAAGTAGTGATAAACAGATAACCTTTGTACTTGTGAATGCAAGCTATAGACATGGACACTACATTCCCCCACAGGTCTCTGCATCCACCTAAGATGGGGAGCTGGCATTTCTGTCAGAGGCTTCCCCCTCTAAAAGATACACAGTCAGCCTCTGGCTTGAGCTGGGCCTTAAGGAAGCTCAGCTGAGTTTGCACGGATCAAACTTGGGCAGACCCTGAGACGGCACTTTGGGCAGAGAGAACCAGGCCACACTGATTTAAAAGTTCATGATAGCCTTAAGGGATGCACATGCACAATTTGAAAGAGATCTTTTAAGACAGACCCTCCATAACACCCTTTGCCACAAAGGATGATTTATATTCCTATGGAAGAGAATGGAAACTTGGTGAGTGACTTCATTTGGGCAAGAACAGCTCAGATGTTTTTCACAGTCCGGTAGACTCATGTCCTGTTCTGCTATTTCTCTTCCTCTTTTCCCCCAATTACAAAGAAATAAACACAGAGTGGGAGTTGGACGATGTATGTCATGTTGTGCTTTGAAATCAATAAGCATTACACTTTGAACTGCTTCACATTGCTTAGGCACATCCTCTAGGATGGTTTCATAAAGAAATTGTGAATTTCATCAGTGCAGAAGTTGTAATCCTTCCAAAACCCTTAACAATCTCAAACTCCCATTTCATTTCAATGACAGGCATAATTCTATCTTTTCCCTGCCTCCCACAAGATACTGTAGGCATATTCAAAACCAAAACAGAAGCAAAAATCGTATTAGCCAACAACATGTTGCCTACTTGAAATGCTGAATCAGTCTGACTGTCTACCCAACTCCAATTACTCTTCCAAAAGCCAGGAAGTGACTGGAAATGAGATTTGCTTGTTTGTGAGGTGATTTAGCGTATTAAAAAACAACACTGAGAGCTTGACAAAGCCCCACACTTAAACCCTGGCAGGCCAAGGCTTGCTCTGTGAATCCTGGAAGAAGAGTGGCAAAAAGCTGAGAGGGCCTCAGGAATATAAATTAATAGGGAAGTGGAAATGCAAGGCTGAGTATGAAAAAGGCAAGAGAAGAGAACTGAACTCAGGAGGTAAAAGGGCAAAGATTATCTATGTATAATCTGAAAACTCTTAAGTCTGCTCCAAGCCCACAACATCAAACACAGTGCCTGGTGTGTAGCCACAGCTGTTGGCTTTCATTCCTTAAAAGCAAATGTTTGTGTCTGACAAGCACTAAACCCCAATACAGATGAAGGCTGCTAACAACACTAGTTTTCGTAATAGTAGGTTTTAAAGTGATAAGCAGCAAAAAACCGTATTCTTCAAAATATGTATGACATAAAGTTCTGCAGAATCTTTAGCACCCAAGGTCTCAAAGACTCCATCTGAGAGAAAGTAAAGATTTTAGTGCTTCCATATTCTTTTCTAGCACTATGCTACATATAATAATTTCTGGAAAAAACAGTCCTTAAGCATGTGATGAAAGTGATGAAATCCCTCAATAGAAAAGCTGTTCATATAAACATATGGAAAACACAATTAGTAAACAACCCACAAGATGAAGATTTTCCTCATTAAGCATTTGCAAAATAACTCACGAGAACAAAACTGTAAAATTTGAAGTCTGTTGTAAAACAGTATGCAAACAAAACAAAAAGATAAGCCAGTGCAGCAAATGTTTTGCAAGGAACTGTTTGTTTCCAGAATATTTGCAAAATCAACTTCCTGCTTTACCTTTCTTGAAAGTTCTTTCTGAACAGTATTTGAAAGTAACAATTTGTTCTCCCGGCCTGTCAGAACCGGCTTTGAACACCTTTTCTATGCTTCCAAAGGGGACGTGCCCTTCCTCAGTGACATAAAGCTGCACTTCCGATTATGTAGCTCCCACAGAAGAATGCAAACACACGCTTAATGAACTCCACTGAAATCAACCTAAGAACTTAAAACTAAGCATTTGTGCAGTATTGACATATTCCTGTACATCCATGTTAACAAGAACTGCCATCTAAAGTCTTCCCACTACATAAATGCTACCTACAAATGCACTTTGTAAAGACATTTTATGAAAACAAGCAAACAGCTAAATTTTTTCTACACGGGTTAATTTGAGGACAGTCTTTGCTCTTTCATACATTTCATATTTGGAAGGAGAGGGTAGGTCATGTTAGGTCTTTTGTATTTTGTCAAAACTTCAAGCAGCTTTCTGAAAAGCATTCCCTTGAGATTTGCTCAAAGTGATCCAAGCTGTAATTTCTGTCTTTTGCTGGAAGTGTAATCAGCAGAAGAATTCAGTAAAGCATTTAAACATGCGCCTCTGTGAAAATGTATGATATTGTGTATGTTGCCTGTACTACTGAGTGAAGACAGACTATGGTCAGTAATTTGAGAAAAAAGAGTAAGATTCTGAAAGGAGAAGACAGGGATATGAAAGGTGTGGAAGTAAATAAAAAGCGTAAGGAGCACAGTAGCAGCTAGAGTAGCTGACAAAGTAAGTTGAGGGAGTTAGACTTCAAGAAAGGAGGTGAGGACAGCAAAAGTAATGAAATAAGAAAAGGTGGTGCAGTGTTATGAAAGAGGGAGTAGGAATGGGCTAGTAAAGAAAAAGTCTCATCACCAGCAAACCCTGAAAAAATTAAATCAGGGCCACAAAATTAATTGAAAATACCTTTGTTGTCTATTACGTGGAAGGAATGGTGAGCCTGTGCAAACTGAGTGCCCCTCCTCTGATGTAATTTTGTAAACAAAATTCCAAAATTAAGACTCTAACAGTTAAAGGCTGACACCTCACTGGCCTCTAGCAGGCAGAGGAAAATAAAGCTGCTGTTTCCTGCCATAAGTGAAAGCAGTTCACCATTTCTAGATGGGTTCAAGCCATGATGCACGTGTGCATTCATCTACAACCAACGTGACCCGTAACTTGTACCACTACCAAGTAAAAATATGACCATCACCTTTGATTTAGATGTAGTACAGCCACTAAAGGACTTTAAAACTGATGACAGTGAGCTGTTTCATGGTGAGAACCTGAATCAAGTCATTACAGAAACAGCTTACCAAAGCATAACTCAGTGCAGTCCTCTCTTCTCTCCCTCCTTTCTTTACATGGATATATAAACCATCAGAACAGAAGAACAAAAGGTGATGACAAAAAAATTGGAAGTATATTTCATAGCAAAACACTTCATTATTACATGAAGCATCACCCTCCAGACAAGGGCAATTTGGAACCCTCCAAAAGACAAAACGCTGTTTCAGGAACATATAGCATTGTTTTCCTTTAAAGTGATATTTAAAACAAGGAAATTAGATTTTTACAGGAGAGGTTCTTAGTTCAGTTGAAAGAGATTCTTTGGGATATGTGCATCCAGACCAGTTCACCCACTTTCTAAACCCACAATTTCTCATATTTGGCAAAACATCCAAGCTCCAGATCACTCAAATCTAAGATTCGAGACTTTATCTCCAACCTCTTGGGAACACTGACCATGGCATAACAACAGATGTGGAAGAACAGAAGGTCTACAAGATGGAATTCTCAGCAAGAACACCCCTTAATCAAATTTTACACACGAGCAAGCCAAGATCAACATCCTTCACTACTTGTTTGAGTTCTTTAGGACTTCTCACCCACGCTCCAGCCCAGCAGGCTCTGTCTCATCAGGGCACTGTTATAGTGCATTGTTTACCATACACTTTGTCTCCAGGTGTTCCACACAGAATAGGTGTCTGCTAGATCTACCAGCTCAAGGTATTCATATGCCTTAATATATATCCAGGTGCCTTGCTAGGATTTCTAATGCACTTGGTGACAACTTCAGGTGAGTAACTACCTTTAAAAACTGTGACAATTTACTTAAAGAGAGAGTATTTTGTGCCTTGATATATTCCTGTCACAAGCTCAGTTTCTGCTAATGGGAACTTGCCCTCAGGTTGTTCAAAGTAGGTTGTTCATGTTGTATTTTGACCAAGGCAGATTAAAAAAGAAATAGGAATTTTTAAAGTAAGTACTTTTTTTATCTAGTGAGCATCACAGAAGATAAACTTCTGAATATTGCTTAAGCACATGCATTATGTAACAGCACACCTCATGGTTTTTGTTAGTTCCCCTGTGTTTTCTCTCCTAACAAAAAAGGGAGAGACATTGGGAAGGGTCATTCAGTGTGACCTTCAGTACAAACCCCTAACACAGAGTTACCAAAAATCAGGCCTTTGTCTTCTAGTTCTAACTACCAGCAACTGCTATGTCAGAGTTACACATCTCCAGTGCTTCTCAGAACAAACTGCACAATCTCTGTACACACCCATGCTTTCAATCTCAGCTAGCAGATATTTGTTTGAAATCTGTGAGTTCTGGTTTTTCCAATAAGGCCTTGTATCCAGCAGCATTTGTATTTCATTACATGTTTATGGCATTTACTAGTGACAAGTGCAAGTAGACCTCTCAAAAACAGTGACATCTAAATTAAGACACAAAGTAATAATTACTAAGGTTAAAAAAGAGGGAAATAAATTGAAACAAATAATATTGCTAATATTGCTTTTGCTACTTTACAGAAACAGAAATGGCTAAAGCAATAGAACGGCCTTATGAAGTCATCTGGCTGGAAGTATTGGGCCCATGTGTTTGAGATCTGTATTACACCAGAGCAGTGAAATGCTGGAGCAGCAGCCTGGGAGTTTGCATTCACCTGCTCATTTGTGAATCATGAAACTGAACTTCTGAAACGTCCTCAATTAGAAATACCTGTCCCTTGGAGCCACTTATAGATTCAGAGAAAATGAGTTATGATTATGAGTAGCACCGGGAAGAAAGCAGGGAAGAACACTCTGAGGTGAAACAAAGGATGAGTCAACACTGAGGAAAAAAAAAAGATTAATATTGGAATTAATAACTTAAAGAAGAAAAAAAAATACTAAATGTGAAAAAGTTGTAAGCACCTCAAGAACAGAAGAAAGTAACACTGGTGTCAATTAACAGAGTTGTCTCAACAATGATCAACACTGAGTCTGTGAAAATACTGTTTCAGAATGAGGAATATCCTCCAGGATACTGAACTAATCAAAGGGCAGATCAAAGGGCACTGTATTAGACTCAGCCATGCTACACTTAGATCTTTAACTCAATGACTAATGTTAACACAGCTTTGAAATATAAAATCTGCCCTAACAAAACCAGATATACTCAAGCTAATGTAGCACTGCCTCACTCCTCAAGAAATCTTTAACTACAATTACCTCTTAGTTGTTACTCTTAAGGAGAAGCATTTTCCATTTCAGCTAAATTTTCTTACCATCTAGCTCTTTTTAATAGCAAAGTCCCTTACAGTACAGAAAAACATTAGAGAACTGCAGAAAGATTGCTCTGGCAAGTTCTTTTCTCTTATAAACATCACACTATTGTCTGGTTTATCTTTTGGTTATCTATCTGGTTTTAATCTTTTGTTAGCATTCTTTATGTAGGATTTTTTAACATGCTGCATTTGAGTAGAGGCCTTGTCAGATGAAGAACATTTTATCAGATCAAAGGAATTCTCTCTCTTCTGCTAAAAATTACACTGCTGAATTGAGATTATGCTGTAACAAGAATGAGGTATCTTAGAACTGAAATTCTGAAGTGACTAACCACTGACACTGCTTTATTCACTTATTGTGGCACACCATTTTCTAACCAAATTCAACTTAGAGAAAAATGAGAAATATCACAAAAGCTTACACCAGAAAAAAGTCCCTGACTACACTGGATCTAAATCTTTTTTGTGCCTATTAGTGTACCTAGCACAGGTTCTACTAAGTATTGATACACCATTGCCTTTAAAGTTTGTGGCTTTGGGTTATGTCTAGACTTTAAAACAGAAAATCCCTTCTAAAATAGGAGCTCAAATAAGTACTTTTAGGACTTTGAAGGAAAATTTTATTGTCTAACATTGTATTTGTTTTAGTTTTTGTTCCTCTCTGTCAACATCCATTCCCTGAATATTCTTCTTCGTAGAATTTGTCCCTTCCCTGTGCTTTATCAGCCTCCCTTGCTGTGGGTATCATTTCTGCACTGTACATTATGTGATTCTTCAAGGATCAGAGTATTTGTAAGGTTTTTCATTCCTAATCCATCTTCCTGTCCCTTCACTTTTCTAGGCCTGTACCTACTATCTAGTATACTTGCTCTTTGCTGATTATAGAACCAAGCAATTCTAAATTAACCTACCTTACAAACTCAGTGCTTTTAGATTCACTTTGCTCAATATAAATTATAGAACCAAGCAATTCTAAATTAACCTACCTTACAAACTCAGTGCTTTTAGATTCACTTTGCTCAATATAAATTATAGAACCAAGCAATTCTAAATTAACCTACCTTACAAACTCAGTGCTTTTAGATTCACTTTGCTCAATATAAATTATAGAACCAAGCAATTCTAAATTAACCTACCTTACAAACTCAGTGCTTTTAGATTCACTTTGCTCAATATAAATTTTAATAACTTTAATAAAAGTGTTACTTTTTGGTAATGAGCTTTTAAGGGTTCCAAACCCACTTTCTATTCATTCTATTTCAATCCACTATTCATGTGGATTTTACACTGCAATCACAAACTACCAAATATTCATTTCATTTTCTACAGCCAGATGCAGTTGCTTCCCATGTACTTATTGAATGAATTTCACTCTTAATTAGAATAGTTTGCCAGTGGTGATCAAGAAACATTTTGGATATTTACAGAGTAAGTATCATGAAGAACAGCCACAGACTAAAAGGACAGAGTGGGAGAAAAATCTATAAGATTTTATTTGTTTAGTTAGCAATGGTGTCATAATCTTCACAGAACATGCATGTTTCTAGTACCTAGTAATTTACTCCCCCTCACCCCTCCCAGTCACTATCTTGGTCTCATAAGCAAAGATCACTTCAGGTAAAATCACAGTCAAAGAAAGTTTTAAAAAAATTTTTAGACTAGAGATGATTATGGACTTGTGGTTTGGGAGGAGCTCAGAAACCAAATCAAGGTTAAAAACAAGTGTAAACCCTACATTTGTGGTAGGAAACCTCTCAATTCAAAAGGCTCCAGATGTAGCATGCAATCAAAAATCTGCCTGGCATCCAGATTTCACGTTCTGTAATATCTGTAATATTTCCTTTTTTATGGAACAATCAAAATTCAGGAGGAACAATGAGGCAGGGAGTGTAAGAGGTGCCTGGATAAACAGGATGGAAAGTGCAAGGGATCCAGGAGCCTTGATGTGCTCAAGGAGGAACTTGGTGGGCACACACAGATGGAGTGCACTGCACTGGCTGAGGGGACTGGGCAGCACTGCACATGTCCTGTCCCACAGCCTGTCCCTGCTGACACATCTGGGACTCTGGGACTGTCCCCACTGACACACCTGGCACTGTCCCTGCTGACACACCTGGGACTGTCCCTGCTGACACACCTGGGACTGTCCCCACTGACACACCTGGCACTGTCCCACTGACACACCTGGCACTGTCCCCACTGACACACCTGGCACTGTCCCTGCTGACACACCTGGCACTGTCCCCACTGACACCCCTGTGACTGTCCCTGCTGACACATCTGTGACTGTCCCTGTTGACACACCTAGGACTGTCCCCACTGACACACCTGGCATTGTCCCTGTTGACCACTTCCACAGATCCTGACCCAGCCCAAGCACACGGCCAGCACAGCACCATTGTTCTGGCCAGCACGGCAAACACGGGTGAACTCCCAAGCGGGACGAGGACAAGAGAAGCCCTTACTGTAGCTGTCGAAGAACTTTGGGTGGATTTAAAACTACTGGTGTCAGTAAGTGGTCCAATCCCCAATTCCTGTTTGCTTAAGTGCCTTGTATAAATGATCAGTCATTTTACTACAATTTTTTGATTGAATGCCCCTGGATTCAGGGGCTAATGACTGAAGCCCCTGGACAAAAGTTATGCCTCTGAGTGTGACAGAAAACTGCAGGATTGGACACTATAAATAAATGTAATACCTACAAACATTCTGAATTGAGAATTTTCTGCACAGGCGGTGCTCAAGGCACAGGACATATAATGAGTAGGTCTGGTTTTGTCCTTGGAGAAGAAACCCACAAAACCACTGAAATTTCAGAGGAATTATACCATAGGAAATTTTTTATTCTAATAAACAATAGGCTAATTCATAGAGGAAAAGTTATTTCATTTCTCCAGCCACTCAAAATAGTACATGTGGAGGTTTTTTCTCATGAGCAGCTCAGGAAGCCTGAGCTTTTAACAACATGGAGACTCAATATTCTTAAAGTTATCACCCACAATTTAGAATCATGTCCGTATGCTCAATTAGCAATCCACAATTCCTAAATAAAGATAAGGAATTTAATCCTGTATGACATTCCCAGATTTTCATATCCATTCTGATTGATACTTCTCGTAAGTGCTTTGTCCACAATTTCTACACTACATTCCCGTTAACCTGGCTTTTTATATGGTGTTTCATACAAAAATAAATCATCAGTGTAATTAGCTATCTAGTATCACAATGGCATTAAAATCACAAAAGAAATGAGGGACTCTGGGAAAGCAGAAGAAAAGAAAAACACACACTTCTACACTTTCTCCCTCTTCTCAACATTTACACGAAACTTCACTTTGAAAATGAGCTGCCACTCACAGACATGAAACTTGTGAGTTCATTAAGTGTGGCATAATTGTTCATTCCTTCAATGCAGTTTGTTGCCTGAAGCCTATTTCTTTGCAAAAAATGCAAGAAAAGGATCACATTAATTTCAAGAAATCAGCAGAGTATTAGACACAGTTGTATTTTTGCACATGAATTTCAGAGTCATGTCCAACAAGATGAGAGAAACAGATCTTTTGAGAAAAAAGGGATTAAAGGGGTGACTTATAAATAATCAATAATATAATTAAGTCACCAAGCAAACTACTTTGAAAAAATAATTCCGCAGCTAAAGCTCTTCCTTCTCAAACTGTTTATGTGGTACTGTGCCACTCGCACCAGGCTCCGGTTCCACTCCAAGTGTCCCAGTGAGCACGAAGAGCAGAGCAGTGCTGGAGGGACCTTCCCTGCCCACAGCTGGGGCCATGGCACTGCAGCTCTAGGGGACACCTGGGAGCTCACCAGTGCAGAGCGGCAGAAGGAAGCTGAAACCTGCTTTAGCTCAAGGGACACAGATCTGATTTCCAAAGCACTGGTTCTACCAAGGGATTTCATTCTTCACAGCACATAAACCTTCAACCGAGCACTTAACTTTTTTCTTCCACTAAAACTCAGTGTACTGAAATTCCATCAATGTGGAGTACAATGGAAGTAGTTTTTAGTCACTATTGTAAATAACAAAATTTACTAGCTATTTCAATACACATTTTTAATACAAATAATTCTAATCACCACTGTAATAATCTAAAACTGAAACAACTACATCAACAGTTCAATCATCCCACACTCTTCTGAGATAAGCCTTAGTGTCTGTGGCAACTTAAAGCTGTAAATCCAAGCTGTCACTACAATAGCTGCTGGCCTCCACCTCAAATATTACAGTGGCACTTGCTATGCATTATCCCTTCACAGCTGCAGGTGAGGGACTCAGGAATGGACAGCATTCGTGAGTCTAATCCCTTACTAGATTTTTTTCTTCAACAACAGCTATTTCATTTAGCATTGGCACCATAATCATCTTTCATTTCAGAAAAGTATCTCGCCTAAGTTTTATAAATTAGAACATGAAGTGAAATAACAACTTTTTGAAAATGCCATGCCCCCTCAGAAATCAGGAAATGTTAACACAGGGCATACAAAGCAGATTTGAAGGAGATTGTTCCTGGTAAATGAACAGACATAAACAGTAAATACCACTGTAGTTATTTGGGCCATATTCCTACCTCTCAGCTAAATTTAAAGAGGCAGCTATAAAGATCTGAGAGTGTTACACTCATTGAAAACCAGCCTAATTCTAGTAAGAATTATTAGGGTAGGTAGTAACAAAGGAGGTACCTGTTCCAGTCTCAATTTGCAAGTATCATTTTGCAAACAAGTAAAAAAAAAA
>VXBC01012562.1:227076-332606 GCA_013399945.1 Ploceus nigricollis | reverse complement strand
GGGGACACCTGGGAGCTCACCAGTGCAGAGCGGCAGAAGGAAGCTGAAACCTGCTTTAGCTCAAGGGACACAGATCTGATTTCCAAAGCACTGGTTCTACCAAGGGATTTCATTCTTCACAGCACATAAACCTTCAACCGAGCACTTAACTTTTTTCTTCCACTAAAACTCAGTGTACTGAAATTCCATCAATGTGGAGTACAATGGAAGTAGTTTTTAGTCACTATTGTAAATAACAAAATTTACTAGCTATTTCAATACACATTTTTAATACAAATAATTCTAATCACCACTGTAATAATCTAAAACTGAAACAACTACATCAACAGTTCAATCATCCCACACTCTTCTGAGATAAGCCTTAGTGTCTGTGGCAACTTAAAGCTGTAAATCCAAGCTGTCACTACAATAGCTGCTGGCCTCCACCTCAAATATTACAGTGGCACTTGCTATGCATTATCCCTTCACAGCTGCAGGTGAGGGACTCAGGAATGGACAGCATTCGTGAGTCTAATCCCTTACTAGATTTTTTTTCTTCAACAACAGCTATTTCATTTAGCATTGGCACCATAATCATCTTTCATTTCAGAAAAGTATCTCGCCTAAGTTTTATAAATTAGAACACGAAGTGAAATAACAACTTTTTGAAAATGCCATGCCCCCTCAGAAATCAGGAAATGTTAACACAGGGCATACAAAGCAGATTTGAAGGAGATTGTTCCTGGTAAATGAACAGACATAAACAGTAAATACCACTGTAGTTATTTGGGCCATATTCCTACCTCTCAGCTAAATTTAAAGAGGCAGCTATAAAGATCTGAGAGTGTTACACTCATTGAAAACCAGCCTAATTCTAGTAAGAATTATTAGGGTAGGTAGTAACAAAGGAGGTACCTGTTCCAGTCTCAATTTGCAAGTATCATTTTGCAAACAAGTAAAAAAAAAAAAGCCGTCCCCTTCCTTTTTCATGCGTTTGAAAGCTATAATTATTTAGCCTTTCTAAAGTTCCTTCTAAAGTCACTTTAATTTTTCCAACTCAGTTATCTCTAATTTCAGAAACTTGAATGTAATTTAATTATCATTAACAGTATTTTCAAATTAACATAATTCCTTTCCAATCCTAAGTAATCAGACACAGCTATTTCCTCCTAAGTCATCCATAATGGTGTCCGAAGAGTTCTTCATACCTTTCTTCCCTATCAGTATTAAAGGGGACACTGGCGTCTCTCTTCCTCAGTGCTGCAGTATCTCAAAACCCTATTACAAGTAAAATTCTTAAAACTGGGGTTTTGCCTTGCCAACCCCCAAAATGAGGTCTGTGATACCAACCAAGCATTGTAAATTTTCAGGATAATAACATAAAAGAGAAGAACAATAATGTCTTTCCCACTTTCCACATAAAATTCACTTTCTCCAATCCATCCAAATAAATTATTTCATAATGGTCTATGACTTTTTTGTTTTATCCCAATATACCCCAAGATTCACACTCTAAATGACTGTGGGTTTCCCAAGACCTTTCTTGGCAGTACCCCATCCTCAGGACAACTTTCCCTTCTTCCAGTAAATTCAAAAAACCTCATCAAAGTCAGATTAACATTCCCAGACTATCACACAGTTTAAAAACTACAGTCTTGTTTTGCTTTGCTTTCTAAAGTATTTTTTTCCTTAGACACCTTTTACCTCTATGACTAAAGTAACCTCTTTGATTTTTTTTTTCACAAGAAGAATGTTAGCTTCTCAACTAGTATGTAACATTATAAAGCATTCTTCCTGAATTTATTGCAGAAACAAAACCTGCAAGCCTTGCTGGGTATGTTTAGGGTATTTTCTGGACTGCACAAATCTTGAGTAGTCACAATTTGAGTGATGCTTCTCAGGAGCTCAATGTTTAACTACACTATGGCACTCCGTAAGCAGGTAAGATGACAGAGATCTGAGGCTCCCTTTGAAAAGCACAATCCAGAGTACCTTTAATGATATTATCATGACACAATCTATGTGAGAGCTTCCAAATCTTTCCTGTAGAAAGATCTGACAGTGGATAATGAAAAACCCTCACTGGCTGTCTGGGTTTTGTTTGGCTGCTTGTTTTTGGTGTTGTGTTTTTGGGGGGTTGTTTGTTTATTGTTGTGGTGGTGGGTTGGCTTTATTTTAGAGTTTTAAGCCTCTTCCTGGAATTATTTTAAACACACTCCAAGTGACTCACTCACAGAATGTGTTTAAATTTCTCAACCAGCTCCCAGAGTCTGCCCTTTGCAGAGTTCACACATCCTGTGATCATAGCAGGTCCTCATTTCACATTTGTTCACATTTGTACCAGTTTTGCAATAAGGCACTCCCAGACAAATTAATTTCACGTCATTATTTTACATACTGCCTAGGAAGTGATGATAATGTTTTAGAACACAATTCAAGTCTATTTTCATTAAGAGACAATGCTCTATATTGAAAAGTCCAATCAAGAGAATCCAGTTGAGAACTCCAAAATAACTGTGCAAAAGCAAAATACTGTTATTTCTAATTCAAACATAGGAAATAGTGTAAAAAAAGAAATATGCTATGATCCATCAGAATTATCTGTAGTGATTACCAGGAAGTAAAGCAAATACTAAGTAATAGGAGCTGGACTCGATGATCCTTGTGGTTCCCTTCCAACTCTGCATATTCTGGGATTCTGTGTTTCTGTAAACTAAAAGCTGCAATTTTCTCCTTCACAACACACAGTATCTTACATATTAAAAATAAATGGCAATATTGGAAATTTAAAAGTCCAATCTATTTAAACTGACAGATAAAGACAAGAAACTAATCCTTACAGGAGGAAATTTCCATAAAACTCACTGGGGAACTTTTAAAATATTTTTTAAATGACACCTGGGCCAAAGGGAAAAGAAAAGCAGTAAATCTTACTCCAAAGATGAAGGCATGAAGGAAGAAACTCTTAATTAGGTATCTAAGCTCCTTCTGTAGTTCTGATTTTGTGCAGCACTGCAGAGGGAGAACGCGTGTCTGACAGAGCTGAGTGAGCTCCAGGTTTCTGTGATTACAGCCCTGGAGAGAGCTGTGGCTGGCTCAGAACTCCCAGCTGACAAACACTCCTCTGGAGGCCTCTCCCGTGCACAGCGCTGGAAGCTACGGATGTGAAGGCAAAGAACCCTTCAGAAGAGTCCACTGTTGGGCTGCTCCTATTCCCATTACCTTGAAGAGCATTAACATTTTGCTAAAGAGCATCAGCACAGCTGAGGTCAAGCACTTTCAAAACCCCAGCTTTACGGGGTACTTTTGACACATTTTCGAAAGCACGGCTTCTGTTTGCCATACACCTTCAGAGAAAAAACACTCCAGTTTACCCTTTATGATGGCACTCCACTGGTACAGAGTAGAATCCAGAACTGTTTTCAGCACAGTAGCAGTCTACTTATACTTTGATAATTCCTCTTCAAAGATTTTCTTTTACAAAGCATGTCATACAAACATAGACAGCCAGTACTCGTTTCTCAAGCTGAGTAACTGCGAGCTGACGTAAATCCCCCAGCAGAATGTCACTACAAGTTATTATGTTGCAGGTGCTTTCTTTTTTGAGAGCTGTGCTTGACTGAAACACAGCTGAAAGCAATCACGGATCCATACATTACAGTGCAGTCTGAAAGCCTCTTTGGGGCATGTGAGAACTTGAAACAACCTTCGGTTACTCTGACCTACATTCTGATTCAAGGGGCTCCAGGTAGTAACCAGGAAGCAGAAAATATGGGGGGAATATAGCACGCCCAAAGTAGTCCTTCCTTCGGCATTGCACTACTGTGCAGGCATTCACACTTTGCACACAGTCAAGAGTACTTATGTATGTCATAAATAATTCCCAGTTGAAGGGTTGCCTGTGCTAAGCAGTCTTGGAACTGTGGCACTAGGAACTAGTGCCTGGAACTAGGAATTGTTTCCTAGAAGGATATACCCTGTAAATACTCAGTTCACTACTTACCTTTCTTTTTTTAAAAGGATTTTTCAAATTAGAGCAGAATAGCTGGTGTTCATGCTCACACAGTTATTCTGGCATAATACCTTCTTCCTTTTGTATTTTACTGAAACAAACAGAATTATGTAAAATAAACCAAACTCTCCCAGACAGATCCAACCATGTTTTTGTCCATTTGAAATCTGCATTCCTCAAGGATGCAAAACTAGAGCACCAGGGTGCAAGGGAACGGACTAGTGTCTATGTGTAAGGTACTCCACCCTCAGAAGTGGAAGTAGACTTACCTAGACTTTGATATTTGTGTAAGAGATTTTTTGCACATAATGATTGGATGATGTCCACAAGATTTAACATAAAGTTCCTCTGAAATAGGAAATTTCACCACCCCATTATTACAGTTCCTATCAATATTCTTATTATTCTGACTGCTGTGATGTCCCCCTGCCTTTGGCTGCTATCTCACTGCTATGCTGTTCTGAAGAACACACTGCTTACCTGGACAGCTGAATCTTTTTTTGTTCAATGTTATCCTTTGGCTATTTTACACCTCCTGCTCTTCAGTTGTGCCACAGTTTGATTTGTCTGCCTTTGTGCTGCACCCCCCTGTGAGCACACCTCAGGTGACTGCTCTGCAGCACTTGGGCAGGTTTCTCTCTCCATTTGCTCTCATTTCCTTTGACACGAACAGCCCTGGTTACCACAGGCCAACTTACCAAATCATAAGCTGTTTTTCAGGCCTAAGGAAAGTGGTTAAGGTGCTGTACAACAAACCCACCATGACCATACCTACGTCTGGCTTTACGCACTTATTCTAAAATTGTCTACGATACTTGAACTGCAAAATGCAGTATATGCTCCCACACTTCAGTAATAAAATATACAGCAGACTATAAAGAGAATTCTACTAATTAATAAGCATGCATTGGAATGAAAAGCAAAGCTCAATTTGCATTTACCAGCTTCTAACATCTGAAAATTTCAGCACAGCAAACAAACCAAATTTCTCTCTCTTGATAAAGAGATTTGCATATACATTGTTTTCTGGAAGTCCACCTTTTTGCAATGAAATTTCCATCATAAATTGGATAACTGGTATCATGTTCATAGAGCATAGACACATATTCTGTTGTGGGGCTCCTAATCACTGTATTTTCTTCATCCACTCAACCCAGTGGGAAAAGTGGTTGTCAAATGCACACAGTTATCACAACTAGACATTGATGGATTGATATGCATCATATACTATACCTCCTTAATTTTTACCACCTCCATAAAATGTTCCAGACTCCTGTGTTCATGTGAGGACCATTATCCAAAATTATTTATACCTCATCCTCTGCATGAAAGGTTTATTTCATTCATTCATTAACAAAGGTAGCAGTTGTATCATGTTTTCACCATTAATGAAACTGATTTCTTGACTTCCAGGTCAGTAGCTGCATACCAGTACTTGCTTCCAAATTCAAGTTGTGTAAAAAAATTATTTTCTCCTATTTCGTTAATTCCAGGCTTATTTGGAGAGGTTTAAACACTAGAAAAGGATTGTACTAGTACCTAAGCAGGTTGCACATTACTTGGTTTGAAATAACTTCTGTCGGTGCTATGTAGGTCTTTACACCTGCAATCAACAGAATGAGAAACAGAAATCCTTGAAGCTCTCCCAAAGCTCAGACACTCCACATGTAGCAGATTTCTGAAGGAAACCAGACTGTTCGCATTCACTTGCATGTTCATAGGCACACATTTTTCTTTACTAGAGCGCCCTTTTTGACACTTCTGCTACTTCTGTGGAATGGATTTTGAGCCAGCTCAACAATCTATATCCCCTTGTTCCCAAAGGAAATACTCCATTATTGTTTCCCTGGCATAAGTTATGACAAATTAGAAACCTGTTGAAGGGTGGCCACAACACATGGTTTTGTTATTAAGAGTCAGCACACCCCTCCAAACCTGTTGAGAAGAGCAGACAGGTAATGGAGCTGCTTGTGCTGCTGAACAATCTCACACGCACAACAGCAATTTTCAGCCCACCACTTATTTCCCACTTTCTTGTCTTCAACAGAAGAAAAAACATCCTGGTCACAGGGCTCAAGCAGCAGATTAACCTAGACAGGGTTGAATGTCAAGATTCAAAAAACCTTTTCTACGCTTAACATACATAAGGCCCTCTGCTTGCTAGTAACTGGAAAACAATAAAGGTTCTCCTTTTAATAAAGGAAAAAAAAAAAAACAAAAACCAAACCCCAAAACGAACCAAGAGCCCAACAGCAAGAGAAACACAAGACTGAACATTAGAGTGAGTATTAAGTTTCTCTTAAACCCTTTGGAACAAACCTGAAAGGCAACAATTATTTTGGCCTACACAGAGAGATATGTGCACAATTATATTTGATTTAGTTTCTACTATTTTCTATTTAGTTTTCTATTTTATTCTATTTCTATCCAGGAAACTGTTGCTTCAGTGGCAGTGGCTCTGATTACCTGCTCTGCTCCTTTGTGTCACAGGCCTTCATCTGACATGGGAGAAAGGTCAGAATTCACTATTAAAATAGTACTTTTTTTGCAGACCACTGGAGCCAGGTCTCCTGCAGTACTCAGGCATGTTCCAAAAATGAATGCACACATACCAAGAAAGTAATTCTTGCATCAAGGCACTTCAGATTCTGCAGACTTCATGCACTGCTCAAGTCTTAATTCCTAGCAACTGCAGCGTAGCTAAAGCAACAGGCCCTTCTGTCAGAGAGCACACACGGAAGGGCTGTTCTGGGAGAGCTGGCAGGGGGGCAGAAATCCCCAGCTGCCAGAGACTGAGCCACCAAAGGCACTTGTCACCACAGCTGCATCTAAACCAGGTGTCTGCTGCTGGCATGCAGTTTGTTCCCAATTCCTCAGAGATGTTACTATGGGAACTTTTGTAGTGGGAATTCCTTATATCTGATGCATATTTCAGAAAGACAAAGTAGGAACAAAGCAAAGAAACTGACAGGAATGATAGGAAACCCTATCAGCACATTGTGTCCCATTTACTGTCCTACTGGAGAATCCCAGTAGAGATGAGGCACTTCTTATAGACAGCAACCAGGCAAGATTAGCAGCACATCACTGATTTACACCGTACTTCATGTTCTTAACTATTTAACTATTGAACATTTTTTCCATTAAATAAAATATGCTAAAGCTTTACCCAACTGCAGTGACATAAGACAAATGTCTGCTAGTCAAAACGTTTGCAAATGCTTCTGAAATACAACTTACAATATACATCTTTATACAGCTCTAAATCCCACAGTTAAAAGTTAAGCAACAAAAATGTATATGTTTGGCCCAAAAGCCCACTGCCCTACCCCAAATACACAAGACTTGCTGGCTTGCTGCCAGAGAGAATACAGCAGCAATAGTGACACAGATTTGATTACCTACAAAGAGAGCCAATGGAGAGAGCCTACAAAGAGATGGAGCTTACCTACAAAGAAAGCCATAACTAAATGGAGAAATTTTCATAAAGCTTAATATATATACTGACTGCTTCTGCTTTCACATATACCACGAAACCTGTGTAGGCTGTAACACGGTCTCCAGGTTTTCACAAAAATATTTTAGTATAATGGTAGCTAGGAAAATTGACCCAATTATGGACTAGTCCTTGTCTGAAAAAACAATGAATTGCAGCAGTGTTACTGGAATCACCATTTGTCTCAGGGAAATGAAATGGTAGGAACAGACACAAAACACTTAGCATATAAGAAGTTGTACTCAATATTAATAATTTTGCCACTATTAATGATGGCAAAGAACAGTGCTCAGCCTCTCTTCCTCTTCAGTGTATTTCTGTTTCAATATACATATCAATATTAATTTCCCCTGCAGTTACTGTCATATCTAATGAGCAAACACATGCTATGTCTTTTTATACCCTTGATTTTTCAGATTAATTAATTCAGATCACTAATAATATATTTTAAAGTCGTCACAATTAAAAAGACCACACGAAGTTAAAATAATGCACAAACTCACATACCGGGTATATGTTCCTATTCGCTCCCACAAGAGTTTCCCAATTTTTTCTTTCAGATTTTCCTTTGAAAAACCCATCAAAGACTAAACATTGAAGCTTCACAAGGTACTATTACAGTACTAGAAAGAATGCAAATACTATTTGCCCAGCTATTTCACTCTAAACACAGTATTTAAGTCATGGTGATAAGTTGGTTCTGCACATGCACATCCTAAAGATGTCATCTTCTTCAAGACATGTATGTTTTAGACCAGTCAAGCACATTGACAGTACCTTTGTAACAACAATTCCATACAAGAAAACCCATTTTTAAACTCGGGGGATGAATCACAGTTTGAAATTAATTTCAGATATCTCTTTTCTTCTCATAATTTCGATTTCATATTGGATCTCAATTGAAACACTCATTATTTCTGTAAGCCATCGCATCAGTCTACACATTTTAAGGAAGCTATTACCACTCCAAGAAGTACAGTGCTTTTTAAAACAAAGACCACACAGAGCAATCCTGGATTCACTGCTCATGTCTGTATTTGCAAATCCTGTGGCCTAGCAGTAGCAGACTTACAAAATGAAACAGCAGCACCCAGAACTTAATGTCCATGTTAGATCCATTTGAGAGCACCTTTACTTAGATTAGCCCTTCTCTCCTCCCATGGTCTGACTGTTCCTTTGAGTGTGTGAGGTGTGCTTCTGGAGTACATCCTCAAGCTCAGTCTAATTCAAAAGGAACTCAGTTTGTCTCTACAAACACTACAGGATGTGAGCCAAAGCACAGTAAGTGCTGATGATTTGCTTCAAAAACACATTTCTGAATCAAAGAAAAGCACTAAAGGAGATGTGGCCATTGAAGTCAATGGGACCTCTGCCATTCCTTTCAGTGAGATAAAACTTACTTGATCCTTCCCTCCCTTTGTGTTTTTTATCTCTGATCTTTCAATTTAGGTTTAGTAAGAGGTGAAGAGTAAAATAGAATTGATAAATACAGTGGAAGAATAGCGTGTTAAATAAAAGGAAATTTTGCTGGTGTGGTTATTCAGATTGCTTTCATTTACTCTGGCTTTTCTCATTCTCACAATCATGCATGTAGAACCAAATCACAGGGGTAAAGCTGGTGATATTTCCATGGCTGTGCTTAGAAATTCACTATAGGATCATACTGCTGTGCCCAAGTGGATTACTCCTGGAGGCACTGGGGTTCTCCAGAGGCTGAATAGCCAGCTCACATTCAGCTACTTCCAGGCATTAAAGAAAATGCTTATGATGGCAAAGGTAACATCTGTCAGCTCTTTAAGATCCTTTGGTCCCAAGTACTTTCCTCAAAACTGCCTCCCCTCACTCTTGCTGATACGGAGGGGAAATAAAAGTAAGTGCAGGTGAGATACCATCACAGGTACTACAGGGCCCTGAATCAATATGAAAATCTAGTCATCATAGAAGTGCTGTTTAAAAACATCACACCCAGAAATGAGAAGAGCTTTTTATTCTGTATTATGACTCTCCATAATCTCCTGTAGAAGAACTTCCTTTATAAATTATGTATTTTTCTTTTTCTTGAAACTGTTGAAGCCATCTATCTTGTGATTTATCATTTACATAGAAATGATGAGATGATTAAGCATACTTATTGTCCACCACAGAGGTAACACATCAAATCCAAACATATATTAAGAAGATGGTGTGTATGACATCAAGCTAAGACACTTAATAACCCTTAATACAGCCATACAGCAAGTGACAAAATGCTGAGCAGACTATAAACACAAACCCAGTCTTCGAGCCTAGTAGTTCCTCACACATCTTTTCCATGAGTCAGATACCACCTCCCCCATATGAAGTCCTAGAACTGCTACCACTTCTGTATAAGAGGAGGATGAATACTGCATGTCCACCCTTTCTGAAGGCACACTCCGTACAAACTGCACTCCCAGCCACTGTCAGGTATGGGAGAAAAAAGTGAAGTGAGCTGCCTTTTTTCTGCCCTGGTCTTTAATAAAAATGCCATGACTTTACAATGTAATTCCTGGCTTGTTGTCAGTTTGTTGTCAGTTTGCTCCTGGGGCTAAGGGATCTGCAGCCTTGAAAATTGGGAAGATTTTGTTTTGAAGAAGTAAAAGATTTGTTTTCCAAGAAAGAGAAACCTCTAACTGTGTAAAGACCATGCCTAACAAAGCTGAAAGTGTCAGAACTCTGTAGTACTCACCCAGCCAAGACTGATCGCTGAGAATAGGTTACTGATGTTTACAAGAACATTTGAACAACTCTAATCCAGACTACGCACCAGCTCTCAGCCAGCATGTGTTTCTGACAGCTTTTTCTAGACTGCCTGTGGCAGCTGAGAGTTTTTACATTTTCAACAAATGGGTAAGAGTTAGCAGCACTCCTAAGACTATCAAGGCCTCTCACATCTCAAGACTTCTTAAGACACTCATGATTTCAAGAGCCCTTTGGAAGCACCATTTAACAGTCATAAGGTCTTCAGTTTCTTTGCCATTTCCAGCAGTGCAGATGTAGAAATGCTGACAGGACCTGGCACTTGCAGAACACCCCTGTGCTACCAGAACTGCTTGGGCAGCACCTGAGGGCTTCCTGCAGAAGGTGTGATCTGGGCCAGCCTACACAGTACCACCCAACACTGCCATTTTAATGCACGTGCCACCGTCCTGGAGCAGACAGCTGATGTAACGAGACATCTGGAGTCTCGTCTGCCTCTTACTTATTTACCCAGCAGGCCCAAAGGAGGGCCTTCCTTCTGCTCTGCTGTACGCCTTGTAGGGCACAGGCAAAGCAGTCCTAAGGGCAGAGTACTCACAGCCAGCCTGCCTGAGGGTAAAGATCAGCAGGAGGTACACAGACCCTGTAATGTCTCTTGTGCATTCCTACTCAGTTTTGTTGGAAATGGCAGTGGATGGCAGGAGTATTAAAGCTGTATAGAGCTGCAAAACTGCAGCATATCATTGACAAACTGACCCTCTGAAAAGCAAGAAGTACAGTATACAGTAAACAACAGATTTCTGTTTTGAGACCAAGAAAATGTCATCCTACAATGAACAGCCTTCAAAACAAAACAAAAAAAGGCACTACCTATGAACTTCTGAAACGTGAAAATTTTCAGCTGAAAACATAATGCTCCTAAACAGTTTTGTATTCATTACAGAACTTACTTAGATCTTCTTCTGTTTCAGAAAACTGAGCAAACCACAACCAACATTTTGCAGATAGCAGCACATAAATTCAGCAGAATCTGAGTCCAAATAATTTTAAATATTGGAACGGAGGGCGCATGGGCAGGAGTGGGGCAGCCACACATAATCCTGTGGAACACTGCAAGGAGCCAGGTTTTTCATTTCCTTGGGAGCTGCAAGGCCTGGATGTCAAGGCCAGCAGAGAAACCATAGTCCCTGTTCAGGTTGTTTAATACATGAAGGGAATGACACACCTTTCAGCTGCTGGCTTGTGCTTCTTCATTGTACCTAACAGAGCCCTGCCTACACACTTAGTGCCGAAATGTAACTAAAATGTACTCTAACATTAATATGCTGTTATATCATTCTTTTAAGACCACTGTATGGTTTAAATACACTAACTGACCTTCCAGATTCAAAATATGTGGAACTAGCAACACCTAGAATACAATTGTAAAGAATTCACAAATACCTGTACTTATTTATGCTTTTTAAGTGTTGGTATAAAACTGACCAGCTATTCCAATATTACCTGTGGTAGCTGTAGGCTTTTTCTAACATAACTCTTTCCTGTTTGAAATTCTAACCTATCCCATTTGAAATTTTAACACAAAAATGTCCCAAAGGATTTAGGATCTAAACAGCCTATGATATCTTTATACGCCTCTCACCCCTTCTGTGTTTGCCACACCCTCAGGCTCCTGCCAGAGCTATAGGGTATTACATGTTGCAATAGGTAATGTACTGAACACATAACCAGTTGAGCTACAGAGCTCACAACAAGGGCTCCTTCTGCACCTTAGGAGAACCAAGCAGAAAATTTCTACCATCTATCTTACTATGTGGAGCATCTAATTACTCTGAAATCGTAAACTAAGGTAAGGTTTGACCAAATACAGATTATACAATCACAAAGGAATATGGAATTCTTAGTTGCTAATAATTTTTGAGTACAAATATCTGTAGAACAGCTAAAGGAAAAGATTGCTAAAGATTACTAAAATTTAATTCTTTCAGCTGGAAAAAAAGAAAATTCCTAAGTCACTGAATGAATAAGACAGTCAAAGAATATAAGACTTAAACTACCCTGCCAACCTAGATCTACAAATCCCAAGAGTTGAGATTCCGGCCTCACTGAAACTTTAGGGGCCAGTATCTGCTGACTTGCAACAGGACACAGATCCTCCTGTGACGTACTGGCAGCACTTCCACCCTGTTTGCAGTTTGGAATGCTAATGTACCTCTCCTGCCCGTGTACACGATGGGCTTTAGGAAATGCACCTGTAAGGATCTGTGGGGATGATGTACGGATGCCCCAAACGCTCGTTTCACTTTCCATGGTAGCTCAGTAGGCACTGATTGCATTGTCCCTGTGCCTGAACTCCTCTGCCAGCAGCTCATCCATCTCACTCCTGCTATGCTCAACATGGAGCACAGGTAATTACAGCAACAACTGGAGTCATAAGGAAGACAGTAATGCTACATATGGACTCTTCATTATATTATCACATCCCATTTTCTTCTAATATTTCACAGCCATCAAGCACATAATAAAAATAAAGGAGAATGGGCCAGATCCCCACAAGAATTTAGAAAGGATTTAAGGGCTTTTCAAAAGCAGAAATTAATTGTCTCTTCCCCCTTTTCTCTAATCCAAAGAAGCAGCCTCATGCCTTCAGGATGCCTAAATTCAAATGTTGCCACTCCCTTTAAAGGCTTTGCATGTGCATTAAAAGCTTCCTGGACATTTCTGCTCTCACTCAAACTTGGGAGTCTCAACACCCTGAGCGCTTAGCAGTTCCCACTGATTTTATGGATGACTGATAGAAGTTTGAGGGTTTATGCATTAGCAGACCCTGTAGCAAAGCACTGACCACCCCATTGTTTTTCTTTTCTAACAAGCTGAGAGGAATCCTGGACAGCCTCAGGCTGTTATCCCAGCCAAACACAACTTAAATAAGCAGATGTTTTCTTTGGCTTCTGCAAAGTATGTAGGGACTTCTATTCCAAACCAGTTTTCAGGTTAATGGCTCAGGCTTCCCCTAGCAGGTACCTTGACATAATTTCCCACAGAGAAAGGAAATGCAAATGTCTGTTTGCAGCCCTGCTGTGACTTACAAATCTATATAAACGGGAGTTCCACGCTAACTAATTCTACATCATCTGCATTGTTCTACTCTTTATAAAGTGTAAGGAAGGGAATTTTATTTACACATTTCTGTGCTAGAAGAGTCTCAGACACATTTCTCTTTGTGGCCTGAACTACTGCACTTCACAAGGAGGGTTAAACCCATCCCTGAGTCCCAGGCACTCCCGGAACCTCAACTCCTGACGTTTTGCGATGCCCAAGCAGCTCTGTACTGAGCCTGCTCACCCTGTGCAGCTTTTGTGCAGCTCCTGAGTCCCTGGAGGTTGTACCCCTGCCCAGGGAATCGAGATGTGTGCTGCAGATCCTGGCCTTTGTATGCCAAGGACCAGGAGCCTCAAACACAGACACCACAGTAGTCCAGACTTTCTCAGAGGCTTTCTCATTTCATGAAAAAATGCTGTGCTATGCTAAACCAGCACAGTACCCTACAGATCATGAGATTTCCATGCTAACCATAGGACAAAACCTACGGAAACATGGAAAAATTCCTTAAAGACAAAAGGTAAAGCAAGTACAAATGAAAGTTATGTAGGAAGACAGACTAAATGATCTTACATATTTTCAACTCTGAACACAGATTTATAGTGCTCTTTAGGACAAATTCAACCACATAACCAAAATAATACAATTCTATACCTGTAAGACAAATCAACCCAAAACACAAGTAAATTTTATTTCAGTTGTAATTTCTTGCTAGTTGTTTATATTATGGAGCCACTGTGATCTGTCTTCAAATTTTATATCACATAAACTATTAGATAGTATTAAAAATTATGAAATAGCCAACTGCTAATGATCACTTTGGAATGCTTTAGCACATGCTAAAATCTCAAATTAGCAAACAACTGCTCTCTTTGTCTCATTATAGAAACAACCTTTGCTGTTCACAAAGTTTAGATGTTCATGTGAATTACAGGGAGAAGGAAGAGGGTATCATTTCCAGGTATCCTCTACATAATAAAAAATAATTTTGTACTACTAAGTAAACAACCAAGCCACACATTAATAATGTGCTGAAGTGCCAAAAACTGTCAGTGTGCAAACAGTACAGTAGAACTGAACAATGACAGCTTTGTGAATTCCTGGGATACTTCCTAAAGGATGTGAGAATGAATATTTTAAAAGTGCTCAGTGAATCATCACCTCTGATTACATGAGATGAATCACAAGACACATCTAAACAGACTGCATTTCAATTTATAACTTACGCAGACTTTTTGTGATTTAAATTTTCAACACACCTTAAAGAAAATCTTTAAAACAAAGCAGCTCTGCAAAATCCCCAAATGTGGGGAGTTTGTTTTGCTGCTGTGCCAAGTAGCTTGCTTGTCCTTCAGTACCAAAACAAGGAACAGCACAGAGACCAGAGATAGGAAAGGCAGGATTTTGATCTAGTTCTGACTGCATGCTCATATGGTCTTCTTCTGGTTAACAATGGGAGGAGGCAGAAACAGAACCTACAACAGATTGAAGCACTTGCACAAGTACAAGTTGTACAAACACAACTTAGAAACCCCTTGATATCTATGAATTATTATTATTATTAGACATTCCTTACTCATCCTTTACTATTGCTTTATAGCTCTGAATCTCTCCTAGACACCTAAACCAGAAATGAAGCATTTAAAATGAAAGACACTGATGTCAGGAAAACAGCTCCAAAGCCAGGGTCAGATCCTTAGCTGGAATAAACTAACATCTCTTACCTTTGCCAGCACTACCTATGTATTTACATCTGCTGAGATGCTATTGCAGAACTCTCCCCTCATCCTTTCCTGCTGTGAAAATGCACAGTGCCTTCCTTGTGGCCAGGCTGACAATTCACACCTCCTTTGCAGCCAGAAACCAGCCCCTCACTAGAATTCTTGAAACCAACTTCTTTGGTTTGATCCAGGTTCCTGGCAGCAGAAACAGAAGCTGGATTGAACAACTGGGCAAGCTGGCAGCAGAGGGTGTGAGATTCAGGTCTCCAAGAAAGAGTGAGGTGAATACAGGCTGAAATGGGATGTACCAAAGTTCTGATATACACTCGACAGGAACCTTTAGCCCATGTTCTTCCCTATTCCGTTCTGGACTTGGCATAAAGAAACGTAAATGTTCACTGTGGTCATGAAGGATGTCCCTGGAAGGGCTCAGAGCTTGCTGAGTCTGGGGGGAGCCAAGTGGTCCCTGTTCCTGCCTCTCTGTGTGGCTGAGAGCTCTGGGCTCTGGACCCTGCTCACCTGCAGTGCCCTCACCTGGCTTCACTCACCTCCTCCTTGTCCCCAGCTCCTGGGCCAGTCCTGGTTGTTTGTCCCATAGACCCAGAAGCCCCAGCAGTGCCTGGTGCATGCTCAGCACTGTGTCCATCCCTGGGCACTGCCTCCTTGCTTGCTCCTTCTCCTCTCGCCTTCCACTCCACACATTTTCCCCCAGTCCCTCCCCAACTTCCTGGAGAGAGCAAGACCCATCATTTCTCCTGCTGGCATTAAAGATCTGGCCCATTATAACTGAACTGGCCATTGTCATGTTTGACCCACTCTGTCCCCCCTGGAGACAGCAGCAACGCAGTGTCAGGGGAACTGTTCCTGCCTCAGAGCAGAGTGACACCCACAGCCTATCCTGTGGGCTGCAGAGCCACCACCAGCTGAACCCTGCCATGATAAAATTTGAAATAGAAAAGCCTTCGTGTGAGCAGGAGGGTCACACACGCCCAGTGCCCATGGAGCAAACCACAACACAAGACCCCAGCCCAAGCCAACTCCTCAGCTCCAAACAGTTCCTCTTTCTGGATTTGCTTCCATCTCCTCCTCCCTAAAGGAAGGACCCCGTTCCTCTCGGCTGGCTGCCCTCCCACACAGCATCCTTTATAAGGGATGCAAGAGCCCCTAAGCTGTCAGCCCTCACCCTCTTCTGCTGTGCCCTGCTGCTGTGGTGGGACTCTTCTGGATCCCTCTGTTTCTCCTGGCAACACCATCAGCTCCCTGCCACAGGGACAGCCTGATCACACCCCCTCTCTGCTCTGCTCTGCTGTGTGCTAACCACCAGGCTGAAAAACCAAGTGCTGTGCCTCAGTAATTGACTGCAAGTTACTCTCCAGCCTCAAGAGCCCACTATATTTTATTTTAATTAATTTCTTCCTATTACTATTACTTATACCTCCTCAAATCACTTCCTGTAATTTCTTCTATCAGTTTAATGATGATGTTTTTAATAGACATTGCATTGGTGTGCCATAACAGTCCTCCAGAACACAGATATGTTTGCCAAGCTTCATCGCTTCTGCCTACATGCTGAACTGCTGCTGCTCAGGCACACTTTCCTCTGAAGGCTAACAGGAGCTTTTCTCATGTAAGACATTCTTAAACAGGCCATTTGTGAATTAAAATAGTCAGTAATAAACCTTTTAAGTTCCCACTTATAATAATTGCTTCTTGCTACTAGCCCAACTGAAATCAATACGATAATAACTAATTTAATTTGTATTGAAGTAGAAGCTGCCTTTCATTCACCTGTAATGAAAATATGGGGGGGAGGGCAGACACAGGGGAAGGAATTCTTTGAATAGATCACATTTCTTTTCATGAAAATATCCCACCTCTGTTGTGACCACCGGGACCATGATGATGTAATGAAAGCCACTACATATTGCAGTCTCATTTGGCAGTCATTACCGCAGCCTTTGCACAAAGAAAATGTTGTCCTAAAGTTAATGGGAAGTTACAGGCCAAAACTGCCCCAGAACCACACTCTGAACTAGGTGACAATGCCTCTCAAAGTCCTTCAAGGACATGCATGGCAAAATGGGAGCTTCAGAGCAGGAAAGGAAAGTTCCTTTCCAGGTAACAAAGTTCTCATGAGCACAACAGTCCTGACATACATTTTCATGAGAAAACACCGCTTTCAATAATGCCATAAAGGCCTTTGCCAAACTTAGGCTAAGTTTGATTTTTTGACTTTTGCTTAAGTATAATCAAACAATTTGCATTCAAAGAACTGAAATGCTGATGATAATCTCAGCAGAACATCAAAATAGCAACCCCTGAGGTTGCTGCAGCCAGTGGAAATGTAATTAGCAGTCTCCAAACACCATACAGTCTGTACAGCAGTTTCTTTACCACTTTGCTTGGTATGGAAAATGTTCAGTTCTGAGAGGGGAAAAGTTAACCACCAGATCACTTCCAGCTAGTAGCAGCTTGTTTTCAAGAAACCCATACCAGAGCCCCCAGTATTAACTGCTTTGAGGCTTGCACATCAATCACTGGTAATATTTCTATTTCAAATAATATGCAACAGATAATCTACTTTTCTTAGCTTGGCACCAGTAACACTTTTTCTTTCAGACTGAAATAACATTCTTGGAGTTATTTAAAGCCCACATTTTGGGACAACCACAAACAGTTGCTAGGGAAACAGCAAGGTAAGAAAATGGATTGCTATCATGAGGCTAATAAGTCACATCCACACTTATTTCCTTTCTTTTCTGTCCCCAAAGGAAAATTGTATTCCTGTGTAGAGTTATGAACATGTGCTTCTAATAAACTTAAGTCTCTCAGAACTGCTGGGAAGCATCTTTAGGTTTTAAGACATTATGAGGTGTCAGAGAGAAGGGGGTGAGGAGAAGGTTTGGCTGTGAATCTGAACTGTGCTGTGACCCTGTACGGCAAAGAAAATTACAGCTTAACTTCCTGATGGTGTATTTAAACTTACACCAACTGCACGAGAATGTTATGGAACAGTGCCAGGAACTGATTTTCAATGGAGTAGGGCAGTTAAGTGAGTAAAAAGTGGATTTTGATTTTTGAAAAGATTACCATTTTTTCCATTTGTCTCTATTCTTATCCATTACTGAGCACCCCAAATTAATCTGTAAACTTGTAGTATTACTGAGGAATAGAATCAGCTCAGTAAAAATCTTGGAACTGCACAGAAATGCCCAATCACCTGCTGTGTTAATATTTGCCTGTATTTCTGTATGAGAAACTAAATATATTACATATTATTTATTTTACTTTTTCAGTGCATTCATAGTTTTCAGTAACAAAGAGCAGGGATTATGTAGCCTATGCCCTCACCAGCCGTCTCAATCTATTTAAGTCATTCTGACACATCTGTGTCTAATGTGTTCTTAAATATTTCCAACACAATGGACATCTTTTCTAAACAACCTATTTTCATGATTTCTGCTACAAATAGTTAATAATACATCACTTTTTATTTTTCCCAGTGAAACTCAAGCTTATTTCTACTTACCAGGTAATCACAGACAAAGAAAATAGACTAAATTATATGAAATTATTAATTTCATATTTATTTATCCCAGACCTTCTTTGGCACATATCTCTTTGTCATAACTTTTTGTCCTGTAATTTCAATGCTAAACTCTTTTCTTTTTACATTGCTGATTTTAACATGAAAATGTACAGCTTCAGATTCAAAAATTCTCCACTAAGCACTAAGGGAAAAAATATCAACTTTGCTCTGTGTAAGGATAGATGCTCTAAAGTAAAAGAGCATTAGACTAAAGCTGAAAGTAATTAGTAAATTAAAGTCTGTATGTAAGAGTCAGAAACACGTCTGAAGAAGCTTGTAAGACATTCTTTCAAAAAGCTGTGCTCTAATGTGATGCCATCCCTTCCAGAGGGCTCTGCCCCTCCATGTGCCATACGTGTTACTGCCACCTCCCAGCACAGGACAGACCATGAGTGTCCCTCACTGGGGGTGAACACATCCCCAGGGAATGCAGCACTGGGCAGGCTGCAGACACAACTGCACATCACAGCACATTCTGCAACAGCACAGAAACACATCTTACACTGACACTATTGTATCCTTGGTGCTCTTCTCAGCATTAAAAAAAAAAAATTACATTTTATATTATTTGGAATCCATTTAGAATTATTCGATGTTTCTCAAAAATGTAAGGATTCTGCATAAAGCCCAAGTCATGAATCTGTCCCAGACTGCCTTTTTAAAACTCAGGCAGTATTACTCAGGCATCTTATAAGATAGCTGAAGAAAGTAATTGCTGCCTCCACCCATGCAGCTCAAATAGAAAAAACAGTTGCTAACTGCATATGAAATTCCCTCTTATTCTTACTTTGTTGTAGACAAATCTGAAAGCTTGTCCTTTCTGTCACAGACATCTTTTTGCCATCTCCTTCAATAGGACAGTGTCAACAAATCTCTGTTAGGATAGAAAAAGAACAAACATACAGCCTGGACAAAAACCTCAGAAAACTATCTGTAGGCTACAGTTTAAAGGGCAGGAAGTGTATAAGTGTCATTAAAAATCCTCAGCGGGGCTGGCTTGCACAGTCCTCGGGAGGAAGAAGGGAATAGTATGAGGAGTATGCCAGAAGGGATTTACTGTGAGGCAGGATGGAAGGGGATAGTGCAGAAGAAATTTAAAGCTTGAAAGATACAGGCAGAGCATTTTTTATTCAGTGTACAAATTCTTTTCTCAGCTTGTAATTTAACCCAACTTCCACCAGCAATTACCTGTGAAACCTAAGAATCAAGTGTCTTCTGTAGTCCTGGAGTTGCTGCAGGTAAACAGTAGTCCCCAACACCACCACCTCAGCATGCAGAGAACACAGGCCTGTAAAGGAGAGCCAAAGCTTTGCCCTTGGGCACTGCTGGGACCCCAGGGATCTGAAAAATTCAGCCCTGGTGTGGTGGGTTTTTTTCAGCTATTTCTTGAAAAAGTTACAAGAAACCCAAAAAGTATTTTAATAAAATATTATTACAGTTACAACATTGAATGTTAAGCCAGTAGCAACCGTTAAGAGCAAGGCTGCCTATAATATTTGTGTCTCATGTATCCAGTGTGAGATTGCACATTTATTGAGGGTTGGATAGCTCAGTCTCTGTCCCAGGTTCTATCACACACAGCCACCAGCACTGATCTCCTGAGCAACAAACGGGGCACCTGCCTGCTGCAGAAATAACCTGCTGTGACGGGGCTGAGTGCAGGGATCAGACTGCAAATGGAGAAGGGCAGAAATCATTATCCTAATTATGGAAGTTTCTCGCTTCTGAGTATTTGGAGAGACAGGAAAGGTACCTGGGAGAAAGAGAAAAAAATCTGCCAGTCAGAAAAGCCCTAGGTGTTCCACGAACTTTTTCTATGGCTCTCAGTTCTGGTATCAGTCACAAAACAGCTGCCACAGGGGGCTGATTTGACCAATGTTTACTTCAATAGGGTGTTGCTTTAGCTATATTTCATACCAACATCTTTTATGTTCACTTCTGTCAAAATTCCAATAAACTGATTTAAAGGATTATTGGTGGTGTCTTCATGCTAAGCTTCTCTCCTTTAATTCTTAGAATATTAATTAGCAGCTGCATGCACTGGTAAGACTGAAAACGAGTTTGGAACTACTAGACAAAAGGAGCAACTGTTTGGAATTACTTGCTTGGGTTTTACAGATCAGCTTTTATCCACTGCAATCAGTTGTCCACTCAATGTGATCCATGTCCACTGTACAGTATGAAGTGTTTTTATTGCAATTCACTGTATTGCTCCTGTGTTTGAATTTTATCAGAGGCTCAGCAGGAAGATTTGGAATAAGAGTATTCTGCAGTCAAACACATTGCTCTAAATACTAGTGATCCTTTAAACCATACATGACCAATTTTGCAAATCCCTTAATCCCCTCCTCTGTACTAGGTTAGTACATGCTGTCTGACACTGTCCTGCTGTTTGCAAAAATGAGTAGGGATGAATGTGAGCACTAACTCTATCCATTACCACTTCTGGGGCAGAAAGATTTATACACAAACAACACCAGTGAGAAATTCTATTATTCCATGAATTTGAAACGGAAATAAATCATAAGCTTCAACACAAGGAAGCAGACATAATTCAGACCACTAGCCATGATATGGGAACAACATCTTGGAGTATGATTACGATCCAAGAAAGATCCATTCTACCTGATTCACAGGAGAATGCTATACAATGTATTTATGCTCTATTTTAAGACATTTGGATCAAGCAAGTAAGCTTCTGTTCTGTTTTGGTTTGAACTTCACCAAAAATAAAGGCTTTGAAAATCAGACTTTAGAGCATAGTAGGTTTTCAAAACCGCGATTATTTTTTTTGGGCGGGGTAGGGGGGGGGGGGAAGGAATCAATAGGTGGTTGTTTGGGGTTTCTTTTTAAAAGAAATGAAAACCTAAATCTAAAATATTCTGAGAAATACTTGTCCAACAGTTGCACTTACATAGGTGGACAATAATTTTAGAAAAGAAAGCAGAACTAAATACAACTCTAGTCTTGCAAGTCTAAGAAAAATTTTGAATTATGGAGAAGTAGCCCTAAGAAAATAAAAAACTGCATTATGAAGAAAATGCTGAAAATCAGGTTTGTGGAAAAGGAGAAAAAAAGGAAAGGTATTTTATGGGGAAGGAGTAGTAAAAAGCCGTGTGAGAAGGAAGTGTGGCAAACGTGCAATAGATCACCTTGAGGTGTCTGTGACTTGTTTGACAGTGTGCTCCGTGGGCTTCACTCCCTCCCTGATTCCACTCGCAGAGCCAGGGTCATTTCATTCTAGGGCTGGTGCAACCCAGCCTCTGCCACTGGCCTTTGGCAGCTCCAGCACTGCTTTTCAGTGGTGAGTGGCTTTCTATTCTTATATTCTTATTCGTGCATTAAATGGATGTTTAAGAAAGCTTTGAGGATATTTTAGAGTAACAGGCACCGTTATTTAAGTCTAGTGATTTAACATCAATTTTATGTTTGCTCCACTGTCATTTTCCTAAGTTATTCATATTTTTATACCATATAGCCTCTATGTCTGTGACCTCTGGATGTCTCTGGGCCTTGCTACATCAGGCTGCAGACAAATATAACAGAAATTTAGTCTTTGATACACAGATTGTATCAAACCAGATGCTATGAAGTATCACATAAATACCCAACATTCATTGAGTTCTCATGTCTATAAGAAAAAAACGACCACAGAAAAACTCCACAAAAAACCACAAAAAACCCTCCAAAAATCCAACACCACCCCAAACCCAAAAATAACTGGAGTTAAAAATAAAAAGTGAAAAATTAAACAGTGGATGAAAACATTTCAAAGAAAATTATTCCACACAAAGGAATAGTTTTGTCAGCTATTTTAAGAATTAAAAAGACACAAGTTTCTCTGCTTACAAACAGACAACATGAAAAACATATTATTTATATCTCACAGAAAAGGTATTTCTGATCTTATTAGCTATAGAAATATTCTTTTGGAGATCATAACTTATTTACAAGTACAGCAGAGTGGAAACAGTAAAGATGTATACATGCAAAAAAAATTTTTTTCCAGAACAGGTGCGAAAAAAACCCACTAGAAAACCTTGTATTTTCTTCTTGCAGCTAGAAATGTAAGAATTTATCTGTAGTGCATAAGAAAAACTTAGCAAAAGGAAATCACAATACAATGATATGGATGTTAAAAAAAAAGGAATGTAAATCTATTCATCTTTCACAAATCAAACATGGAAAATAAATTCTTATTCATTTGCCTCAACTTTAAACCCTGTTAGGATTTTTGACAATGTTCTGACATTTATGTTCAAGAATTGCCAATGTCCCAATATCTATTCCAATGGGCCTGAGGAGCCACCTCAGAAGAAGACTTCCACGCCATTTATGAAAGACATCATTCACCTGTAGCCAGTTTCACATCCTGATCCACACCCTGGGCCTTTGATCAGCCACTGAAGATCACTGGGAAACCCCAAACCCAGCTTGTAAATACTGAGCAATGAGGGCAAAATGAGAACTTCCCACTTCCCTGCAAGCAGGTCAGCCCCAAACAACAGTGAAGGGACTGTAGATAGAGCTCTCTTGAATTTGGGAAGTTGGTAATGCTTTAAAGACCACAAAAGGTTCCTTGTTTCTCTCTTCAGTGCCTCAGTTCTACAGATACAGAGTGGGTTGAGAATATTTAAGCATTTAGCACTATCTTAGGGCTTTCAAGAAAGAAATACTAATTAAAATACAGCTAATAAAGCTATCTCGGGTTTGGCTTTTAAGCAAGTCCACTTCTCAAAGTGTCATAAATCTGGCCTAAAAGCATGTTGGACACACAAAGCTTTGACTGCTCAGGCTTTAATCAGAGAATGGACTTCTTATGGAGATACTGCTAAGTGCATCTGATGGACTTCTTATGGAGATACTGCTAAGTGCATCTGACATTTTAATTTCCAATTTTTCCTCCCCTCATTACCTTTAGACTGGTTTTGTATTTGAAAAGCCCTTTCATAGCTATAAAGAGTAAGGACAAATGTCCTGTAAAGTTTCAAGACAACTGGTCAAGGGTCCTCAAAATGTTAACTATTTTTTTCCATTTTGAAATTTTTAGTCTGTAATGGACTTGTGTATCTTTATTGCAGAAAAGCTTTGATTCAGCATTGGGGGGCAAATGGGAGGAAACTTCACCATAACAGGTAAATACAGAGGAGCCAAATCAAGCATGTGAACATGCTGCGGGGTGATTTTCAGGTTAAGGTTTCACCCAGCACGCCCCTGCATTTTCCCCAGTTCTTGGTACAACCCAGATGTGGCAATCTCCCTAGCTCAAGTCATACGTCACTTCCCCTAACTCACCTTTCATGCTTTGTCATCATTGGACGGTGACCCTGACCCCAACCCCTTCCGTTTTCTGTGTGCATAAAAGACCTTGCCACGTGGGCAAGGATTGTCTTGGATCCACCATGGGCTGAAAAAAACACCTACGTTCAACTCCCAAGACCCGGGCTGCTATTCCATCTGTCCCTGCGCCTGTGCATCGATAACTGGGACCCGCAGAGCTCGTAAAAGGGGGCATGTTGCTTTCCACTGCATGCCACATCACCTGCTGCAACCTGGGGCACAGAGGCTCCCCAGGACTTCGCAACATGAACACATTTGCATGACACCCTAATTTCGGCTGACTGCATGCCATGAAAGGCTTCTGCATAGAAAGCAATGTGAAAAGGGATTTTTTTTCCTCCAATGTATGTGCCACTTTTCATGCATACCAGGATAGGCACAAAAGATAGATGGGCTGTGAAAACTTCTACTGTTTCTTTTCTTTCCTTGTCCAAAACACCATTAAAAATACAAAGAGTTTTCCCCCTCTTTTTGTATGTATAGTTACAGGACATCAATTTAATAGCCTGTTTGCACACAAAGCTAGGAACTGTCTGAAAAAATAAAGCAGCACAACCATTCTGGAACGCTGCATGATATTCACACAGAGGGGTCAAAATAGTATAGAATAGAATGAAACATCCCATAAAACTGTATAGTTCAATAATAATGTGCCTGGAATTGCTTTCATGGAATAGCACTTTCTAAAAGCAAAACAGAAGCAGAATCTGAAACTGGATGCATGTATAAATGTCATGATCTGCTAGGACAAGTGGGGTCATGATGGTTTATTTACTGATCCCAAAAGTGCAAAAGACAAACAGCAGGGGACTATCAGTTTAATCACAACAAATGCACCTTTATTGAGTGCCCACAGCAAATGTGATATAAGGATTTAGAAAGGAGATAAAGGATAGAGAGAAAAAGGGAGGGGGAATACAGCTACCAACGGAGAGACGAAATCCTTGTGATCCAGCCAATAGATCCATCGTCGTTCCGTGGGAGATCACTAGAGTTACCCCAGAAAGTTCATTTGGCCAAGAGGTGAGAAGTTAATGGGTTATTGTGATGAGCGGGTATCATCAAGCAAGTGTAAGTGTATAGAGCAAGCCACTCCTTGCCAGGCCCTGCTCGAAGCAGTGCAGCATCTCAACACAGCAAACGCACCTGCAAACAATCACTTGGGGAGCATCCACCTCAGCCAAGCCAGAACTGCAGTCGGGGTCTGCAGGGTCTCAGTCTCTGCCATTGCGACGATCGTGAGGCAAAAATGAGGGGAACTTCAGACCATCTCTTACAATACAGAAGAAAACTTTTCCAGTGTAAGGATTTTTTAATTATACATATATTTTCAACCTAATTTAGTATCTAGACATATGAAATAACAACATTCTTTGTGTGTTTAAATGCACCTTGCTGCTTAGTTAGTGATAGGGAACAGTACAATACTCCTCCTGCCTGTCTACCATAGAAACCAACTTCTTAGGTGCAAATGCTTTTCCAGAAAATCAAATTACTACAGAATGTTGCATTTTGTAACTTATCACATATTATCTATTTTTTCTTATCATTTTACAAGTTGCTAATACTAATTCTAAAAAACAACTTTTGCTTCTTAGCTTATAATAATTTATTCTGATGCATTTTCATTTCAACAGAAAGATTTGAAAATGAGATAGAAATTGAGTTTTCCTGCTTAAAGCATTATCTAGCTAGTCTTAAAAAATTTCCTGCTCTACTTGTGTCTATAAAACCATTAAAAAATATATTTCCCCCAGAAGCAGGTAGCTAACAAGTGCAAGAGAAACACACTTTCTTATAAAAAATTTTATTTCAAAATTAAAATAGTCTGCTGTTTCCACTTACAATTTTTCTCTTGTAATTTCAACTAATACACCTCCTCATTACAATGTCTTTCACTTCTACGATTGGAGTAATTTCTCCTAGTAATTCTATGACTATAATTATATTTTATCCCAAGATAATGCTAGCATAAGGAATGCAACCTCCTTTAATAACCATTTCCAATAATTACACTGTATGCTTTAAGAATACTGAAACACACCCTTCATTCTCACTGAAATGAATGGAACGGAAAGCTCATGGAGAAGGGCTGGTTTAAAGCATACATAAAAAGCCTGGAGCACACTCCTATTCCAGTGGATGCTGAGTGTACTGGGTAAGCAGGTTAAATAAATAATCCAGGAGCACAGCTCCAGGTAAGCCCTGCAGCTCAGTGCCAGCATTCCAACATCCCTGGGGATGTGCTGATTCCCAGAGCACCAGTGCTCCCTGTGTCTCAGCCCAGCGGGGGCTCACTAAACCTGGTGACATTCCTATCATTACCTCCTAGGGAGAATACTGGAGGGAGAAAAATATTCACTAAAACACCCCTAAGCAGCTGTTTCTTACTCTTTTTCTAGAAAGAGTAAAAAGGCAGACTTCTGAAGGACTTGGTATTTTACCTAAGAGGTCAATTTTTGAAGTCCCATGTCAAGTATTAAAACCCAAGCAGAGAGCACAGGCTTACCAAGCACTCCCACAGAAAGGTCTTCAAAAAAGTAGTAGCTTCTGAGCCTTCCACTCAAGCAACAAGAATAAAAAGAAGCTACACCATCTGCTCCCATAACATGCTTTTTCCCTATTAACAGAGTCAACATTAAACCTTTTTAGAGGAAATCTGTATTTAGTAGAATTGCCATCACCCCAAATATGTTCGCCATGAAATGTGAGCTGTTATGATCATAAATATATCACTCCTACAACTGTAGAAGAACATTTTCACTTAAAGCAACAAAGAGCACTGGGGATCATGCTCTGAATATTCCTGTGGTTCTTTTCATTTCTGCAGTAAGAGGAGGGTGAGAGCACACTGAAAACCTGTGTGAGTTGCAACACAGTGATTTTCTCCACTGCTTCAATTCCTCTGCAAGGCACATACCTGGATGCATGTTAAAATTCTGGAAAATACTGATAGTTTTGGTGAACTGTCAAAATTCAGGAGAAATTCCTGTAAGATGTAGGACATACAAAAAATCTCTGTTCTTTCAATTCTTAACCGATACAAGCATGACTCAGTTTATGAGGTTGTGGCCTTTTACCTACCCTAAACCACAGGTCCATTAATGTACTACTGTTCATTAAAGGTACAGAGGTCTTAAATGGAAGGAAAACAACCTTTGGACCATATGAAAATGAATACAGGTAGTCAGAAGTCAGGAAGAGCTGGCATCTGCCTTCTAGATGCTGTCTGATTTGGTTACTGAATAGAGCACAGGAGATGGCTTTTCAGTAGCATCTCCCCCTCAGGGTAGCACCAACCAGTCTCTTTCTTAGGGGTCAGTAAAGAAATTAAAAGTCTCTAGTCATGCCTACAGATTCTCTCTGTGGTTCTTGAAGTAGTTTTTTTCTCAGTCCTCTGCTGCTTCTTGTCTGGCAGCTCTCCTAAAGCTTCCCGTATTTCTCTGTGAAGGCAAGCCCTAGTAACTGTGTCCTCTTCTGCTGCCAGTCCCCAAGGACACTTAGGTTTGGCTCCTCTGGTAGGTGTTCTCCTTTGCAGGCAGCTCCTCCTGCAGCACCCTGCCTGTTCTGGAAGAATATCCCATCTCTGCCTCTTCCCACCAACATGGACCTCAGCTACACAGCTCAGAATCACAGAATAGCCTGGGTTGGAAGGAACCATGACGAATCATCTGGCAAAGGGCAGCCTAGATGAGGTTATCTAGCACCCAGACAGCCTCGCTGTCTTCAGTCCATCAGTCAGCACATGCAGGACTGGTCCTACATGGATGCATCATTCACATGTTTAAGGTTAAACTCCACACAAGCTCTCTCTGCCCAATACAATGAAGGCTCCTGTCCTCATAATACTCCTTGATGTCCTTTAGAACTACTGGGTCTGTTCCAATTCATTCAGCATTTTTAAAGTTTTTTAATCAATGGACACATTCCCTGAACATTTCATTAGCCACAAATCAAGCTCTCCTTTGCTGCCTGATGACAGCTTCTACTTCTGTTTCCACTGAATTCCTCTGGTACAGCACTTTACTTCAGGCCCATGCTCCCTGTTTCTCATCAGTTTCTGGATCAGGACACCTCCAGCTCACTGCCCCACCACCACTGCTCCTTACCTCATATTTCTTCTTTCCCGATACAGCTGCTGTTCCAGTCTTCCCGTTTTCTAGCAGCAGTTTTCTATCTTGGAGCTTTACATTCATTCACCTCTTGTTCAGTTCCTCATATAGGAGAGTCATAAAGCATCTTCTCTGTCCTTCTCAGCAGCTCACTGGATGTTTTTTAAATCCTCCAGATGCCTTCTGGTTTGTGTATGTGGGGTTAGAAGCTCTGGAATGATGGTATCCCAGACTGTGCATGCCCTTCCCTCATCCCTTTCTCCTCTTTGCCATCTTTTTTTACTTTGTAGCAAGAAGTGAGTGCTCTGGTATGCACTATGTTTCCACTTCTGAATGTTGGGTAAGATCATTTACTCTTGAATGCAATGGGAATTGCTTGGGGGATGTCTGAGTGTCACAGTGAGAGACACACATGGGTTGACTGTCTGCCTACAAGTGAAGGTGAAAAGGCCTCACCAATAAGAGAGAGTTTATCTTTTTTTGCAGAATGGCTAAAGACTTACAGTTGTGACATCCCACTCCATCGCTGGTAGTCTTCCATCTCTGCAGGCTCTTATTAAATCATAAATTAATAATTAGGTTTCTTCAATTGCCCTTTCTGGAGCTGCAGTTTTATTAGGATGAAAACAGATCCTCTTACTGTGGGTCCCTGAGAACTCACATTCCTTACTATTATTCTTCAACCTGGCCTTGAAATATTTAGGCAGCCTTTTTGCAGATGATTACTCCATCTTTGACACTCTTTTCTTATATACATGACTTGATATAAATGATGGCATTTCTATCAGGATACCGAGATTTCTGGGACAATGGGCACATACTAATTCACAGACATGAACTCACTGCAAATCATACTTTTTTTTTTACCAGTTCAGAAAACAGCCTTATGTATTTGCAATTTGTCCAGTTTATAAACTATGATGTGTGTACTCACAAAGATAAAATTATTTAATTATTAGGTTATCAAGCTGACTCTCATGTAGGAAAATCTTTGCCTACTCTTCAATGCTAAGTAAAAGGAATACATAATTTGTTGAATATGTACAGAGTTTTGTTTTGGCTTAAATCTTGACATGACTATGCAGTGAATGGATAATCCTTCTGTAATATGTGAAAGCTGCATGAAATAAACTACATTAAATTACTGAAGTGCTTTAATTTGATACCTTGTCACATCATGGCTGCAAAATCCATTTTAAGAAGCTGCTGATTACACTCAGAAACATTACCTCCTGCACATCAGGAAACATCACTTATGTCCCACTGACATCTTCCCACACCAATCTGCTAATTATAAGAAAACCAGCAAAATAGAAGTATTTCTCTACTATCTGCAAAAATCCCCCATTGTAATCGACATGAGAACAAGACAGTGAAAGGCATCTGACAACCTTTAATACACCTCCCAGGCCACTGATAGGCTTTCACACTAATAACCACTTAAACACTTGGAAACTGCTTCTGAAGACTCCCACCACTTTTCATCAATCAGTTACCACTAAGCAGTGATCACTGTAGCCCCATGTAGCTAATTATCTTCTATATGCATCTAAGACTAAACTTATAAAAACACAATATATTAGACTGATTATATAACAGATAGTGACCTTATTAATACTGCCCAAATGAACGTTTATCCCCATTAATTCTACCACAGGAAACAAAGAAGCGCGCACAGCCCAAGACTCTTCCAAGCAGACAGACACACTCATTAACTCTCATCTATTACTGTGACTGCAGCAGTTTCCTGCAGTGGTGAGCAGTGCAGCCAGCCCCAACTTGTTACTGGTCAGGCAGGCAGCAGGTCCTGCCTTCACACTGTTGCCAAATGCAGCAGTTACCACAAGGAATGTAAATGAGCATAAAATGCTACTAATGGCAGGAATGAGCCATCACAGCTTTTCCCTCTGGATGAAAGACAGATTCTCCTGACTTTGCTCAAAGTGAAAAATAAAGATGGATCCCCAAAGCACAAAAGATTAATGACACAGTTATTTATAAGGGAAAAAATAATCTATTCCCCAGAGAACAGATCCAGAACAGCTTTATAAACACCAAGTCAAAAAACTTTGCTATATAAGGACATACTAGAAATATATTTGAATACACGGTTCTGAGAAAATAAAGACCTGAATCAAAAAACCTGGGTTTCAGGTATTGGGGAAAGGAAGCATAAGACCATGCTACCTGTGAGAGGCTCCTTTCAAGGATTTGTAATCATCTAGTGCTATGGTTGGTTATGACAGCAATAGTTCTACACAAATGCTGAAATCCATCAACTGCAAAAAAATGTACAAACTGTGACTGGCAGAACTATAATGCAGGATGAGGTCTGCAAAACATGTAGAAGAGATTTCTAACAGAAATTTTCTGGGCTTTTTTTCCAACAGTTTGTAGTAAGTCCTGAGTTCCAGTTTGTTTTTTATTTACTATAGTAAAAAAATGTTTATAAGATGTTACCAGGGGTATGGGGAGTTGGAGAAAAAGTATTCCCCACACATAACGTGGAAAGATTAATTTAAAATGCCTGTAGGAAAATTAGGTACCTAATTGAAGTCTGTAACAGACTTCAGTTCTCAGGTCATTGACATTGACAGGATACCCCTGATGAACAACAAGTCATGAAGATCACACTGATTTTTGCTAGGCAGGTTTACAGCAACAACAACTGCCATAGCACCTGTGGAGCCTGGAGAGCAGAGCACAGGCTGATTGAAAGAAAGGCTGGCTTTACATGTAGGAACACATAGTTCTCATTATTTCTCATCTATCACTTGTAGTTAAAACAGGATTGAAATACAAAAGAACAGTGATTCTTGGTCCATAATAGTTGTAAGAAAGCAAACATGCCATATAATCTTGAGATATATGCAGAACTCAAAGTGACAAAGTCAGTAGTTATGTAATCTGTGGCTGAAGGAATTAGATTTGCAACAGCACCTACAGATAGAGAATGGTAAAGGAGAAAGCAATAGGATTTTCAAAAGATGCCTGAGTCTGTGAACATGTCCCATGATTCCAAACAGTAACTTCCTTCAGATCTCCCCTAGATATGGGGACTCTCCTCCACAAGGATATGCATTTATGAACACTTAAACCACATTTCTTCTGCTTCCAGAGGGAGGGAGATTTTGCCCAAAATGGAAACAGACTGAGCAAGTGGACTTTTACTATACAACTGCAGTTTACAAGATAGATTTAAAAGTTAGATTTAAAAGTCAAGATGTCTTTACAAGACACCCAAAAGCAGCTGAGTGTTGCTGGAAAGCTACTCAGTAGATCAACTACATGTATTTGGAATGGTGTTACAACACTTTGTGAAAAAGAAAATATTGTTAAGAATTGACTGGAATAGAACAGTGATAAGTGCATTACATTTCTGTTTTTACCATGCATTACAACTTGACAGTGTAAAACTTTGTGCTGCTGAACAGGTGTCACTTTGACATCACCCTTACTACAAACTAAAATTCTGTTTTAAAGAGCAGACATTTATTGTGTTGTCTTCACAGGCTACTATGAAAATCCACAAACACCCTCCCTGTGCCAGAGCCACAGCCCTTCCTCTGAACTCTGATTCAGAACAACCACAGCCTTGTAAGGCAACACTGAGGAACCGCAGAGCAACTGCTCCAAGTGATGTAAGTGCCGTGTACTGAGGTAAGAACTGCATCAATTCAGCCCAGTTAAAACCACCAAATATTTAAGGATCCTCATATTAAACTTATTTCATCTAACTTCTCTTATGTATTATTGCTGGTTTCCAAGGCAAGTGTGGCATTACTGCCATGATACATGATTACATCATTTAGACCTATGTCCAAGGAAAAACCCTTGTGATCTTTATAATTTGGTACTAGTACCACAGCAGTTTTATTTCCAGCAGAAACTCTAGGCTGAGATCGTCCTTCTTTTCATGATGAATCTTCTCATTTTTTAAATTTTGTTTTTCTTTTCTAGAATATTTAAGGATATGCTGACAGTGCCTATATAATTCCCTAAAGGTTTGGCTTGAAACGTTTTGCATTCCATCTCTATTGAAATGATTTACTGTCAAAATCAAAACAACCACAGCCCCAATGTGGTGCTGCAGCCTAATAATTCTTTCACAAAGAAAATGCAATGTCTCTCTGCTTATATCCAATGTGACACTAAAAATACTTTCAAGATGATTTATGTATATAATATACATCAATATGTGGAATGTCTGTTTAAATTAATTTCTTGTGACTCAATATTGTGTTCTAAATATTTTAATTTGGGGAACATTTTAGTTGGTTCAGTAGAAGTCAAGACATGATTTAACACTGGTCTGCATGTTTATCATGCAAACATTACTGCACTGATACATCCTGAAACTCTGAATGCCTGTTATAACTTGGGTGATTGCAACGCCTTTTCTAGGGCACTTGGTATCCAGCAGTTGTTTATGGACTACATTTTGACAGCTCTCACTGTATTATTTTAAGATGATTCAACTGTCAAATTTTAGACTGTCACAGAGTTAAGCTTTATTGCAAATTGCTAAAGAGAGTCTCTTCTAGCAGAGGGTTTGGGGTTTTTTAACTGTCTTGCTATTTTACACAGTTTTACATTTATTTCCTAGTGAAATAACAATCCATGCTATTTTTCATGTTGTTGTAATTAAAAGTACTTTAAAGTAATGTTGACTTAAAGTGCTGTCAAATTACCAAGTTCATAGCCAGTCAGAATATAGATTGGCTTTTCTAATATGCTGTAGCTGATACTCCATTACTTGATGAAATGCAAATAGAACCAGGAAAAGAGGCAGCCAAGGCTTATTATTCCATGCTGAAATTTTTCTCAGCTCTGCAAAAATCAACAGAGATGCTGATATTGATACTGATTTCACTGGGACCAATATTTTTCTCCTGGGAAACAACTGTGATGACTACTTGGGTATCTTGTAGTCATATTTTTCTCACTTTGTATTTCACACTCCATAAAACCTCATTTAAGAACTCTCCATCCTTGCAGCAGTAACGAAATAGGAAAGGATACTGGCTGAAGTCCATTCCTCCTATCAGAGCCTCTGTGACCATGAGGCTGGGGACACCAAGGCAGGAGTGCAGGAGGTGCCACGGAGTCCCACCATGAGCACACCTGGACTCGGAGCACAGCAAGGGCACAGACAGGGTGTGCAGCAGCACCAGGACAAAGCCACTGCTCTTTGCCTTCTGAGGGGCCATAACCTTCCTGGGCAATAATGGAAGTAAGCAGAGGCTAGATGCTGCCATGGGTAACGCAAGGAAAAGGCAAAGTTGTTTGGCATAAAGGAACCATGGCAGAAGGATTTTTGCATAAATAGGAAGCACAGTAAGGAAGAAGCTTTACCTAACACCAACATATTCCTAAAATTGCAAGTTTCTTTCCCAGAAACTCTGTAGCAGTGCCATAGGTTTAGATCAGAGAACAGGAAGAAGTCTGCAGGTTTCTGTGGCTTGCACTCTGTTCTGAGAGTCCCCTTGCTGGCCAAAGTTCACACAGGCACACAAGGAATTTAGAATGCTGCACTGGATTAAGGACATGATACATCTTGTCAAATCCTTTCGAACGCTGGCAAGGTCAGGGCAAGTAATGCCTTTTAATACATATTTCCTAATATAAGGACAATCACAGTGCACAGAAAAATAAGTCATTGTTAAAAGTCAGTTCTAAGTACATCATGAAACTATTATTTTAAAATAAACATTATATTTGAGATTGGCTTCAGAGTCTGTCAGAACAGAATCATCAGATTATGATGCTGGCCAAAACGTTACAATGCAGACCTCTAAAGACAAAAATAATTTTGTTTTCTTTTCCTCTCATGTCATTTTTCTGTACTCTGGAAATCTCTATCTCTAATTGGAGCACTTGTAACTAATATATGATTCTCTAGGTCAAATATTTTCAAAATTAATGCATTACATGCTTAAATCTATATTACTAAATCATAACAAAAATGCCTTGACTTCAAAAGGAGCTGAAAATGCAAACTTGCAGTTCCCTTTATTTCCAGAAATGGGTCTCCTTTTCTGTCTTACCTGGGATTTGGAATTTCAGATTCAGGTACTTACAAGGCATAATTTGAAACACCAGAGATTTCTTCAGTGAATATGAAGCCTGAAGTCCCAAATAAAACTGCTGCCTTGATTCACAATAAAATAGGCTAATTTGCCAAGAGATACACTACAGCTATTCTTCCATTCTGATAAAATCAGAAGTATGTAACTTTTAGCAAAGTTGGAAAATACACTGTCACGAAAACAGTTCTTGCTACAGGCAAAAATAATTTTACTTTTGGCAAGTTTACAGCGAAGCAAGTCAGTTACATTTTCACCTCAGGTGGTTTGTGGTATCAAAAAGGCAGTTCTTGCAGATGGAAAACTGTCATTACATGAGGACAAGCTGTTTGCTGGGGGAAATGGAAATATTTTGCTCTCTGTCAAACCTGTGAAGATTGGAGAGAAAATCTGTTTTCATGTAGGAATACTCAAACCAGAAGCTGATAGTTTAATGGAGTTCTACTTGACTGACAGAGTGGCTCACCAGACTGGAGATTGGCCAGCTTGTGCTTCAGTTCCAACACCAAGTTACCCTAAAATTTCAGCAAGGAGTTGCATATGCACAAGAACAGTCATGTGGGCTGAGAGATTGCTCCAGATAGCCTCAAACAGATCTGGTGAGCCCAGCATGGGCAGGTGGCTCTGAAAATGATGAGTCACCAAGCCAAAGACCTCACAGTGTATCTCCTGCAGGAAATGCACCCGGCTGTCCACTCTCCTGCAGGAAATGCACCTGGTTGTCCAAGATGCTTGGAGGGGCTTTGCTCCTGCTGCAAACTGCCCATTATTAATGCCCACTGATGCCGGAAGGACTCTAAAGAGGGCACATGAACAGGTGGAGAGCTGCTAGAGAAGGTGGTGCAGCTCCTGAGCTTTCCCCAGGCTTTCCATGTGGCTGCAAAGCCAAGGTGTGGAAGCACTGCCTGCTGCCACTGCACAAGAGCTATGTATTCATTCAGTTGGAATTCAGCTGTGGGTGGAAAGCACCAGAAGCAGAAAGTCTTCAGAGGTGGATCTGGAAGCATCTTTGAAAGGACTCATTAATACTACCTTTAATAGGGCAGAGTCATCAGACCCAAGATTTACACAGACAAAGGTTGCAAAGACCAGAGCTTTAGCACTGCCATATAAATCAGACAATTTGTCATAGGAAATTGATCCAACAAGGAAATCTTTATCTTCTTAGCATTAATTCAGACTTGAAGTAAACAAAATGCAAGATATGTAGCCTGGGATACAGTGAGCAAAAGGGACAGATTTACATTTGGCTGATTCAATATTTATGATGTTTTCAAAACCCGGGTGTGTCATAGCANAGAAATCACCCTTTGGTAAACAAATCTCCATAAAGCATTCCACATGTTCACAACAACAGGTGCAGCAAGTGGAGATAAGAATTGTTTCTCATTCTTTTCTCTGATCTTCTCACAGCCTTCCCCAGGACAATGCCTGGGAAAGTTGTGCCTGTTGCCCTCTGTGGCCAGAGTGCTGCTGCCACACAAGTGCGCCTACCCTATTACTTAATTCAACCTTACTCTTTGCTCCCAGACTCTGGTCTTATTATCCACACTCCCCACAGTCCCTTGTGTGACAAAACTCACAGGGCAGTGAGTTTATGTAAGGGTGGTAGGGATAAGCCTCTGTGCCTGCCATGCTGAACAACTCCCCAGCACTATCCAAATAATTCCTACATTTCTCTATGTCCACACACATCCTCCTGCATCAGCAAGTGAAACATGTTGACAAAGCTATCAGACCACTTCTGCTGATGCACAGCAGCATACTCATTATTTTACATGACGGACAAGAGCATCAAAAAGCAAATTAAATTGACCTTCCTACAAGGCACTAATGCCCAGGCCCACAGGATCTCACAGGAAGCCCAGACAAGACCAGTGTAGTCCCACCACTAGTGTCTGGAGCAAGGCCAGCAGCACTGTGGCCTCTCTGGGCCAGCACAGGCTACCTGGCTATTCCAGCAGAGATTTATCAATCTCCAAGAGTGCTCCCTTCAGGCACTCACGGCACACAGAAATGTGTTTCCACAATGCCCTGCTCACCAGGTAGGTATAGTACCCTTTTGGGGGAGAGGTGGGTAAAGCAGTCTGGCATCCACCACAGCTTCTTCATCTGCCTCTGCTAGGATGGGAAGAGGCACGTACAGAAAGGAAAGAGTTGCTTCTGATAAGGTCTCTCCAAGAAACATTCACCATGGGAAACAAGATCAAATTCCAGCCTTCTCGTCAGGTTTTGGTCATCCTTGCTGCAAAGGAAGTGTGTATGAAAGCACATGTGTGCAAGTCAGAGCACTGCACAGCAAAGGCAGAGGCACCTCAGTTCCTGCCAGCCTCCCACAGCCGCTCACAGCCAATGAAGGGCGTCCATCTCAAAGAACAAGCAGCCAGCCCACAGCTCACAGCCACCCACTGCCTGCCCAGCACACACCTGCAGTGGGTGCACAAACCTCACAGCACACACTGCCCAGTAAGCTGGCCCTTTATTTCCACCTTTCAGCATCAGAGAAATACTCAAAGTATAAGGAAAATCACAAAGATGATTAATTGGAAGGGCTAGCCCTTACTGATAAGTACCAAGGTATTTCATAGGAATAAATTTGATTACAGAAATTTGATTTCAGCAATTTGATAATTAAGGAGACAAGATAATACAAATTAAAAATGAAAGGAAGGACTGAATGGACTGTGATGGTTAAGAGAGCTTAGACTTTAAAATCAAATATACAGTGAATGAAGAATATAAACTCCACATAAACCCACAGGCCTCAATCAGAATACTCTCACTTTGGGTTTATTTTACTCACAGGCCATGCCAGATGGGGTGACTGATCACGACACTGGTGCTTAAAAACCACCCAGTTTTTAAGGGAGCTCTGTTGAGACAACAGCCTCAATTAGGTCTCAAGAAGCATGCAGGAGATGAGTGAGATTCACACAGTAAAGAGCACGCACAGCACTGTGAGCACTCTAAAGGCCAAGGGACCTACAGACCAGCTTGGCAGTGGAAGGCAAAGCCTGTCACCTATAAAGAAACACTTAAGCAATTAGTGTACATTCCATTTATTTCCTGAAAAAGGGGCAGAGCTGGCTCAAATAAGCAAGCAGTCAATAAGCACCGCATCTGCGTTTACCTCTCTTCTGTGAGCCAAGGAATCTCTTAAAATTTAGAAAGTTTGGCAGCACATTAATTTCCGGCCTTATGAGACTCAAAAGCATTTTTTCATCACAATTAAAATCCATTCACACAATCCCTTCCCCAAGTATTCTTCTCTCTCCAGAAAGGTCAATTCCCATCACACCTAACTCATTGGTTTCTGTCTAAAGGTTCAGACTTGTAAAGCTTCAGAGGAGCTGGACTCCAGGGTGGAATTTTGCTTTAGGTTACATCTCTCACACTTGAGTATCTAAGGAATGAAGTCCACGCCCAATGTTTTATAGTTTAACAGATTCCACTGTAGTGACTGCTTTCCTTCAAATCTCAAAAGGTCTTTTTTACTCATAGTTTTAAATGTTATGAACTATAAACTGTTCTTATTCTAAATTTTCTTTGATACCTAATGCTGTAGTACATTTTTAAAACAAGTTTCCTACCTCAACAAATTTAATTTAACCTATGTCTTCATAAAAGACATCTTCCTCTTCTTAATTGCTCTACTGTGATTTTCATTCTGTTATGGGGGATTCCCAGTAGACTTTCAGAGGCACTTTGCATGATCTGCTGGCAGTGCTCTAATGCTCTTTATCACAGAAACACAGTAGTTTTTATCATCTTTTTTGGCAATTTATGAAATTCTACAAGCCTACTGTTTGACAATTTAAAATACTGTTCTACAAGATTAATCTACAAAAGTGTGAAAAGTACAGTATGTGCTTGGAAAAGGTCACAGAGACGCATTCCATAAGAAGGAATCAATATGATCACAAACAGATTCTGAAGTCATATTACCATTTTAATTGGCTGACACAGCCTTTTCACAATTCCACCTCAGTGGTAACATTAATTCCAAGTGCGACAGTACAAGGCTTTGCTAACACAAAGAGGAAAATAATTATTATGCATTGACTGGCTACCTTTTGCTACTACCCAAATGTATCAAAATTATTACATTAAATATCTACCCTTGTTTTTCACTCAAGAGATTAATCTCTTTCTTGGAGTGATTTTGACTGTTCTTCAGAATATGATATTAAAAAAAATTAAACTCAAGCACTCCAAGCTGGAGTTAAGAAAAAAATTTTAAAATTTAATGGAAAAAACCCAACCAAGCAACCTTCTAAGCCACAGTACTCAGCAGTATTAGGAGTGGCTAAAGGCAATGAACTGCTCTGCCAGGGAAAGAAGAACTGCCAGGCAGCTGCTGTTCTGTCCTAGTGGCCTCCAGAGGCTGCTCAGGGTGGAGGATTAGGAAGGCTGCCTGACCCCACTCTTCTTTCTTGACTCCTGTGAAAAGCCAACCACATCCCTTCTACTCTGGCTCCTACCCACAATTTTTTTTTTTTCAACTCCTTATCACAGTCTTTTTCCCAGACTCTTGTCTGCAATGATCTGTTTGCTTTCTTCTCTAGCCTTTACACATTACTGACCAAGTGAATGCTGCCCCTCACTGTCCTGCTCAAGGTGTGTGCTCCCACTAAACACCACTAGCCCCAGTTCTGTCCTTCCCCCTTGGTTACCACATCCCAAGCTCCTCACACACACAAAAAGCACCACTTCCTTGTTTGCCACTCCTCTATCCTCAGCTCAAAGTATATGTAAATGTATACCATGCACACTGCCTTGTCTGTACCTTAATTTGAAATAATAATCTTCTGCATATTCTCGGGGGACAGGGGGTATGGGATTTGCTTCTATGAAGAAAAGGTTTAGTGATATTTAGTGATTATGTAAAAAATATTTTTAAGCCCATGTACAGTTTCCTAATGTTAACTGACACTATGAACACAAACAAAAACAGATTAAAGGTAGGGTTTGGACAATATCATCTGTCTGGAGGCTCTGTGCTGGAGACAGCCAAGTATAAATAGGAGAAGGAACTGTGATACATTAAAATTCATTTTAGAAACGAATCTGATATCTGTAGCTGACATTTGAGATAGCAAAGAAGCTTCATACAGGAGAAATCTTTCAAAGAATAACTCCAGCATGTGAAAAAAATGTCAGCATGTTCTATGAATAACAGGATTAAGGAGACAAAGGCCACGTTTTAACCCAGGGACGCTGAGTGACTTTCATCCCTGAGGAGACCTTTGGACATTATGAACACAACTTCAGGTTCTGCTGTAGCAAGGTACCTCTGACGCATGCAAATGCAGTTTGGTCAATTAACAAGAGAGCTTTGCTAGGTAGTGATAACTCAATAAATATTTAGAGGAGAAGCTTACTTTTCCAAGAGAAACTTTTTTTTCCTCCCCCACTAAGACATTTCAATGCATGTTTTACTTCAAGGATATTAATAACTTTTCTAGGAGGAATCTGGGCCCACCCAAGGCTCCATGCCAATCTGCTGTGACCAGCTGGGGTTTGGTTTGGTGTAGGCAGATAAATAAATAAAGGACTGCCTGGTGGTACTTGGGAATTGCACTGTGTTTTCCCTGTTGTCAGAGAAGGGCTGCCAAATCAGAAAACTAATCTGCTTTGCGAACAAGGCCAAGCACGGGCACAATCAGGACATTGTAGGAACAAAAAAAGATCAGGTATTTCTGTAGTCAAGCTGAACAAAATGTAGACAGCTGTACCTCCTCTTCCCAAGACACTGAACTCTATACATCCAAAGCAGGAACCCAGGAGAGCAGGAGTCAAATTAGTTCCAGTTACACAATTTTTCATGGTTAACCTAGTTTTGATTTGGGCTGTTTCTGGGAATAATCTCATTAATGTGACTGGTGTTCCACCAATGGTCTGCAGTGGTGAAAGATGTTCTTGTTTAACCATTACTCTCTTACTTGAAATAAAACCCAATCAAGCAGATACACTGATTCATGAAGTTGACATTTTTAATGTAGACTAGGCAAAATTAATTTAACTTTACCAACACCTATTTTTATTTGAAAGGCCAATTTCTAAAAACTGGATTTTAAAGGATAAACAAAAATTTTCTTAGTGAGTTAGTCACCAGAGATGGTTACCTAGCTCAGAGCACATAGAAAAATACTGACATTGGCAGAAAAGCTAACCAGCTAATTAAAATTTACAGGATGTTCGGAAAACCTCTCAAGTGCTGCATGCATTGCTGAACATACCTAATATATCAAGACTTTAAAAAAAGAAGATAGCCAAAAGAAGGGGAAAGTAATAGGAACAAAAATAACTGGAATAAAATAAAACTGTATTTGCCACCCTTCCTTGGTTGGTTTTGGTTGGTTAGTCGGATTTTTTAAAATCTTGCAATATGCTTAAATTATCAAACAAAATTCTGGAGTTTAAGGCTGACAGAGATAAAAATATCAGCACCAATATTACATGGAGGAGAAAAACTGCAATGGAACATTGTGAATAAAAATGTCACTTTTGTAGAGGTGGAACTTTCATCCACTCGGCTACATTCTTTCAGTGGTAGCCAAGAAATACGGAAGTTTTTAATTAACTGTTGGCACAGAAAAGCAGAACTGAAATCCCAGTAAGTAGTAAATGAACCAAACTGAAGTGCATCCTAGTGCCTAGATGGGACTTACAAAGTTTCTGCCACCAGAATTCAAAGAGCATTTTATAACATATTATAAATAAATTATTATAGAACCATTAACAACACTTCTTTTTACAAAGGTATGGAGACTAGTTTGCCTTTACATAATGTGTGTATCATCTTCAGGGTGCCCTTACCAATTTATATATATCCTCAGAAGCCCTTCAGAAGTGTCTTTTTCCCTGTACCATGTTTACATACATATTTCAGTATAAATTGGTTGCATAAGCATTGTTAAATTCAGGTTGATGTGGAAGAATTCAAGTTAATCTTAGAAGACTTCTTTTTGGTACAGGAAGCAGTATCCAGGGCTGGGTTGATACTTCACCAGCCTGAGGTTCCAGAGTTTTGCTATGCAGAAACTCTGCTGAGTTTTTTTACTGAAATTCTGTTTGTAAATATCAGGTCATGCCCATGACCCAGAGGAAAACTCATTTAAAAACAGAGGGTGCCATTCAGATTTCTCCTCAACAGAGAGGAACGGAGGCTGGGAACAGACGAAGTGAATGATCACCAGGATGATGTGCAAAGGGAGAGCCTGTCTTATGAGACAATGTAATGTGCAGCAGAATAATAAATCACATGAATAAGCATCATGGGGCTTTGCCCCAAGGAGAGAGAACAGCCATTTACCTGAAAGGACCATCCACTGCTTATTCCAGGGAACAAATTGTATTTCATTCCTCCATCTCATGAGTACATGAAAGGCTCAATCAATCAATCAACCAAACCTTCGCAGAGCTGTATTACTGATTAAACCTTGCTTCTTACTTCCAGTATTGAACTTGACCTGAAGAAACCTGACCTCTTAATGAAGTTTAGCCATATCCTGAAACAAAACCCCCCTCATTCTCTGTTTTTATTACTTTAAAGCAGCGTCAGACTGCACACATGAAGAACACAGACACACCTTGCTGCTTAACTTGTCCCCAAGTTGTATAATGCCGGCCTCTACTCGTGCCTGAAATGTCCTGCTTAAAACCCAGCGAGGGAAAGGCTGTGCAATGTTCATTCATCAGTGGCTGTGCAGTTAGTGAGGGCCAGCCCGAGTTCAGCAAGCAGTGTGTACGCAGGGCTGCGTGGAGACACTGCAGAACACAAACGCTCCTGGAAGGTCCGGGCATTTCCAAACTTTCCAAGAACTCTTGAGAATGTCTGTATTGATTCAGCACTGGAAGGACAGGAATATTTTGACAGAAAAGCTGCTTCAGCATACAGGCACAGTTTGCTCTGAGCCAGGGAAGATACTGTAGGATGAGGGCATGGGTTCTGCGAAGCTAGGGGAAAGCCTCTGCCTGGAGAGCTTGCTCCTACAGGCTGGAGATGGAAGAACCTGCCCACAGGGAGACAAACACCACTAAATGCCAGAAAGAAAAATGTGATTACTTGTTCTCTGGGAATTTTGATGACTTGCTCTTCTCCAACCACCTTGCTGTCTGGAATTATACCAACACTAGACTAGCTCCATTTTACCCTGAGAAAAATAAAAAGAGTTGGCTGAAAACACTTGTTCCTCTGTGGCCAACCCTGCCCTAAACAAATACCAAAATGTTTCTGATAAATGTCTTGCCATTCACGTGAAAGAAGAATGATCATCACTTTCATTATGACTTGCAAAACAGAAATGAAGCTGCATAGAGAACCTTTGAAAATACAAATGTTTTTAAATATATGCATTAAACTAAAATAGTTTGAATTCTGATATGTATTCTTTTGCATAATGCTACCACCAATACCTAAGATTCCTTTCTGCCAAGAATCAAGTAGAAAAGGAGTCTCTGCTTCCACCTAGTTATACAGTTAATATACTGCTAAAGAAACCTATGGTTGAGTCTTCATTTCATCTCCTATAAAAACTTCTAGATGAGTTTTCCTATTCTCCCAATAGTGTTTCAAAATTACAGAGATATTTTAAATGGTCTTCAAAGTTGATTACATGGAAATGTTAAGAAATGTCCCCAAAAAATGGTTATCTCTATGTTCTTCAGCTGTAAATAAAAAATATTTTCCGGCTATGAAAAATCAATCTTTTTCTCAATTGAGGCCAGCCCAGTGGCTATTTTAAAGTTCAGTGGGGATTGGAAGGGAATAAAGATGCTGCAAAAATGCTTCCAATGGCTGAATACTGAATATATTTCTATCAGAGATCAAAAATTAGAAGAAATCAATCTAGTATATATTGAATTATAAGACGTAAGCACTCTGCTTTTGTGTCACTTGAGGCCAATAACTGGTATTTTAATTCTTTAGTGATAAATGTAATTCCTATAAATACAGAACTCAGCAAAGCAAAAAATGCAATCAGATTTAATTTGGTCATAACACCAGCTGTACAACACTTGACATAATTTTTTATTCCTTCAAGAAAAGTATTACTTTAATCTAGATTAATTACTTTTTCTTTGAAAGTAAGGGAAATCTTAAAGAATACCTAAGCTCTAAGCCATTTGACAGGTGCTTAGTTATGGGCTATTAATATAAGAGACCATTTTCTCAGAGGCTCAACAAAGTATCATTGCCCATGCGTCCGGAAACAATCTAATACTCTATCATTAAATTCTTTTTCTCATAATGCTATGAAGTTTCTGCAAATTATTACCTTGAATGCAGTAATTAATTGTATTTAAGCTGTTTTCTGAATAAGCCCTTGATTTAAAATTTGAGGAGTCTCTGGTATCTGGAGGAAATAAATTTGGTTCTTTCTTTGGATATAGCTGAGCTGCATCTTGTAGATCTACTTCTTCTGTCCGTGTTTCTTTATAAAACTGTAATACTGTTTCTTCTCCCCTCTCCTTGTAATAGTAGAAGTGGTGTTGTCGTGGGAGGTTGCCAGTCTCAATGGTTATAAAATGGTGTTTGTGGGAATATGTATGTTCAGTATAGGGGGTTGTTATCTTGTTGTATGGAAAGTTTTTGTAGGGTGTAGTTATTTTGTTGTACGGGGTGTTTTTGTAGGGTGTTACTATCTTGTTGTATGGAAGTGAGTGTGTGTGCTTTGTATTGATGTAAGGAATACATCCTCACACTTTGAAATCAGGTTTTCTGTGTGACAGCAGATCTGCAAAATCCAGAGACATTTACCAGGCCCTGATTCAGTAAAGCAAAGCTCCAAATGAACATTGATTTTATTAACATTGCATGTCTGAAGCATTTTACTGATGTTTTAAAAGAGATGCATTTCTTAGTTAGCTTGTGGAAAGTATCTCACTTTGTCTCTCACAACAAGGAAGTCGTCTTGATATTTATTCTTTTTAGTCTGGTATTTCTATGAATTATGAATTTCAGCAACAGTTCCTACACAGGGATTGCCTACAATTATTTCATAAGAAACTGATACAAATCCAATTGAAGTCAAAGGAATTATTTCCACAGACTCCCACTGACATTCATCTATGCCCTAAATTCTTAATAACCAATGGAGAAGTCTTTATGTAGCACTGTAGGAATAGATACAAAGAGTAAAATAATCTGCTTTCAGTATTTATTATATTAACCATTTGGCTCTGGCTTTCCTCAGTGGATTAGTTTAAACACTGAAACTACTGGCACACTAAACTGCCTTGAAACATGAGGGTATCATTTAATGAAGAATCTAAAAGAGATTATAGTTTAAGAAGCTTCCTTTCCTCAGACCATTTTCTTAAGACTTGTTCATAAATGCCAATGCCTATCAATTAGGTCTATATTGTAAACATGCAGTCTAGTTTAGATAAGCATACTGAAGTTGTATTTTGCTCAGAAAGGGATCACTACAGCAGCTGGGCTGAGATTTTCTGGACTTTGTGTGAACCACTGCTATGGTAGAAACATTTCAACACTAACTCACTGTGTCTCAGAGATGCAAAGAAAGTCAAAGAGATGATCACAGAGAGTGTAACCCTAAAACATGTTCATAAAGAATAAAAAATCCACAAGATACATTTAAAGATTTGGTACATGAGCAAAGCAGAAACTGTTTTAATAATAACACTGTATTTTTTTAGGATACTTGCCAACCTACTCGTGACACCTTTGTATTAAGATGACTGTTTTCTTGCAGGCACTCTGGCTAGAATAAGCAACCTTTCAGATGGGAATTACATGTAAGCCAGCTAAGACAAATGCACACACCACATGAAACACCAGTCCAGAAAAAAATCCCTCCCTCTTCTGTGGTAGATTAAAACCCTTGGCAGCTGAGAAGGGGAAAGGAGCAGGGCAGGTGCAGCAGGAAACTGTTTAACTCTTGGGGCAGAACTGGACAGGCTCACACTTGGAAGGGGCCCATGAAGAATCAAATGCAGAAAAAGCAGGGAAAGAGGGTGTCCTGCCCTGAGCACAGCTGGTACAGGTAGGAGGTGTGGGTGGGGAAAAGAAAGGTTATCATGTGAGGGTAAAAAGGGAAGGGAGTTTATCCCCTCTCTTAGCTCTGGTTCAAAAGGGGAAGCTCTAAAGTCTCAGATTGTCCTACCTCAGCATGTGCTGCTTTTCCCTATAAACAAACCCACAAACTGATAAATGAAACACGGTCATCATCAAAGGTAGAGAGCCTGGAGCTGTCAGGGTCCTTCAGAGGTCATTCAGCCCCTCCCTGAGCAGAAAGGCAGGAACAACTGCTCCTGAGAGGGTCTTGTCTCACCTGCTCTTCCTGGCTTCCACGGGACCCAGCCAGCTCAGGGCAGGTTACTCCAGTGCTCATTCATCCTTGCTGAACAGCCTAATCTCACACTCAATGGAGAGTAAAACTGGTTTTTACTCCATGAAAACCAATCCAATTTGCACATTATATGTTTGCATGAATTACTGACTGGAGGGTGCTGTAGCAAAATTACAAAACTAGTGGTTATGGATCAAGCAGAAGTTCCCATACTATTGCTGGAAGGAAAGGATATGGTCAGAACAGGGAAATAAATGAGTGCATGAGGAATTTAGAGCAGGGCTATGGAAATTGGGAAGAGGCCTACTCTCAAATAGCAAATGAGAAAGCCTGGCTCTTCACACCCGAGGAACTGGTGTCTAGTACACAGAAACAGCTAAAAGGAAAAGTGGCTATCAGCTTGCATGACAGAGATGACCGAGACAAAATTAATATAATCTCCTTTCCAGACTTTCAGAGCTCAGAGCTGTATCAGCTTTACCAATGGAAGTTACTTAAAATGCAAACACTTTTGTCCCAGCTTGCCCAGCTCAGCAGACCTGAACAGAAATTCATCCAGTCCCAGAGCAAAAAAGTGAGCAAAGATTTTAATGGGTCTTTCAAATGAAACAGTTGCATATGCATCCTCATATAAAGAATCACCTTGAAGATTCTTGAAGAAGTGATCAAACTTGTATCACTATAGAGTAATTCCACACAAAAGGTTTTGTTGTTTCTGATTAAAGTGTAAAGTGCTAGCAATGCAGGGTGAAAAAAATGTTCTCCTAGAAGAGAGTGTTATTGTCTTAAGTTAATTACAAGAGATACAAAATACTGGCACAGATTTCAGAAGATACCCTTCATCTGTGCACTATTTGCACAGCAGCTGCTGCCAAAGTGAAGACAGAAGAGACAGAAAACAAGAGAAAACTGCATTCTCAGAACAACAGAGGAGACATTCCTGGACTTCTAAAGCACTTTGCTAGAACCTGGAGGCAGTGGCACAGAGAGATAATGTCACGTCCCCATAAACAGTCCCAAAGCAAAGTTTATCACCAGCCTCTGAAAAAAAGAAATGTAGATAAGATAAAGCCAAAACACCCCTCTGCCTAGGAAAAAAATATTTAGACAATCTGGATTTTTCAAATAATCTGACTTGCAAATTTCAAATACAATTCAAGAAAAAATTCAAGCTGGAGTTTCAATTCCTAAATTAAATCCCACAGATTTGGTGTCTGGAATTGGGCTGTTTTTTCTCATTTGCATTCAGTTCTCCTGCCACAAAGAAGCAGAGGATATAAAACAACAAAGCCAAGAACAAAAATTGGTTTCTAAAGCAATTCTGCTGAGGATTTGACTTTCTATTCCCTCCTGAAATAACATAATGTATGTGACATATGTAGAATTCTCGTAGAGGCATTTTGGTCTGAATAAACTCACTGTTTTAAGAAGAGCAACATTAAAATCAGTAAAAAATAGTAGACTCTACTAAGACAAAGCAAGAAGCTGCCACCTCCATGGACAAAGGCTGTACTTCAAAAATACATGTTCACAGTTAGGAAGCAAATATGTTATATTTTAGAAGGTTAGTATTATTTTGCCTTTTATTGTTGAATGTAGGACAGTACAAGCAAACAGCCTTACAAGTAACTTTGTTCCACACAGGATGGGTGGATCATTCCCTGCCTGTGGCCTGCATGTGACCAGTTCATTATCAGGAAGTATTTGGGGTTTAAACCTCAGACTTCTCTGTTACCACTGAACCCATGAACTGCATGATTTGCTAGGAAGAATTTCCGCAGATTTTCTGTATGAACAGTCATAAATTTAAAACCTGTTTCCAAGACCATGTTCCAACATTTACTCAGCTCTGTTTCCATGGACAGTCATCCCTGGTTACCGACAGGCCTGAACCAGAATATTTAGGAAGAGCTAATGCAGAAATGAGTTAGTGCAGCCTAGTGCATGGTCTAATCCAAGTGAGTATTCTTTGAAAACTTGCTCAGCAGGATTGACCACATCATAAAAGGCCTTGATCCTGCCTGATTAAAGGTAATGGGATCTTTGTCACTGAATTTCAATGAGCATTGGAATGAGCCCCAAGGTACCAGCTAGCAGAAAGGGCAGCTGCTTAAACTTTATATTGCTTTTACTTGAGAGCTATCAGAATAAAACATACTGTGTATATATATGGGCATACATAGATGCAAAAGTGCCCACACACAAAGTGTTAATTTTTCTGAGGCTTTTGTAGCTGCAAACATCTACATATTCAACAGATTGTCTGGGAAACACCGCCAGAATTTTACATTACCAATTGTTGGCTTCAAGGACAGTGGTTTCGCTGCTAGCACTGTAATAAAGGCTGGCAATTTCACAGACTTGGATCAAGCCCCTGATATTTGCTTCACTGTGCATTTACTCAGGATACCTGGAAGCTGCCTGACTCTCCTTTTAGTTCAGCACACCTGTGGATTTGCCTCTTCTTAATAGCAAGAAACCTGAACCTAAGAGGTCGGGACCAAACGAGTCTTGCAGCTGATTACTTTTGTCAGCAACTACTTTAATACAGGCCACGCATTCAGGCTGAGAGCTGGGCGCTCAAGTGTGCAATTGTAAAAGGGAGCAATCTAACACCTGAAAGTTCTGGCTCCTTCAGGAGACCTCTGCTTACAAGGTAAGGAACACCAGCTGGGTTCCCAGCTCAGCACTACAGGGGAAAGGTGAATGGATTTGAGCCTGTTTGCAAGAGAAGCCAGAAACAGTGAGTTAAGATTCACTAAAGTAAACTTTTGTTAATGGAATGTTTGTTAATGGCCAATAGGCACAGTATTTTAAGTAGATGAGGAAAGAAGTGAAGGGACAAGAGACAGGTTTTTCCTCACTCACTTTCTTCAAGTGTTTAGAACATGTTTAACCATCCTGTTCATTATCCAGCCCTACTACCTCTCAAGGATCAAACTAACAGTTTAGCTTTCTCCTTCTATCCCATCAGTCACTCCTTCCACCTGAGCTTTTTTGTTTGGTTAGTTTTTAGGCTCAGGCTTCTCAGTTCATTTCTTTTGCCCTTGTAAAAGGGAAATAAACAGGGACAGAGATACTTTATGCTGATTGATGAAGTATTCCCAACAGTAAGCCCACAGTTCTCATCCAGAAACTGGGGGATGGTGAAAACAGTATTCATAACTTAACAATGGCAGACATTGGATGACTTGAACATCTTATGAAATACTGGACTGTATTCAACTCTCAGCCCTGTTGTCCCCTTTTGATCTACCATATAGCAATATGTTGCTACATTAATAATATGGTATATAGTAATGCAGACTATTTAAGTATGGTCTTACTGTAAAATTCCTTTTGTTTTGATGCCTTTTGTGTTCCACTATATTAATGGAACATTAGTTCTAGATTCCTTGCCAGGAAACTAGCAAAACCAGCCTGTTTCACTACAAAAAGACTTATCACTAAAATGATGGATACTATGGTTTTAAAGCATGCAGTTCTCCCTGTTTAAACTCCCTTTTATAGCATTTTTTCCCAGTTTTGTTTACATTTCAAGGGATGAGGATATGCTGTTTTCCCAACCACTTCAGTTTACTGTTCCTTCCTTTCCCCCTCTCATCCATTCTTTCTTCCATGAGATACCTGTTCGTGGTATTCGTATTTATACTCATAACAACATCTTATTCATTAAAACACATCCCCACAATTCTGCTGCCTTTGCCATCCCCTCAGATTTGCTGTTTTGGGATGCAAAGCAGTCTTTTTTCACCACCTCAAACACTAAGTATACGAATTAATACACATGGAGGAACTCCGGAAGGGTGCTGACAGCTGCTGGAACTGTCCCACACCCATAAAATGCATACACCATCACTAGCCAAGGGAAGGCAGAGACATTCAGATTGCTGAGAATCCTGCTTATGCAGGATGATGATGAACACAAACTGCCTAGAAATTCATGCTTTGCTCATGAAATCTGACTAGAGAGACACCATGCTCTTTCTGAAATGTATTTTGAATGGGGTTTTTTATTTCTGAGTGAGTAGGGAGTTGTGAGCAATTTATGATGTACCTTTTTCTTATGAACAGCAGAAATTTATTACCCGAAGGTTATTACTTCAAAATATGAAACAGAGCTCTGTAATCATCCTCAGTCACTCTCCTTCATCCGTGGCAATCTGCATTAACTGTGCATTTTTATTTTGATTTTTAGATACACAGTTGTTTACCATTTGCATTACATTTTATTTCTAATATCCAGTGATGGGGTCTTGCTCGTAGTGTTGCATGAAATTTTGACTTACAAGCAATTTAGTATACATTTTCATGGTAGCAATTACAATATGTTTTTGAGGCTGACATGTTTTTAGTGATGACTACTGAAGAAATCTCTCCTCCAAATATCTTCAAAGCAAATCCCTAGTTCGATGTGAAAACCGAAACTAGTGGATTTCAGTATAGACTTTCAGAGATAAGCCAATATATGTTTTATAACTGCTCTCAGTGAATTTTTCTTATGTTAACTTACCTATATACTCTTTTAAATCTATACGTAATTTTGGAATCTGCAAGTATGAAAACAGTCTTATTGGCCTTGATCTTTCACAAGATTGTATCTGTATGTATGTTTTAAGGCAACTATTCTAAAATGTCAGTGCTCAATACTACAAGGTTCATGTTATGTGCACTGCTCCTTTCCTCTAGGTATTGGAGACTCATCTGCTGAAAGTGACAACATATTTTCTCAGAATACAGGAAGAGGGCAGAAATAAGATGCCTGGAAAACACTGTACAAAGCATACTGAAAGGCAGAGTTACTGAAATGGCTCAAGACTACATTTCATCAAAATCTCAATCTCCTATGTATTTTATATATCTAGTGAACATGGGGAAAACTCAGCATTTCTTGCTCTTCCTGTAGTCACCTGGCTGGCCTGACTGGATTTTATGCAAAGTGGGCATCCCAGATCATCTTGCCAAAACTACCTATCAGCTCCTATTAACAAATTAATATGCAGCCTTGTGTTACAGAACCAGACAAAAATATATATAAAGAACCCAACATCCATCATTTGTATATTTTCATAAAATATCAGTTCTCAATTTAAGGAATTTAACTCCTTATTTTTATTTCTGAGGTTCATAACATCCCCAGTAAATCTCTGAAGGATTTGATTTCCCATTGCACCACTTTTTATGCCGGAGTCAGATGGACAAGAAGAAGAGCTGTGGTTTTGCTAAAACTTAAGTATGTGTACAAAATCCAAACCCAAATCTGTGCCTATAAATAAGACTGTAAACAAAACCCTGCAAAACAAACTCCCACAGCATGAGCAGAGATTGCATACGGTAAGCAGAATATTCTGCCCCATTTCAAGAGCCATGAGCACTTCTGGTCATCCCCTTCTGAATGATAACTGCTGACTCCAAAGAGGGCTCCGCACTTGTCCCTGTGCCAAAGCTGTGCACATGTGCTGCACACACATACCATGTGGCTCTGCAAGCACTGCAGCTTCAGTTAAGAGGCACATGATGCTTAACAAGAACTCAGGATGTTTATTTAAAGAGTAAAAAACTCATCCATTTTCATTATTCTGTGAAACACAGAGAAGATGGGAAATAGAGAGGTTGGCTCAGGTCTAACGTACCCATATGCTGCAGAGCAAGGCTCAGGCTGGTATCCCTGAAAGGCAGTGACAAAGGAGGAATGCTCATTCAAGAAGACACAGCAGCAAGATAAACTATCGGAATTGCAACAATGAGGATGAATTGCAGGGAACTCAGATATATGAGGGAATGAGAAACAACTAACTTGGCTACAGAGAGATTACAGAGAGCGCAATGCATTCTGTGCAGCTGCTCAAGGACTGATTAACTTCTCATGTTTGAGCAGCACCTCTCTAGCGCTGCCAACGCTCAAGTGTCCCTGCACCAGCATCCACCAACAGGAGAAACTCTGGTGGAATGCTGCTGTCAGCTCTGGAGCAGAGATACATTTAATCCAGATTTTGTCCTAAACCTGCTGTCATGCTTTGAATAATGACATCAATACTAAGAGTTTTTGCAGTAGGTAAACTATAATATAGATAATGAGCTGCAAAGTCTGGTATGCCAATTGCCAGCTTCAATATTTTTCTCTTCTTTCTGGAATTTTGTAAGTGAAAACCTAGTTGAAAATATTGAACTATGTTTTCACATTTGCCGCCAATGAAAGAGCACAGAAGAGCTTCATCTTTCAGGATGCTAATTTTTTTTTAAATGAGGTGTTCAATGTTAAAGTTAATGGTCATCTTTACAATTTTTATAGTAATTGAGACATTAGTCATAGATGAAGATTTGCTCAGGGAGGAAGAACAGAGTATCCTTCTGTGGGTTTCATTTCTCCAGAGAAAATAGATTCTGCTTAATGAAACTATGGAAGGGTCCTGAGTGTAAAGGCAAGGAGTAAACAAAATTTTAAAAAATTGTTTTCAGAGCAAAGTCAAAATGGATAAATTGCTTCCTCTCAGATATTTTGCTTTACAAAATTTTAAAGATTCCCCCAATGCCCTGGTAGCTGACATTCAAAACAAAAACAAAGAAATCAGTTTCTTGGCCTCTAGAGAATTCTAACAGCTCTGCCACCCCCAACCCCTTTGCCCTGCCCTCTGCCTTTAGGGAAGAGTTTGTAAATTGTCAGCTTACCCCCTGAAAAGAGCACTCTAGGACTCTACTGTAAGACTGCCCCTTTTTAGGGGTACCTCAGTATTCTGGCTCTATACCTTAATGGGGTTAACAACCTCATTTTCTGTAAAAAAGCATCTTCCAGCTGCAATACTGAGATTTGTTCTGAGCACTCTCATAATCTTTTTCCTTATCTTCAGTTTCATTTGCTGCAACAAAGACTGTGCTGAAAGCCTCACTCTCTTTCACTGAAGAATTTCAAGGCTTTTATCCTAACCTACCATGACGCTAAATTTTGGCATTTCTAAAATGTCCAGTTCATCCACAGAACATCCTTTTGAAGCTGGCTTCACTGCATTACCATGCTCTAAGGATGAGAGATCTCAAAGCAAATAAATCATGAATTGTCATCAGGCTGCAGGGTTAAATACAGCTGAAATGCACAGAATGAGGCTGTGACCAGCAGGGTGCAGTTGGCTGGGAAGTAGAGCCAGGCAGCAGCTCAGTGACCATCCTGCTACCCCAGTTGTACACCAGTCCACTGAAGCCATTTTATTCAGTTTACTGGGTACTACTCAGGCTGATTTGGGCTTTACAGCCCAAAACAGCAAGAGCTGTTTTGATGACAACAGAGGTGGAGAGTGACCTTTGAAGCCTATGCAGAACTGCACTTTACCTATTGGGATTGTGCCAACATCAGACTTTCCTACATTTAAGTGATAAAATTACTGCTAAATTTTTAATTTTCTTGGTAAGTGTACAGAAAAGGTTTTAGTATATTTTGAAACGTTGGTGGTTTCTTAAGGGAGTACAATATCTCCTTTAAGAAATTACATTATGATTTTCTAAAGAGGATCTAGAAATACTGTGACAGTTGTCACCATCTACTACTGTGCTGAGAGGCAAAAAATCATGCAGAAGCTTGTAACTCTTGAGTAACTGATCAACAAATCATATTAAATCTGTTCCAGAGACTGATGTACAACCTCATTATCCTTTCAAGTCCTTACTCTCTTATTTATATCCATTTCCAGCTTTCTTAGTTCTAGTTTACATGCCTTCCACATCCTATCTGAACTAAATAAGAACACAGAATGGAGCAAAACCAATTCACTGTGTGCTACCTACAAACATGGTATGTACACGTTATGCTTCGTGATTTAATTACACTCTTTACCATTTAACTGCACTCTAGTGTCTACATGAATGTTGGTCAAGAACTTCCCTTGTGCTGTCTTTGCCTTAACATTTGTATGTTTCATCATGTCCTCACAAAGAAACGCTCATAGGGAACAGCTGAAGAAAATAAGTACATTTTGCAGAATATCTGCTAACCGCTGGCAGCTCCTCAGTGCTGGGGAATCTTCTGAATGACACATGTACAGGAAACAACTCTACAGTGAGTCTACAAAGTCATGGCTTTGGGAAAACTGTGAAGCACATTTGAGGATAGTGAAAACAAAATGGTACTGGTTTAAATTAAGTGGGTGAACCCACATCTACACAGATAGATTCCCATCCTAAGAAACCAGTGACAAGACCTCTGGAGAAGGGTGCTATGGATGCTTGGAACAGGAACTACTTTGGAAATGACATCATTTGTACACTACGTGCTGACTGACCAAAACCTTAAGATAAAAGCTGTTGAAATTTTTTACAGTATTTTCTTGTTACTATTCTAGTCACTTCCTATGTGCAAAAGTATTTCCAAATGTTGCAGTATTTCAATTTGTCCCAATTCTTTTTTTGTATAATTCTCCAGCTATGATAAAAAACAAATCTAAAAAGAAATTTTGACATATAATTAGCTGAAAATGTAATTGCACTTTCAAAACTACTGTGGAAACTACCAGTGCAATATTAAAGACATAAAGCTCTATGACTAAAAAAATTAAAGGAAAAACAAAATGAAAGATCCCAAAACAAACCAGCGAGGTCAGGAATCATTACTGCAACTCATTAGCTAAGCATCCTTTCCTTTAGAGGCAAGTCTTTTTTAAAAAGAGTGTACAAGCATGTTGGCTCTGATGTATTAGTTTAAAATTCTTTCTTTTCTGAAAAAGACAGATATGTTACATGATCATTATATTCACTGTGTAAATAAGTCTTTATTTCATTGTGAATCCACATAAATCGCTGTAACAATATATTGATCTTACCTTTTAACATCCACTTTGAATTGTCTGACCAGAAGAGGGAACTGAAAAAGTAATCTCACTGCCAGCACAGTCAATCACTGCCTCCACTGCCAATCCAGTAGAACTCTTTGTCATTAAAAAGCTAATATCCTATGCATTTTAGGATATTTAAAAAAAAAAAAAACACCTCAGGGAACTAGTGCAAAAACTAGAGAGGGAGATACTAAATATCAACTCTCCTAAAGATAAAAACCCTAATAATATAAATCAATAAATAATTAAAATTAGAAATAGTAATAGAAAGGAAAAAAATTGTGTCATATTTCAAACTTCTTTACAGTTGTTTGATGTTTATTTTACCAGTTCTTGTTTCATAATGTATTTTAAAGTTCTTTATGATGAATTTTTAACCAAGAAACACCTTTTCTGTAATTTAGCCCACAGACATTTGAATCACCAATTTCCACTAGTACATTTGCATAAAACCAGTTCACCTCTAAAATTCATCTGTTTCAATGACTGCATTTTCACCTGAAGTCATACAGCTTTGTATGGGATGTAGGCACCTTTCTGCTGCTTGGGGCCATGTTGGAGGGCTTGCAGGAACATATTCTTTCTCTGTCCAAGAGACTCAGCTGATGGAGTGCTATGGAACATGGGGCAAAAAACTGCCAGAGAAAAACAAGAGTTAGCACCATTAAGTGGAAAAAAAATTGTTGTCTGAAAAACACTGCATATATGTGTCAAGGAAAGACAAAAATAGGTAACAAAATGCAGGAATTTTGCATACTGCATATTTATTTACGTATTATAACAAAATACTGCCTTCCCCAATTCTCCTCAACACAGTGGGAGAGATCTTCATACTTGAACCTCTTTTAAAATAAATTTTCACCGTGTTTATTTAATGTCTTTTACTATACTGGCATAGGACTGTCAACAACTGAATTGAGAATTTAGAAATTTCTAAAATAACATAAATAATATTAACACATAATGTCATCTGGTTGATGTTTTTTAAAATCCATCTTTAAAAAATAATAGTATTTTCGCCTTCAAAAGGCCAAAGACAAAATACAGGACACTTTTCTGGGATTTCTGCTGATCCTATTATTACTTACCCAATAGTGAAAAAAAAGGTTGTATTTTTAAACCATTACTTGCTTCATTATTTTCAGAAGTCGCTTTCAGTGTAGAGAGCTGTTTTTCAGAACTTTGCCTATACTGAGATTATTAATCATAAATAAGACAATATGAATTTGATAAGGTTGCTGGTATGGACTAGTTTATCCTTACTAATAATTCCATTAAAAGACTCAGTTCAGCTTCCACTCCAGTCAATGAAATAATGTGTGAAGTTACTACAGAAACTTGAGAATAAACAAGTGACTAAATCTAGAAGCCAGCCAGGGGTGCTGTGAGAGCGTTCCAATCTACACCCACTGCCCTGCTAAACAGCAGAGGAACTGCCTTGCCAGGCTGCATTAATGCACAGAGCAGTACAAACCGTGGTGCCTGTGAGAAGTCATCTGAGCAGAGACAAACGCTGTCGGCTGTGACGGGGTACAGAGATACTCAGAACGGTGCTGTGAACACACAAGGGTTCTTCCAAAACTGTAAGAGCAGAACCAGCAGGAGTCTGAGAGGAATACAGTGAGCATTGTTAGGGAAACAGAGAGTCTCGTGCGAACAAATATTAAATGATGCAGTTCACCTCAGTGATTAATTAATTTGGGATATGCTAGAAGAACTCAAAGCGATGGAGTGTATAGGCAGAGTAAATCAAGTGCTCTCTCACAATACAGACAAGAGGCATTTAATGAAATCACAAGGCTGCATTTAAATACATTAAAAACTGATTAAGTGGATGTTTTAACACAACACAAAATTAACTAGGACAATTCACTGGAGGAGAAGAGTAAGAGATTAGAAAACGGATACATTCAGTGACTGCACTCACACAAAGTGTGTCTGATCCCATGTTTGAGGAAGCAGTCAGCTACTGCTGAACACAAATGGTGATTTTCCCTCTTTCTCTGAGCTGTCCATTGACCTGTGAGCAGTAAAACCTAGAACAGCCCTACTGGCAGGGGAAACTCTAAAAAATGGCCAGCACACTATGCAGCAAATAAGAGTTACCCTTTGTGAAGTGAGCTGTAACAGCTGGCCATGTGTCTGCTCTTAGACACAGCACTCCCAAAGCACTTAGGCTTAGTTTACTGCTCTTTCAGAAGAAAGGGCAATGACGATCACTGAAGAATGACAAAAGGGAACAGTTAAAATTGGTATTTCTTTGAACAGCCAAAATGCATGGACATAAAAAATTAAACCTGCTTCCCTACACACATTAACATGACAGTAACGTGCTCAGATACAAGTTAGGAAGTTACTTAGGCCACAGGACAATAGTGAGACCTGCATACGGAAAATTGTCCAGCTGGATCCTGAGTTAGGTCTCAGACAAATGCTACCATGGGCCAGGGATTTGCCAGCTCCAGGCTGTCAGAGAAGGGAAGACTTTACCCACGGTGAATATATGAACAAATCCTGACACAAAGCCAGCCTGAACTGCATGGGTCCCGCTCCTGCGTGACCGCTCAAACCTCACAGGAATTTTAGTTTGCTGTTTCAGCAAACACTATTTCACAAGTCTTCAACAGCTCCCAGAGATGTCAGAAGGGATCTACATTCAATCACTGGAGGCTGGCCTAGTTTGTTTCATTTGCAAAGTTAACGGGAGTTTTAGGAGTAGCTGCTTTCAACAGTACCTTGAGTATGCTCCCACCTTGACCCTGCCATACACTCCTCGGTAACGGGAACAGAGAGCTGCCGCTCCTGGGCCTGATCTTTCCTGGTTTTCAAGACAAAGATGACATGCCATGAGACGCAGCTAATGCCACAGGGTAAATCAATTTTGAGGCACTAGGTCAAGAAGCTCCAGAGAACAGTCCTACAAAACTGAGCATGGAGGCCTCTGCCCAAGAATAACACCATGTTAGCCCCAGGCAGCTAACACATGAGGAAACTGTGGTATCAATCATGAAATAAATATATTTCCCCTGGCAAAACTGGGAGATACCTATGTCACAATCAAAATGACAGTGTTCCTACTAGATTTTTGAAATAAAGATATGTAGAGTGCCACTGCTCATTAAATGGAGCTCTACACAAAAGTTAGAAGAAGCTGCATTTATAAATCAAACCTGAATTTCTCTAAATGCCTCTCAGAGCTCAGCTGAAATGCATCCAAGTGTAAGTGTCTGGTTTTATCTTCCTAATCTGACAGGTAAGAAGAGCTAACATCAGGATACAGGAACCTCACTCCCACCAACCAGACTCATAGACAAGGCTTAGCCAACTAACAGTGGCTTGAACATTCAAAAATAAAATTAAATTTAAAAAAAAAGGGAAAAAAGCCCCAAAACAACAACCTCAAACAAAAACAAACAACCCCCAAAAAACTGAACAAAAATCCCAGCAAACCCTCATTTTGAAAAGGTTATAGTCAGGGGTCTTTTTGTACACACTCTTTTCCCACTCAGGACTGTGAATAGAAATGTTAACAGGAGTGTTAAGAAGTTTCCCTTCAAGTTGTGACTGTCATAAGCAATGAGAAATCATCTTCAGTCTACAGTGATTTCTTTTAGTTTAAAGGAAACAGAATAAAGGCAGGCTCACTGGGATGCAGCACAAAATATTGATGTCTTATTAACACCGCAGAAACTCAGAAAACAAAATGGCTGCAGTAGAAAACAAAATGGCTGCTGTACTACTCAGTTCTAATGAAAGAGGCCCTTCTTGGAACATAGTCACATATACCACATATCATCATCACATATGCCACAAAAAACCTAAGTTCTCTTGCATGATTTATAATAGAGGATATATTCTGCACTATTCTGTATTTTCCTACCCTGCAATAACCTATAAACTTCCTGGGTTTGATGCTATCCCTCCCAGCCAGGCAATGCTGCCACTGCTGGCACCAGCTATGATACAGACCATCAAATCTATAGCTGAGCTTTCTGATGTAAACTCCCAGTGATGTTTACATCTGTTTCTCTTACAAAATCACCTTTTTTCAACAGATGTGTCTTTTCTCTTTCCTTCTCTCTCTACCTGGAACTATGTGCTGTCACTGCTGTTCAACAAGGACTCTGCATTGTCAGGGTTAACAATGAGGCACCTGATTTTATCAGAGCTTTTCCACAGGATCCTGTCACAATGCTGGATCACTGGGGCCCAAAATCAGAAAAGGATTATTTATTTCCCCCAAAAGATACAGAGCAGACAGAAGAAGGATTAAATAAAGAAAAAAAAATTGCCTCACATAAATAGTAATCTTTTCCTGCCACTGCTGGAAGCGCCTTCAGGCCACCCAGCTACCGCCTCTCTGACAGAAACCCCCCAGCTATAGCCAGCAACTGCTGGCACATTCATTTTCTTTTCTTTTTTTTTTTTTTTTTGTGGCCTTCTATAGGTCAGACTTGTTAAGAATTACCTCTGAATGTCTGTTTTTCAGCTGAGAACACAACTCTTGCCCTCAGAGAAGCCATGTAAGAGCCTGGCGCCCAGCACTCTGTGCCCCGCCCATTGCTTCCGCCACCGCTTGCTCCTGCTCTGCTGCTGGCCCTCGGCCTCTTCGGAGCTAGCGCCTTCCACTCACACAAAATAATATACACCTCCACCAATTAAATGGAACTCAACCCTAATAAAAGACAGCTTCTTTATTTTCAATAACACAGACTTGGGTTTGATTTGCATTTGGGTTCTTTGTTTCAAAATCATTTTGTTGTTCTGGCTGCTAGAGTAAATTTTAAATTAAAAAAACCCCATCTAATGCTACAGGGTTCTGAAACGTAGCACTTCTGTCAGAACTAGGACATACATCTCACCAGTGACATTAAACAAAAAAAGCACTATTTTTCTCCCTTACCCAGTCAAATATGCTCTTTGTGTATGGACTGTCATTCTTTGAACAAATATCTGAGTGTCTTAAAGACATCTAAAACTCTAGCATATAAAATATGGAACATACCAAAGAAAGACTTGCTTCTTATTAATTTTAATTAAAACATTTATTCACTCTACTCAGATATTCAGACTTTACCTTATTACACTGATGAATACAAATCTTCCTAGTTTTGTACATTATAATGGAATGCATCCAGTGATCAATATGAAATAGGGACCAATCTTAGCAATTTTGCAAATAATTTTAATAGTGCAGGTGTTGTTTTAATATAGCTATAATTTCTTTTAATGTGAGTTTGCTCTATTTTATATAGGGATTGGAACTTGCATTTCACCTTTTGTGACAGTCGTATGACCATTTAGAGCCTTCCTTGTATTTGCCATTCTTGGAATAAATGGAGCTTTATGAATTTGTAATCAACAAACATGGTCCCCTTGGCTATTAGAATGTTTCCGAGAGTTAATGTAAATGAACGAGACCAAAGAACTTGTTATTAGGACAATACTCTTCTGTTTCTGATCTGCAGTAAGAATTGATATAGCAGGCATGCACTAAAGAAAGGTAAAAGTGGTAAGAGTTGTCAAAACAAGCTGCATAAACTCTTCAGTCTCATATTCTCAGATATGGTATTTCCTTATCTGTCTTCTTCTATCTACCAAGTAAAACTGAACGACAATTCCTTGGCTTTGTTTTGACATAAATTAAGTATGAGGCTTGTTATTTTTGAAATAGTTGACAGAGACCCTAAGTTAAATTTCTGCTGAACTGAAGATGGCAGGTCACTTTGCATTTTCCTGCTGTTTGCCTCCTATTTTGGGGATGTAAAACCATGAACAGTTTGATGGACTTCAGGAGTCAAAGGCTATAGTGTAGTTTTGACCTTGCTATTGCTAAAGAGGAAGGCAACATCTGCTTCATGTTTCCCCTGTGCAAGCTTTATAACATCTGTACTGAAAACTGCAGAAGTTCTATTAACTACTGTACTTTATTTACCCACTGGTTTCAAACACACTGGTGGGCCAGAAAGAGTGGACAAAGAACAAAAGAATTGTTGCTAAGTATTTTTAAAACTCAAACCAGCACCATTTACAAAACATGATCAGAATGATTTCAGCAATTGGCGCACTGAGAAAATGGTAAACCAGAATAGTACAATCTATAGGCATAACTAAGATTTTCAAACAAACTTCTCTGTGAGCGCTGCCCATGAGTGAAAGGTTAGAACTTCTGAAACTACTGGAAACTCTGCTGATGGTTCTTTCTGCCTGGACTATCCACGGCATTCTGTGGCCTCTCCACCAGAGATGAAGACCTTCGTGCCTGTTTACAAGATCAGCTCCAAACAGATAATCCGGTATAACTCCCTGCCTTCCTTTGATTATTATTCACTACAGTGTTATCGAGTCACCAAATATATTCTTGGTATAAAAAAAACCTAAAACATAACTTCTCAACATAAGGGAAGTCAATATACAAGGCACAAATTCCCTTTAGACTCTAACACAGAATGCCTGTCTTCCCTACTTATTTCAGCAGCACAGCATTTCCATCTATGTGTTGCCTCTTGCTTTCTAAACCTTGGCAATGTAAATCCACCATGTAACACAACCTCTCTGTATCAATGAACACAGAAGATCAGATGCGAATTACAGGTTGAATATCCAGTTGCAGGGGTTGCTGCTAACAAAACACTAACAGTTTTATCTTTGAGATGAAAGAGGTTTAAGCAATTGCAAGTCCCTGAATAAACACAATGCCCAGGCACATTATACTGCTTTATCAAACTAATGTATTTCATTAAATCTAGTAAAATATTTTTCTGCAGCTTGCATAGATCTCTTCCTGCACATCTTCTACAGACACTTCATGGCTGAGTCTGCACATGGACTACTCATTAGCTTGAGAGGAACTGTAAACAAAGGTTAGAAGGGCACACCCTGGGTTTGGATGTGTATTTTACTGCATTAAAAAAATTGACAATTCTATTATTAGAGGCTTTTCCTGAGCAATTTAAATTCCAAATAAATACTGACAAGCAGAAAGCTGATAAAATTGCCAGCTCATTATATAAGCACAACTGAAATACAGTAAACATAAAAACCCATGATAAACAGAAATCTGCAATGTCCTTTATTCCCTGCCTCTTTCAACCCTCCCAAGTGTTTTTCATCTTTCTAAGATACATTATCAGATTTCAAACTGGGATAACAGCCCTCTGAAAAGGTTTCATTTGCTGAATAATAATTCTTCCAAACATATTCAGCTGAGTTCTCTCACCAGGTATCTACTAAACAAACAGGATGTTGAAAATACTCTTCTCTGGCAAGCACTCTCATTTTCTTTCAAAAAAGGCTCATGCCCTCTCTCAAACAATTTTTTGAAAGATAATTCTTGACATGTGGGATTAATCATAGCCCAAAGTTTGCTTCTGCCGTGTGATTAACTATTTCTACTGACTCAAAGGACGCAGGCCAAAACATTCCTTCGCTCACACCCTGTCCCTAAAGCTGTGCAGGATGGAAAAAGGAGAGGGACTGCCTCATTAATACTTTATAAGCCAAAGGCCAAAAAGTAGTATGAGGAGCAATTTTCATACAATTTGGTGATCTATTTTGTTTAAGAACTGTCCCAGAATTAAATTTCTCTGCATTTATCATGTCCCAAGGATGCAATGATTTATGCAGTGTATCAGAAGCTATTACAAGGTTTCTCATATCGTAAACACAGCTTATAATGCATCTCAAGCATGATATGCACCACCAACAATTTCACTTGATGAAAGCTATTCCTATGCCTTTTATCATTCAGGCATGTTAGTGAGTTCCCCCAAAAGATTATTGAGGAGTCTAATAGACGAAAAACCTATTTCAACAATTCTTTTACAGTCTTTCAATTAAGCAATGTGAAATTCTGCATCTAAATGATCCTTCCCTTAATAACTCAGAAATAATCACACCCTCTTGCCCTTGTGCCAGGCCACTAGGGTATTTTACAAAATTAATGAATTTATAATTTCGTGAGAAGCTGTACCAGGAGAGAAATTATCCTTTGGAAAAAAACCATCTACCTTGTGTGAAAGATGTTTGCACTGAAGGGCTTAGACCCTCTTCTTCCAACAAGGAGGCGTAAATGAGGGGATTAACAAAAAAAATCAGTGTTGTTAACAAGAAATACCACAAACCATTGGAATCAACTTCTCTTTGATCTTAATGTCATTTTCTAACAGAGTACGCAACATCACTGGAAACATTCCATTACTCAGATAATTTCCTTCCAGTTAGTTATTTGAATATGACTCTACATCTCTTAAGTTCCAGGGAACGAGCAGGTTTTACTCTACTACTTAATGGAAAATGCTTAATGTCCCAGCAGAAGTACTTTCCTCAAGAGTCAGAGAGACAAAGCCTCAGACATTCTGGACCTACAAGCTGGGTGTGAAATGCAGCTCCCCTGTAACTGAGAGACAACGTAATGTAACTGAGAGAGAACAGAGAACATAATTCAGTAGAACAGTGTATCAGAAACTGCTCCTCACCTCCTTCACCAGGCCTCACCATCACCAGGATGAGCTACAGCCCTCCCTCATCTATTCTGCTAAAGATTTTGGAGGCCACACATGGACTGAGAAAGAACTGCAGGCAATGCCAGTGGCACACCCAAGATGCCTGCAGAGCAGGGTACCTCCCTGCAGAGCTCCCCATGCAGAACCCTGCCTGGGCTGGCAGCTCCCTGCCCCTCACACGGCTGTACCTAAAGCAGACACCTGTGTCTCTTCCAGCTCGGCACTGGTTTGCACTGACACGACCAAGTCTCCTCTCCCTACATGAGGCTCCAGGTTCCACCTGAGACAGGGAGGTTGTTCACAGGATGGTGCTCTTTGGGCCCACCTTCCTGGCCTGTATGACTGCATGAAGTCATGCACATTGCTTTGCTCTTCTTTCCAGCATAAGCACATTTAGTCTGGAAAACTCTTGAATAAGGAGCTGTACTTTTTAAGCTGAATGAATTTCTGCCCTTCCACTAGTTCAGTGACTTTCCTCTCTTGCCTGAATGTATTAAGGAAGATTTAAGTGTAAATTAGATTTAAGATTTAAGTGTAATTTTTATAAAACTTACACTTAAAAAATTACAATAAAAATTACAATAAATTTCACTAAATTCTTAAACCTGAACTTTGTATTCTTAAACTATTTTTCTCCCTACCATCATTTCCATCAGCTTATTTTAAATAACCAAATTATTTTCCTGAGAATAAAATGTTTAGCAATGCTCAGCAAGAGTTCCTTTGCCCTTGTCTAGGCTGCCATCAGATTACTTCTTTGTCTTCACACTTCCTTTATTCTATAATAGACCTTGCATTTCAAGTACTTCAGTACTCTTTTTGTGTTCTGCTTTAAAGATCAAACTACAAATTTGTTTTATCATATAAAACGAGTTCTTGCCACAAACCCAATATTATGTTTCCTGTTTCCCGTTACATTCCTAATTCTTTAGTCATGTAATTTGCCCAAACCATTATCTTGTATTGACATAGTTGGTCTGCTGCACAATGCAAAAACCATTCTATTACTGCACAATATTCAATAAGCAAGCTTTGCTACATTGAATTTTACATAGTCTGCTTGAGCAAGGTCAAACCTGCATTTCCAGTTATTTCCTACATCAGCTGGTGTGATTAAATTGAAAATATAAATCACTGAATTGTTCAGTCTTGAACTATAAATAAAGACACTAATAGGCCATTTCCTGTTAATTTTCCGCCAGTATAGTGAGACTACTTGCCCAGGAACAGATTTGCAAAATACTGTAAAGATTTTAGATTATGTAGAAGATTCTTCTCTGACTCACTAATATTTTATTTCTAGATGACAACAATCTAGAAAGAGTTCATATCAACAAAGTTCTTTTTGCTTAGTTCTTTGAAGCTACTCAGTTGCAAACCCCCTGGAGTCTGCCCCCTTTGGATGTCCCTATAAGAGACTTCAAGAGTCTTATGAGAGAGAGGAACTACAACAGCCTCTTATTATAACTACCTACACTAATACACTTCTCAGGTATTTCATGTGTGATTATTGCCATTGATACTGGAAATCTGAAAAGGGAAACTTTTTAGTTCAATAGATAATGAAATGTAAAAAGAAATCAAATTAATATCATTACGCCTACATTTAACTGAAAAGACAGGACAAAAAGCCCACAGGTATTGGATGCTAAGCTGTGATCTAAAACCCTGGAAATCAAAAGCAAGGATACACACCGCAGTGGAACTTTCAGACAGCTCTCAAGGTGTCACTGGTGCTGCAGTGAATTTCCCTTCCAAAAGAAATGGTAGCAGCTTGCTCACTGCTGACAGTGTTTTTCAATACTTTATTGCTGTATTTTCTCAGCTTCACAAGTATTCATTTGTTTGTACGTGTATTTCCTTTCGGGAAACTTCATGAGGTTTCTGCTGAGCCACTTCACCACCACAGTGTGATCCCCCTTAGTGGCAGCACAGCCAGTCCTCCCAGTCCTTCACCTTCTGCACCCTTGCCATGGGGACATTCTGTGTCATCGCCCAGGCCATTAATGAAGGCACTTGACAGTGCTGCCCCAGAATCTGGGGCGTACAGTCCATCTGATCCATTCTCTCCGTGGTGCTTCCCAAAAGTACCCCAAGTTTAAATGTCACCACCTGAGAAGTCAATAACATGCAGTCAAGAAAATTACAGCTCAGACTACTTTCTTGGATTTTACAGGACTGCTGTGGCATAGGCTGAGATGATATATAGCCAGACTCCATTTCTCTGGGGCAGCTTTCTACTGAAAATAAACGATGAAGCTATGCTTTTTTATCTTCCTGAAACTCTCACCCTGCAGATTCAGGTGGAGTCTAGGCAGGAGGAGTGATAACATCAGTCTTTCTTATCACATGACACTGATTTATCCCCAGTGCTCTACAGGACACACAAACCAAATGTAAAACATCATGAAAAATCATGCAATTTAAAAGAATTTTATCACAATGAAAGCATTTCAGAGGGGTATTTTTGTCTCATTAAACAACTAACTGCTGAGGAACATAAGCTCCTTTCAGCTGAAGGAAGTAAGCAATTGCAATAAATGTGGCTACACACCTCGTGAAAGATTACTAAAATCAGTCTTCCTTCTAAACCAGAGCATTGCTTCACCTAGGTGTATTTAAACAGCCTACAAATCACCTGTACAAGCTTCCTCCCAGCTCCAGTGATTAGATGTATTTTCTCAAGATTATCTGTTAAAATTTAAGGTAAGGAATCTCCCGGAGTACTTCTCTTTCTCAAAGTCACTCCTAAAGCAGATTGAAGGATGATAGATCCACTTTATGGTAATTTAAAAATTCTTCCAACCGTAACGAGAGAGAGGTTTTAAAAAGCTTTCTCTGAAATGATAACAAAACCACAGATAGGACACTTCCATTTCTCTTTTAAAAGGTAGATTCTGTGTATTTTTCCTCAAGGTGGAACTGTTAGCTTGGCATAAAAGCACTATTAAGAGCCCAAGTCTTTGTACTAGAATATAGGAATTCTCCTTGCATTTTGGCCTTCTTCCTTTTCTCCACTGTTCACAGAAAAAGAGGCTAAAACCTGACCAAATCTGATGTCAGTATTGTCAAAAAGTCTATTTCTGAAATACTCTGACCTGTAATTTCCCAGAAATTTATTGTTTCCTTTATTTTGTTTTCGAAGTGTTTGCACTCTCACTAGCTTTGGTCATCTAGTCTATGAGCTCCAGAATTCTTTACTGTGTCCTTTAAAATGAAAACATACCTAAGTTTGTCCAGAATCATTCACTTTCGAAGTACACAGCCCTACTATAAAATATCTCACAAGTACCTAAACTACCCTCTGTCAATAGGACTATAGAAATTTTTTTGTTACTTTGAGACAGTTGCATGATGAGATGCAACATAATGAGATGGTGACAGTCATTGAAGGGGAAAATAGCATCTCTTACAAAAGAGGTCCAGAAAGGATTTATTATCCAGGTGTTTCTGCAAGAAAGCCCAGCGTGCTCAGTAATGAGTTAAACAGACACTAATTTGTCTTGTGCTTGTGCTATTCCTTTCAAATGAAGCAAGGCAGGAACACCTGTCAGATTAAGGTATGAAAAGAGATACAGATATTTTTCAACTGTCTGAAACTGGCAAACTTCCCCTCTAACTAATGTAGATACATGACACTACAGACACCTGCGAGGCAGAGACCCCACAAACATCCTGAGCTCTACTACAATCTAAACATAAAGAACAACAAATCATTTAAGCAAATTCTTCAGGACTAAGCTAGTGTGTCTCTGGAGATTACTCTGCAAAGAGCAAGACACAAATGCACCTTCTTCAAAGCAAAGAAGTGAGAAGAGAACATGTACTCGTCGCTGAGCGATGTAAATAATGATGCCCTGGAATTAAACCTGGGCTGAACTTCCCCAATCTAAATTGATTCTTGTATGATCTGACATTCCATTGCTTTTGAGAAGCAAAATATAATATATTTATGAATTGGACAGATGTCTTCCATATCACAGTGCTGTCAACAATCCTGCCTGCTGTTTAATATTTCATACCATAATACAGAGTGTTTTCAGAGAGCCACTACGTGGTGAGAAACCTTTGAGGAGGGATCTGGGGCCATTGATGTCAATGACCACTCACACTGTCCTCTAAAGAACACTGGAGTGGCCATTTCATGTAATACTGGCTACAGAATGCAAACTGGATTAAACAGAATTTGAAACACATTGTTTTTTGATGGAGCTGGATCAAATCTCATTGTAAGACCACTGAATCTTTTTCTCTTTCAAATGGAAAAATCCTTCCCTGTTCAGACCAAAGGGATTCTGGCACCTACTTTGAAGGGATCATGCTGTCAACATTAATAGGTGTCAGGTCACCCACATTTCTCTTCATGCAGTACTGCTAAATAAAAATTTGAACATCCATGTTTAATTTCATATTCCCCATGGATTAGCTGTTAATACATAAAAAAAGGATTAGGCTGTGAATCAATAGTTAGATCTCAACCATCCTAATGCTATTCCTTCAAAACAAACCCAAAAAACCAAACCAACACCAAGTCAACCAGCCGAAACAGAAATCAATGATTGTGTTTACCTGCAATGAGCTCTAAGGCAGATTCCTCCTCTCACAGCTGAGTTACTTGCCAATGGATTGCCACAAAGGACAGGAATTAAGCTCTCGCTCTTCCTGGCACCATCAGATAACATCAATAATTAAAACTTTTTTTGCTTAACTAATACCATCACAATAATAAGCTACAGAATGAAAAGGGAGAAGCCTGTTGAGCTACAGATTTTCCTGACATAAACTGGTGTTGATCCAGTTATTGAGTTTAATGTAGTTCTAGGATAAACTAAAGATACTGCAAGAGGAAAGAAATTCCTCTTGTGTAAATAAATTCTGACACAGCTGTAAATCTCATACACAGAACTGCCAAATGAGTTTTTCAATACCTTTAGAGGAAGAAGTTCAAAGATACCTTATGGACTTATGTCAGGTTAGGAATGCAGCTGGTGAAATGAGGGAAGATATTGAAATAATTTTAATTTCTACCCTGTAATTCAGGAAAATTTGTAAGTATTCTTTCAGCCTTCAAAGACAGTAGAAACATTTCATCAGCTCTGTATTGTAAATTAAGTTTCTTTTAGAGAGTCTCCTTCAATTTTATGGAAACATGGAAACTGTTTTGGTACAGTTCCTTTTGGCACACAGCATTAATTATGCATTTATGCTGGCCAGCCATTTATTGTTTGATTTGTTCCTGTGGCCACACAACATAACTTCCATAACTTAATCTAAATATCTCATCTAAGACCAATTCTAATTTTGGAAACATGTCACCATTAATGTCTATTTTCTGTTTATAAGACAGTATCTATTAAATGGCTATGGTTATCAATGCCCTGTATTATGCTGAACTACACTATACTGTATATATTTTGTATGTACATACACCCACACACACTATACTATGCTTTTTTTTTTCCTTTTCCCTACAAAAATATCACATACAGATCAGTTTATTTTCACATCTATGTTTCTTTACTATTCTGTTAAATCCTTGAAAGCTGCAGGCTTGTTAATAGGTGCTACATGGATATTCATAGCAACTGATATCAAAGCCACCAGGTCAAATGAATGTTTACTTAAGATAGCACTGTTTGTCACCAAGATAAAATGTCTTGTTAACGTTATGCATAAAATCAATTTATTTTAATTTTCTGGCATCTGTTTCAGTTCTCCTCACTTACTAGGGACTAGCATTCATGGCTCTAAGGGAAAATTACTCAAAAAAGATGTGCTTCATCTCCAGCTAGAGCTAAGCAGCTGGTAAAATTTTCAGAGGCGCAATGGTTGCTAAAAGACTGGAAAGTTAGACAAGTTCAGGTACAGCACTGGAAACCCCCGTGACACATGAATGGTAGCACTTGCAGGATCCCACATGCTCCACGTACACAGTACAAAGTTCCAGCCCCAATCAAAAGACCTGGAAACACCCTCAGATTCTCTATCATATCCACAAATACACCACAGATGTCCAGTTAAACTTTCTGGAACTGCAGCACTGCAGTGTTAGAGCCTCCACAGAGCACATGGTTCAATCTACACAAATGTGGCACCTGCAATAGCCAGGCTTCCTCTGGGCAGCTCTACTGGAGCCACTGAGAAGTCGAGCCAGAACTCATGTTCTGGAATAGCCTAAAGCAGAACAAATATGATGAGAAAGGTAAGTATGATCTCCTGAAATGTAAATTACATGAGCTTTAATAAAATGTTATTCATTCATCCTGGGTCTTAGGGAGTGAGAGGCAGCTGGGAAGCACAGGCAGCAGAAGACTGACTCTGCTGATTAGTGCAAAGCAGGAAGTCAGAGCAAGGAGGATGTTTTCAGCCAGTCACATGCAGATGAACCAGCAGCTATGAAGGAGATGACAAAAGACCCTACAGCAAATTCCTGGGAGTCTCCAAACTGAGGAACACATTCAGATTCCAAGGGGAGAGCAGCAGCAGGACTATCTTAGATGTTGCACTTAAAAAAACCCACATCTTTATAATTTCATAACACAGGAAGACTCTTGAGGAAGGAATAGTGAATAAATATGGCAAAGACGCATAGTGGACCAAAAGCCAGAGAAGTGATGTAAACCCAGAGAACTACAACCTAGCTTGGACCATGGTGAAGTCTCAGTAGAAAAGGCAGACTGCCTTTTATAGATATTGAGGAAAGTAAGTCTGGAAGTTCATGGTGTATCAGAAGGGCCCAATACAGCTAATAGTGAACAGATTTATAAAGGCATGGATGAGGCAGTGATTATCTATAAAGATCCTCAGTAAATAAGGAAGTTGATTCTAATAATAATAACTCAAAAGATATTACAAGATTTCAGAAATATTTTGCCTGTGCCAAAATTTTGTTCTTCATGGGAAGATTCAGAATGTAGGAGGAGAACATTTCTATTCTGCTTTTTAAAGACAGAGAAATGCTGTAATAAATCCTGTGACTGAGGCTAACCACAGACAACTCCAAGGCTAACAAGAAGGTTTTGTAATGCCTTCTGCTCCTGGTGTCTGAGGACAGGCCTGATTTCAGGAAACAATCAGGCTGGGATGCACTCCGGACTTTCCACACGACTAACTCTGCAAAAAAGCAATTGCAAAGAGGTGAAATCCCAGTCAATGGTGAGCTAATGAGTACTGCAGAACAGCACTCACCAGCAGTGAGAGACAGCCAGCATCACTCAACACCCTCCTCATGATCAGGGCCAGCAGTCCTGCAGTAAGAGCACTCTGCTGGGGGCCAGTTCCCTGTCACAGGGACCTCCCACACCTGGAGCCAGCAAAGCCTCCCACAAGGACCATGAGCAATCCAGCGGACGTGCAAACCGCTTGGAAGGATTGGAAGGTGGTGTAAACTCTTACAGGACACAAAACACTCAGGCTCCTCAATATGCCATCATTTTGATCAGGATAACTGTAACATCAACCCTGATTCTCTAAAGAAGGCCTTTAGCAAAAACCTGCTACTCTTGGAAACAAGATGCTTGTGGTAAACTGGTATGACCAGGTCAGACGGGGATGATGACAAAATGTAACCATGTTAAAGACACTGTGACTCAGGAGAGGACCTGGCTGATCCAGCCGGTCAGATCCCAACCAGCCACGGGCAGAACTCTGCTGCTCTCCTCTGGATAGGGGGAAGTCTATCAGAGGCAGAGCAGAAGGGGCAGCTGCCCCCCAAGGAGCTCCACTCAGTCAGGCAGAGCACCACACGTGGTTACAGCAGCTGTGCCGCCCCTTCCCTCCACCCCTGAACAGAAAAACCAACAGGCCTGGAGACAAGGTCCTTACCTGGCCTGCAAGCAGTGCAAACCCTAAATTAGGTACCTTTTCATCTGACACTAAATAATGAAAATACACAACCAAAAATCTCCAACCAGAATATGTGTGTGGAAAAGTACCTGTGGTGACCTCAAGTCACCACAAGTGACCTCAAGTGAAGAAATGAATCATTTTCACTATGTGGAACTTAAAATACTCTAAGTAAGCAGTAGTTATTCTACCTGTAATACTCGTTTGTATTTTCCTCTGGATTCTGAGCATAGGTGCTGCCATGGAAAGCATCTGAAAGCAAACTCTTCTTTTTAATAACAGCACAGGAGTATTAAGCTGAAAAAACAGACTAAGGAGGATGGCAGTGTGAACAGTGAGTGCTAGAAAAAAAGGGGAAGCACCAAGTGGCTAACATTATAAATACTAATTGGATTTTTCAAGAACAAATTATTTTTGCACTTCAGGATTAGGTTTTGATTTATTTTGGGATGTACAGAGACTATAAAAGGTAAAGTGATTTATAGAACACATATACCCAGAATGTGAGAAATGAGAACATGTGATGAGTTATGGAGGTGTACTTTGTAAAGACCACCATAAAGTCATAGCTTTCACACCAAGAGAGTGCTGTACAATGCAATTCAAACCTCATATTTTATACAAACTTAAATTGACTCCTTGTTCCTCAGGCAAAGCTAAAGAGGGAGGCATGGTTTGCTGAAGGGAGCTGTTACCTGGGAGTGCCACTCAGCAGGCCACAAACACATGTGAGGAAAAGGAAGAACAGGATAGGTGACCACCAAGGACCAGCCATTCTAATGGCCTTCCTGATACTGTAAGAACTGTAGGGTCAGGGGGATCCAACAATAGGAAATATGAAGTTAACTGGGGCTTGGGAAGGGGAATTCTGGTTTGATTTGTTACTTAATGGGAAGCACTACTGGGAGGAGGGAATACCATTTTTATTTATACACAAGTCATCAATTTTTTAAGTGTTGCTGTACCTACCTGTCAGATTCTTTTATTTTCCAGTAAAACCATTATTATAATCGTGTACTACTTTATGTAAGGTGCATTTTTATGCAAGACATCATGATTCATTTTAGAGCCATGTAGAGTTAAAAATTTCAGTTTCATCCAGAAAAATATATACCTGATCATTATCAAGATCAGCTTGATTTAATTGCTTTATTCAAATGAATTTCTCTTCAACGATCACTAGAATATACTGTGTGCAAGGGCAAAAGCTTCCCTAGCATCCATTTCAGAAGCTTGGTGTAACTTGTAGGACTTTGGTTACAGCTACTGAAAAAGGCCTGGAACACATTTAAGATAAAATTAAATATCCAGGCAGAGGCAAAATGGATCCCTTGATCTAACAATTCCCTTCCACACAGATGCAGGAAAGAAGAATTACAGGGACAGATTTGATTTTAGACCATATCATACCTGTCCAGTACATTTGTTTAAAGGTTCCTCAGTTACTGACAGCTCAGTGTCTTACTGAACTAAGCTTTTTTAAAGCTGCATTTAAAATGAGGACCATTCTCTCAGCAGCTCAGAGAACCCTGAGTACAGCTCTGCAACACTGTCGGCTGTGTGACACACACCAGTGTTTCCTAAGCCTAACCCCAATGTTAAGAGCGTTGTTTTATACTCCACTTTTTAAATATTACTACTTTTTCAAGTAGATGTTTCATTTTATAAAAACATGAGGCATTTTATATATGACAGATCCTTTTACATATGGAAGTTTATAAATATTCTTCTCAGATTTGCTGTTTTCTCTGTAAGTTTTACCCCATGGAGTAAGAAAGATATCAGTTAAAAATTGTCCACTGTAATCCCACTTATTAGCTTAGAAGAAACAAACATTAAAGATTAATTTACCTGAATTAGGGAAAGAGTCCCTTTATTAGGACACTATCTGATGCACTGTAGATAATTAGTTAGTGCCAACTACCCTAAAAGTTTGTTATTTTGCATAAGCATGGCATTCAACGGCAGGCTGCGTGAGTTGTTCAATATTTTGGTTTTGTTGCATCCAAAGTTTTGAATATGAACATTGGTTTAATAAATTATTTGGAATGAAAATAACAGATAAGAGGAAATGAGTGAAACAGCTGTTATGAGGAAGTTTCAGATCATTAATTTACTATACAGAAGACCAAACTTGCCCAGACTCTGCGGCAGCAATGGAGATCCATGCACACACGTTGTGTGCATGGGGCAGTGTGTCTGGCTCGCAGCGGCCGCGGGCTGGAGGCTCGCTGGCTAGCTGACTCGCTTGTGGCCAGAGGACAAACACANCAACTCGGGACTGAACCATTAGGGAAGCCAAATGGGGTACATAGAACAAACCATTACAAACTTATAACAAGGCATATTCAAAACATACTACAGAAGAACAAACTGTAAAATAACAGACTACCACAGGGCAGATCCTCTCCAGGAAAGAGAATCACCAAGACCAATTGCAAGGGAGTTCTGCAGCTGTTCTGCACTATTTGATTCAAGGTTTACACCATTAGTTCCAGATTTATTGTTTTGGCTGCTTTGGAGGCAAGAGAATGCCTTACTTCAGTAGGGAAGAGCCAGAGTTACAAGTGAAAGAGCCTCTAGATGGTAGGATTGGTACCACGCTGTGCAGGAAAGAGCTATGTGACAAATGCTGTCTACAGCCATGCTCTACATTTTAACATCAAGCTCTGATGAAGTATCCCCAAGTCACTCATAAGATATCCAAAACTGCTCCCAAAGTTATTGACAGTCATGAGATGATGGCAGAGAGCTTCCCATAAAAGCAAAGAATGATACCAGAGACCCCAGAGATATAATCACTATTAGTTAGTTACTGTCCCAGAAGGAATGTGACCATGAAACTGGCTTAAGAGACAGCAACATGAACAAAGAGCACAAATAACTGTGCATGAGCCTGTGAAGCCACAAAGAAAAAAAATTAAAGTGATCCTCATCATTCATGAATATTAGAATAGGAGCATTGCTCTGTTCCTTCGTTTTTTGCTGCCCTGCAAAAAGGAAGAAAAAAGGGGTTAACTATGCATTTCCATACAAAACTTGAATTATTTCATTACTGTCTCTCTGACACCCTTCCAGTAAAACATCAGCTAGATTTTCTTACATCCTCTCAGATATTTTTTTTCTCAGATCAACTGAATCTGAGACATGTTAAATTTAAATGTGCCTTTTTTGGAATTCAGAATTATGTGAACAAGCTAATGCCAGTCAATAGAATTCAACAAACCAACTGCCTAGACAGTAATTAAAGTTAAAGCAGTGATTTACAGTGGCTACCAGAAGAGATTTAAAACAAATCTTTGTAATCAATATACAAAACAGGCCTTGAGAGCAATGGCCTATGCTGGCAATACACACCCCCTGATGTTGCAGTTCGTGTTTATTTCATTAAGTTATTGTTAAATAGTTCATTCTGTTACCCCTCCACATTTTCCCAAGTTGGTTTTTCCCTAAGTTGTACCCTCCCTTAAAGCTGTCCCTCGAGCTATTCCCCTCCCTTTGTTCCAGTCCCTTCCCTGCCTGTCAGGGTGACCCTGCCCCTTTTTCCTGAATGTTCCCTGCCAANCTGAATTGAGCAAGGGAGAGATTGCCACATCTGGGTTGGACCAAGAACAAGGGAAAAGGCAGGGGTGTGCTGGGTTAAACCATAACCTGAAAATCACACTGCAACACCTAGCTGTTTATATTCACCCCCTGACTTGTTTCTGAGCAAAACCGCTTGCATAGGAGAGCTGGGCCTTTTTGTCCTGCTCCCTCTACCTGGAATAAATTTTCCCCATGGAACCTCAAGACAAAGAGCCTCCTCCTTCCTCCTTAGCCTGGTCCCTGCTGTGGCTGTAACAGTGTAGAGCTTGCAGCTCTTTAGGTTCAGCTGTGGGCAAACCCCAGTCCCCAGCTGTTTCCCACTCCTGTCGTGGCTACCAGAGTGTACAGAGCTAGCCTGGGTTCCGGTGGGCTTCGGCACCCTGAGGGCTACAAGACATTTTTATTTTGGGCTCTCCATATCCACTGTCCTTATTCCCAGCAGTTGTTACCCTCCCTGGCAGGTCCCAGGGCAATGCCTCAACAGTGTAAAGGTGTCCAGCTCCCTCTGGCAGGCTCGGGCTGATGCTACACCTGAAAGCTGCCAATCTTGCACCAGCATCACACTAGGTAAAAGGGTATGAAAAAATATTTGGAGATTAAGGAATGCAATAAAAAGATCAAAGCAGTGACAAACGTTTGTTTCTGAAAAGCTCTCACTTTTATCATGACATCACTTTTCCAAGTCCCTTTCAGCTCCCACTCATCTAAGCTGGATTTGGTAACTTTCACAGTTTTCTACACACTCAATATTCTTTGCTTAACAATCCTTCACAGTTCATCTGTGTGGAAAAATACATCACTGCAGCTGGTACTGGTGCATCCCTGAATAAATTGCCATTTTTTCTCATAAGAATTGTCCTTATTCCAGAGCCAGAACCAATGCTATTTTTTTATCAGGTTATATTACTGCTGATCCCATTCAAAGAACAGAAAGAAGAAAATCTGTCTCAATTCCTACACAATTAAGACAGATCAGGGAGAACAAGGAAGTATAATCCTTAAAAATGACATTTCCATTCCACTCTTCTACTCTAAATAAATAGAGTCAAAAGCAAAGAGAAACAAAGCTTTTGAAAAGTGGGGAGCTTCAGATACTCATGAACTCTGAACTAATTTGTAACTGCTGAAGTTAGTACATGACAGGGGGGAAACAATTTCTCCACATCAATGTTGTTTTCCTTTTTCCCTAGGGCTTTTGGAGAGATAAAAACAGGAGGCTGTTTTCACCCATGATTCACCATCAGTAAGCAAACATTCCAAGTAAGCCCTAAGTATAACTTTTAGAGTAATCCATCTCCAGCCAAAGAGTAGTATAATTTTCAACCTGCTAGATTTGGCATCCTAAGAAAAAGCAGTTATCTCATATTTACATGTCCTACCTGAATAGTTCTGATCTTCATTTAAGCAATCCAAGAGACCGTTTCCAGTATGGAACCAACCGTGCAGACTCGAGTCATGTCTAATGCTTTTTGGAAAATTTTTCACGTCTTCATTGGTCGGTTTCTCTCTAGTTCTTAGCCAAGAGTTAATTCCATTACCGGGGAACTGCATTCAATAATCTGCCAGAAGGACAACATTTTAATTCTACAGAAACAGTGCACGTGTGAGTTGGGAAAATCTACATCACGTGGGAAGCCAAGGAGGATTGCTACTAATTCTAGGACTGAGGTCATGTACTTGTCTTGGAAGAATCTCAATACCCACAATGATCTGGCTGAAGACAGTCCTCTCTAGAGTCCTCTCTCTACTCTCTCAGTTAATATTATTTCCAGCCTGTAGAATCTGGACAGTTTTCCGGAACAAGGAACAATTTCTGCACTATTTTATTTTAAAGGCTGAGCTTCTTTTCATCATAAAAGATTAAACTTGACCATGACATGTACAAGTGCCAAGTGCATTTTCATTGCTCCTTACATGCCCAAAGATCACGAAGGAGCATTAAATGTGGGTAACTGTTATTACGTACAGGCACGCGCTGGAATACATACATAGAGGAAGATTTACATTTATTAACAAGCAAATGTAAAAAAGGTTGAATTAATGACTACAAGATTAGACACGGTGGGGGTTCTGGTAAAGTATCTGTCAAGATATGTCACAAACTATAGATTGGATGTAGATTTCATGAACAGCTGCACAGCTTATGGTATGAGATAATGATATATATGAATGACCATTAATTTAATATTAAGCTGATATAACTTGACTTCCTGCTGTTCAACACAGTGTTTTTAGTCTAAGAAATACCTCTTCTTTGTTACTGAAGCAGCAGAGCTTCAGTTCAGAGTGAAGAACATAAATTTTAGTGGCATTAGGCTGTGGAACTTCTAGCTTTGGTCTTAAGTTTTAACTGAAATAGTGAGAAGCCCATAGCACTGCAATATTTAACTTACCAGTTCTCTGGTATTTTCAAAGGTTCATCAAGGCTACCTATGTTCAGTGGCAGCAGCATGCCTCCATAAAACTTGCAGACACTTCTTTTTCATCAAAAACCCCCATTTATATAAGAGAACAAAAACTGCCCCACCCCCAACTTGTAAAGATTATTCTGTTACACGGCCAGCAAAGCACTGATCCAAACCTTTAGAGAGCAGGAAGGAGAGCTGTAATGTTATTTTCAGAGGCCTCAAAATAAGAACCAAGTTACCCTCCTGATCTGGAAGGGCTGCTGTTGTGAACTGGAGCAACTGAGGCTCAACCCACTGCTGCATTTACTACATCTCTGAAGGGCAGCTAGGAATGATTACCAAGCCCCCATTATCTCCCCGCTGAAATAAGGAAATTAATAAATTAGGAAGGAAGGCAGCACCTCTGTAACAGACATTATTAGGATCAGCTGGATCCCCTAAATGAGGCATTCAGCGTTGGATAGTTCATCTCAGCTGATGGCTCCCTGTGCTGGTTCCAGGCTCCCACCTGGGGTGTTGCTTGCCGAAGTGTGGGAGCTGCCAGGCCCTGCCCGGGGCTTGCCCCGCCCTCCCCAAGGCACAGCAGGGCCACCAAGACACTGCCACAGCAGCACAGAAACCTCTCCCAGCCACGTCCCCTTCTGGAGCTCCCTCCTCCAACCCTCCCAGTCTGTGTCTTGCTCTGAGCACCACAAGTGAGTTCAGTGCAAATCCCGACGATGTCAAGAAGAGGAAAAACAAGACATGAAAGTATTGATGACACATTTTAGTAATGCTAACGACCACTTCAGTGTTCTCTTCCTACAGTGGACTCCCTTAAGCCAAGACTTATGCAGAATACATTCTCATTTATTTTTTATTCCTGCAAACTGTTATTTTTTTTCCTACCTTAATTTGCCAGTGAACTGTCTACCATCCAATTAAAAATTACAATTTGCTCCTCCTCCAAGAATTATACTCAAATCCAGGTATTATATTTTTCTAGGACTTGCACATCTTGCAAGGTATTGCTCACATCTCAAGGTGTGCAGCACTCCTGCTACCAGATCCTGAAGTGCCTTCCTTCCCTTAAAAGTTTGTTCAAGGGCCTGGGAGCTGTTGAGAACCAGCTACCTCCCCTAAATAATGTCAAAACTACCCAGAATTTCTATCCCTGATCTTCCACTCAGGCTCTGCTCCTGTTACAAATCTTATCCTCCCTGGAAGGCAAACTTGGCTGCTTTCGAAAGCCCTTCTCCAGCTCACAGCTCGGCCAGGCAATCCCTGAGCCCTCATTTCCTCCTCCAGCAGAAGCAGCTGCAGCAGACAGAGGCAAATCTGAGCAGCCAATTCCCTTGGAGTTCCATGCAGCTGCAGAAAAACCGCTTTACTGCTAAAAAAATGCTACAGTTCTAGGCAATATTCAAGGGGAGTAATGGGAGCCCTAACACTGACAGGAACTGTGACTGAAATTCTGTGTCTGAAATCCTTGTGAGGAGAGGATTCCTCACATGTCCTTATCCATTAATTACAGTTCTAACTAGGGCTTTTAGCAACTCCTGCTACATTGCTCCCTCACATTCCAGGGAGGCCTTTAGGAGTCAGAAATCCACAGCTGGAAGGGGATGCTGGGGCACTCACTCCTTCCACTTGCTCATATGAACTGCATGGAAGAAAAAATTAAAATAAATGCAGTCTGACACTTTCTCCAGTTTTCCACTTTCCCATGCCATGGGATTTATGTGTCTGTCACAAGGGGTTGTTTTAGAGAAGGAGTCCTATCCCTGTGCTTCCACTACCAGTTACAGTGTCCAAGACCTGAAGTAATACACTCATCACAGGACATTTTTTCGTGCTTGGATGTGACTTTTTAAAAAACTTGATACTATCATCAAAGAATAAAGCAAGCTTCTGGCTCCACCATACCCCAAGCTCCACTTCCAAAAGCAGCAACTTCTGGAAAAGCAATGCAATAAATTTCCCTTGCCTCAAAAAGCCTGGTACCTCCCCTTCTTACCAACCACAGCAGCATTGGTTCGAACACTCAGAGATGTACAGCTGACCTTGCATGTGCAACACCAGCGTAACGCCTCTCTTTTACTGACAACCCTTCCCCCAGCTGACAGAACGATAATTTAGAATAACATAATTTTAAATCAACAAAAGTACTGAAGAAAGTAAAAAAAAAAGGTTCTCATTGTGTTGAAAAAACTGATAATAACAAGAGCTATTAAGTGAACATTTTCTTATTAGAATAGATGTGACTGGATTTAAAGGAATATTTCTCTTTGAGTAACTTTTTCTTTTAAGTCTAAAATCTATGTATGCTTAGAGAAAGAGAACAAAACCCCACAACTGAACATCTACACAAGGAAAGCTTTTGAAATTATATCCCTGACAGAGCCGTGGAAGGGAACAAGTATAAATGTAGCCAATCTTGTGTTTCTCTTAAACAATGGTTGAACACACCTTTGTGCTTACAGTAACAACAATTTTTCATTTTAGGGTCAGATTGATATATACCTCCTCAATATTAAATTGGCATTATTCTTAAAAGCAGTACTGTGGGAGTCAAATAATCATTTTTATCAGCTTGGTTTTAATTTCTGAATTCCAAAATACCTTGTGAATCTATAACACTAGAGAGGTAATTCTGAGTCCATTCACCAGACGCAATGAAACACACAAAGCTTCGTGGATTTACAACAATGGAGAGTTTGATCCAGAGACAGTTATGTGACTTGCCCACAGAAATAAGTTCAGTCATCAGTGGACATGACATCAGTTCAGACATCAGTGGACACAGATCTCAAAGTCTTTAGGGTCCCTTCCAACCCAAACCATTCCATGATTCCATGATTAAAAATATGCAGTTTTGATCCTCACATGTAAGGTAACTGCATTTAAGCATTGATGCACAGTGAAAGACAGCTGGGGAAGAGAAAGGCACTGACAGCAGGGCATTCCATCCCAGGAACCACAGAATACCCTGAGCTGGAAGGATCATCAAGTCCAGCTCTTAAGTGAATGGCCCACAGAGGAATTGAACCTGCAGCTGTGGCATTTTTACCACTGTGCTCTGACCCACTGAGCTCATCTCAGTCTAGCTACTGTCTACCACCAGTTTTGCAAGACTAAGACTTAAGAGAAGAAAACATTTCTGCCCATAAACACTCTACAGGGAGCGTGAGGGAGGGAAAAGCACTGCTGCCTCAGGACCAGAGAACAACTCCTCCAAGGACAAATGTGTGTGAATTGATCATGCATATATTAGGGCTACACCAGCAGAGACGTTTTTAGCTATTCCATCATTACCTTCCTGGGGCACATTTTCAAGAGAGATGGTGGAACATGAAATTCACTTTTATTTACAGTTGTGTAGATTAAGTTCATAAGAGCAGCTGCATGATGTTGTCCTGATGAAGCAGAAGACCATAATTAACCACACGGTATTTTCCAACCCCCTGTTCTTATTTTCTTTTATGATAAGGCTGCAAAGAACATAAGAATGAGAGAATTCATTTAAAAGCTAAGAATATATGGGGATCCTCATGTCCACCACCAAAGTCCACTTACTGTTCATAATATCATACAAACAATATCCCTCATTCCAATCCTGCATCAGCAACAATACCATGCAGTTTTCCAACCTCAGACCAGGAGAGATTTTGAGCTAGAGACCTGACAGCAGTAACCTTTCAGCTGATTTGAAACTGCAGAGAGGGGGAAGTGTCAGTACAGACTGATGTCTTGGTGTTCTCAGTATTTGTTATAAGGCAGCACATTCAACATCTGCATGTGAGGATTTTCAAATCTTAGTGTCTGTGTGCAACTAGAGCACAACGGGAAAGGAGGTGCTGAGACATGAAACACATTCTGGTGATGCAGAGCATTCAAGTTTCATTTGATGCTGTAGCCTGTATAATTTAAATTGTTGATGCTGCACCTTAAAATTTTAAAGCTGCAGTTATTTATTCAGTTAATTTCCATGATATTTCTGGTATAAACTACTATAGTTTTAAAGAAAAAGGTATTTTGAAATTTATGCTGTTATGTAGAGATGAGCAGATACATAATTTTTACACTCAAAACTTTCTGTGAAAAGGAATACTTTAATATATATACCTAAAAAAGCAGCTAGTTCAGCAGCATCTGGCTAGCATTTAGATAGATGTATGATGAATGATGTTTTGAGAATATTTGAAGATAGATGACTAGTTAAAACAACATTTGAAAAGCAAATATTTATTTAAAATACAATAACTATGTGGGCTTTCAGGTGTGTACTGAATATTCATAGTCAGTCTTAATGAATATTTCCTGCAAAAGTTCTCTGCCCCTTCACAGTGGCATATTTATCACATTTTCCTAAAGACAGAAACATTTTTCCATTAAAATTTGATTGCTTCACTTGCAGTTATAAAGATTTATAGCATTTCTCAGTTGGTCTGAGAAGCATCACTAACACAGAGGTGTTGCTCTCAGGGAGAACTGAGAAACTTTTAGATATTGTTTAGATTAGAAAAACACATGCAGAGACCAGTTATGGTTTTAGCCTTTGCTAAAATCCCTGGATCTGCCATTGCAATTGGTCTGCACAGGTAGCCGTTGCTTTGCAAGAATCCTGTGTACTGAAGAAAAAATTGTTCAGCTCGGACACAGCAAAACTGCTGCATAATAATGATCCCACAAAACACCTCGGAGGGTTTGGTCCCTTCCTGCAAACCCAGCTGTTTAGACCAGGGACCTGATTTTCAGAACCAACTGATATTGTGATTTCCATGGGAGTCACTCGGCACTTCAAAACATCAGACACCCTCTGCACTCTGAACAGCATTCCAAGAAATTTCCCTTAATCCAAACCCATGGAAACTTGAATCCTGTGTACTGAAGATTTACTTTAGACTGAAGAAGTCTAAAGTCACGAAGGGCTTTCTAACTGTGGAGTGCTGCCAGGGCTGCTTCAGCTCTGGCCAGGAGCTGGGTTCGCTGCTCCCCTTGTCTTAGAAAATCCAATATTCCCTGTCCAAGGGGAGCTTCTTACCTGGCCAGTGCTGGGTTTCTCTGGAGATGAGAATGGAATAGCCATACCAACTTCTCTTTCTAAACCTGGGTCACTGAGAATTGAAGATGAGACAAGGACCATCAAGATACCATTTAAGAAGGAGAGAAACCCTGGAGGTAGGCTGGCTTTGCCTTCCTAGGCCTGTGTAGCTGTCAAGCTGCTGCAGGGCAAGATTTTGCATCTAAATCAATGCCACAGCGTGATTTTCCCAGAATAATTATTGCGTGTATCCAAATCTCATTTACCTCCTCCCCAGAGAGACAAGAAAAAAGACAGTATCTGGATATGGGGGAAAATAAAGATACTAAATGCAGGGATTTAAACAAATGAAGATAAGCTGATAATAGGATTTGCAGAGTGAATTAACCTGCACACCACCAGAACTTTACTGCCACCAGTGCCTGCTGACAGCATCTCAGGGGAATCCCCCGGGAATGCAGTCACTGTGGTTTGTTTCAGGTAATGCTTCGCATAGTCAAAATTCGCCAGTTGCTCTGAGCAACTGAATGTAAAGAGATCACTTCTCTGTCCTAATTTGATGATGTGAATTTCTTAAGGAGGAAAACTAGTCTTTTAATGACAAACATTTTGTCATTATTTTATTGCCAATTTTCCTAATGAAATACAAAGACCAAGAACTATGCTGAAAGCCAATTCTCACATAGTAAGGGTGAAGAAAAAAAAAAAAGCTCAGTAAAATCTGATTTTCCTCATCATTGGCTCTTTCATATCCCAATAATCCATTTTTGAAACACATTCTAATCTCACGGACAGTGTGGGCATCCTGGCATACCTAGGAAAAATCTGTTACTGTGCACCATGCATGATATTAGAATCTGGCCCTTCCACTGTAGATGGAACATTTGCATAAAGTTCTTACAACTTTTTGTAATAGCCATATTTTCTAATATTTGCAACTGTGCACATTTTAGCCTGGACTGCCTTTCATTCCACAGATGGCAATTATGAAAAGCCCTCACATATGGCAGCTACAAAAATAAATTTGTCTGAAACTGCAAATGTACAAATTCCCCAGAGAGCTCAGCCCCCTGAATATGGTCTCTTTTCTGAGAACTTGGGCTGGCCTTAGGCCCTACTCCTGCAGTAAAGTCAACCAGCAATGTCAGAAAGTCACTCAGACCCAAGAGATGTCAATTTCTATGATTTTACACTGATTTATTTCTCCAACTTGAGAGTGGATTAACTTTCTGAATGTATTCAGGAAACCCTCTAGGCATATATTTAACTTCCTACACAGAATTAGACCCGGGGAGATCAGTCACATCTCTACTTGGACAGATTACCTACCAACATTTTGTTCAGATTTTTCTTTTCTTCCTCCCAACCAAGTCTGTACTTGAGTTCATGAGGTACAATACAGGCTGTACCCAGTGGCCTTTCTGAGCAGCTTTCACTGCTTTTCCAGGAATGCTGAGGAGGGAGCCAAGCTTTGCCCTGTCCCTGGGTGCAGGGGGGCCCTGGCAGGAAGGGGCTGATATCCAAACACACACTGGGTATCTTAGGATGTTGGATGCTCTTCACTAGTGGAGCTCCTTAAAAGTCTTTAGAACTATTTTCAATAGCACAGGTAATTTTTCTTCAGAAAGACATATGCATTCTCTTACTTTTACTAAAATTACCTGTAATTCCTTAGTCAAAACCCTCCAGTCTAACATCTATTTGTTCAAGAGCTACAGAGGCTCTAGAAATATGGCAAGGCCTTTCTTTCCATGCATCTGAGATCAGTGCAACTTTCTGCATGATTGAATGGCCATACAATCTGGAAATGTTAAGTGCTAGATAAATGCATATTATTATTTTGCCTCACTGAGATGCTCACAGCACTTTCATTTTGATTTTTCACCTGTTGTTGACTAAACTGTCACCCAATACTGGCCTCAAGATTTACACTAATGTCTGCATAATAATTTTCAGGGCTTCAGATCAAGCTCCACAACATCTCTGATTTTTCGTAGGAATCCAGCTCCCGGTTTTTTGGAGCCTGCTGTTTTTTTAATAATACAGTAATAACTTCATTTTTTTCATTTGCTGCATTTTTCTCCTAGATCTCTCTAAGAGGCAAAATACATATTTTTCCTAAGGGCATTAATATCCTGGTGTGTTTTCCTGACTTATCTTTCCAAGTCTTGTTTTCTAACTACATACTATTCATTTGACAAAAGTATGTAGAGAAAAGGCTGAGTTCCAGACCTGCACTGGCATAAATCTGCACCATTTCCTTGGAAGCAGTGACATTCTGCTGATCTCAATTACATCTACAGCAGGTGATGATTTGGTATGAATGTGTTAACCCTTGTGCCTGCCTTCAGCACACACCTACATGAAAAGAATAAAAGCTGAAGTCTTCTCTAGTTTAGCAGTAGATACTTGAACCCTCCAAGTAACCATCAGCAAATTGCAACCATCTCTACTGTTTCTGGCTCTAGTAACTCCTGACTTGAGGAATGCCTCATTTGCTTTCATCCAGCCACGGCAACAGGTTCTGAACATGGAGCTTTTGGACTGTACTATTTCTGTCCTATTAGCTCAACATCCCTCTGCACCTTCAAATCACCTCTTGTCCTGCTCGAGGCTAGCAGCCCCCTTTTCAGTTACTGTTCTCATCAAGGACAGTAAAAGCCTTCAAATCTCAAACAAAACAAACTTGTCTCAGTAACATCAGGACATAGTATTTGGTCTAATTTACACCCACTGAAATCCCAGTAAGGCACACAGGATGCAAATCAACCCACAGCGTAACCCACTATCAAGTTTTCCTTACATGCCAGTGAAATTTACTTTTCCCCATTAACTAAACTGCACAACTCTTTTCTTCTGATAGTACCTTTCTTTAAGTCTTCAGATGTTCAGTTCCTCTAGCTCCTCAGCATTTTTCCTCTGATAATAAAGCTTTTGTTCGTAACAATGATACTGCAAATCCTTGTTTCCCTGTATCCTTCTCAACTTCTTTCCCCTTATCTTTCCAATAGTTTTCATGCTATTGAAAGCTAACAGCTTTGTTTACCATCCTGCCTTCTTGTGCTATTATACATCAGAGCCTTTGCAACAGCTGCTTTGAAACACTGTACATCATCACTGAGCCACTTTGCTCATTAAAGGAACAATAATTAAGAGCAGTTTGTTTGTTTTCAAGTAAACAAAAAATTCAACACTAAAAATTCAACTGAGAGACTCATCTGGCTTTATCCATTCATCTCACCTGGCTTCCTTGAAACAAAATAATCCATATACAGCAGCTGTTCCAAAAGGATAGGCCTCTTCTAAAAACAGTCCCAAATATAACCTTGAAACAGCTGTGCTTTAAGTACTGCAGGAGTTAACCAGGACAGAGTGCTCAGTCAGAACGGCATTTCCTGTCTCCCCAAGGTTTTCCATGCATCCAGGCAGCAGTTCCCAGCTCATGTACACTGGGGAAAACTTAAATCAAGAGCCTTTGCAGACAAGTGTATGCACAGTGGCAGCAGCATTTTACAGCACTGGTCTGTACAATGTTTAAATCAGACTGTGAGCACTCACAGGGAGGAACCATATTTTACTCTGGTCCGAAGTGACAGGTAAGGAACAACAGAGTTTTGATTCTATCTAGACTGGGTGTGTAGTGCAAACAACATTGATGAATGTTGTTCTAATGCTCTGGTTTAAAAACCCGTCTTCTGAAAGAGTAAAGATCTCCTGTCTAGATGGAAACTCTAATTTTTCTGTCTGGGCAGGAAACCAAATCATACAGCAGTGAAGATTACAAAATAGAAATGAGGGAAAAAGGAAAAAAGCAGAGAGGAGTAGCAAACTTACTAATTTACTTTTTCCCAAGACTGGAGAAAGACAAAGACCTTCCTAAACACATTTAGAGCATCAAGCAGAGAAAAATCAGATCCTGTTGTAACCACAAGGCAGCGTCTATGTTTGTGTTCATCACTATCTGTATGTGTGAACCAAAATCCAACTGTTCTCCAGAGTATCCACCTTTCCTCTCATGACCCCAGAAAAAGAAATTTTCAGGACAGGGTCACTGTATTCCTGCAAGATGCAAGTCCATGAGCCCACTTCCGTGAAACACTTCATTTATCTATTTGTAATTAGCAGTGAGCTCACATTTATATTAGAGGAATTTAATGACTGATAAGTGACAAAAACGCTTTTCTTGTCAAGTGGCGTACTGCAGTTGTTCCAGCAATGCTGATAGTGTTGTGTTTGCACAGCTTTCTCTGCACCTGACACACCAGGCAGGAGGCTGTCCCAAGTCATTCACATCATGGGCTGTCCTATTTGGATTCCTCAGCAGATTCTTCTGGCTGCAATACCTTTTGGGACTGTATAAAGGAAACATTGCTAAAATGGTCCTGTCATTGGGCAGTTCTCAGCTGAGGTTGCCAGGATAGTGCATGGATATGGCACAGTTCTTCCCTAAAGGATGTGTGCTGGGTGTGTAGCTTGCTGCTCATTTCATCTACCAGTGAAATGAGCAGAGTATTACAGAAGAGCACCGTTGAAACAAGGTCAGGAGGTCAGCTTTCTCCAGGATGCTGTAGTGAAATGGACTGTGAAAAGCTCCTGCTGTGTGTGAGAGCAGGAAGAAAGGATATTATAACAGCCATGCTTAATACAAGGTAGAACCAGAATTTTAAATACAGGCTGATGATTCTCTAATGGAATTCAGTATAACTGCAACTAAACATGCGTAGCAAAACAACTCCTAGAACATTTTTCCTGACCTGTAAAGAGTGAATAGGTTGCCAAAGAGTCTCCCTCCACAAGTCAAGACGATGAAGGTGTGCATATAAATGCAGCACCCTCAGAACTGTGAAGGGCGAAGGGCACAGGGTGAAGGTGGCAGCAGTTCAAGTCCCAGCATCTCCATGTCTCCATTTTGCAGCTGTGTGATGCCCTCTTTGTGCAGTTTTATCCCAGAGTAGGATAGGCTGCTAGTGCAGCCCTACACTGTACTGGCACTTCTGCATGAACGGGGAAATTGCCTCTCTCCTGTGCCTCCATTAACACACAACTGTGTCACACATTTCCATGTCTGTGCAAAAGCCACAGCAGCAAAGAGTAAATATACAGTACCTAGGGCAGCTGGGATGTGGGAGACAAGGACTAAGGACATCTTTCTGACTAATTAAGATGATAGATTTCAGGCCTCAGCTTTTTTTTTGAGGATGTTCTTATGCCAGCTAGCTCTCTATCCTTGAGAAGCACAGGGAAAGATCATCCACATCCAACTCTGATATTACCCTTTAATTCCATGTCAGAGGCTTTGTCTCCTGCAAACTCTTGAAGAAGAAATACTTGACCCTAAACAAAAAGTTCCAACAGATTGGATGGTATTTTTTGTGCTAAAAATAGATTTGGAAAAATTCCCAAACTAGGCCCCTTGCCTAACTACTAAGCTCTTATTTTTTTTGAGTGAAGGTATTTTTGTACACAGTGTAACAGAATTCTTCACAGTCCTTCCAAGACAGATCAACATTACAGATCTAATCGTTACTATCTGAAAAGCAGTAATACATGGCCAATAGATAATCATTTGTCCTTTAGAAGTTCTGCTACAAAATAGGAGTATTTGTTTCCTCTTTGGGTGGGAGGGGCAGATAGCAGACTTCCAGACAAACAGGAAACATTTGTTCAAACCTTAGGTCTTTGTTCTCTCCTCATTACAGAGTATGTTCTCTTCTGGCTTTTCCAAGACTCCTCTGGCTGGCTGTGCTGGCAAGAGCCCAGCTACAGTAGCACAACATTGAGAAGACAGAAATGATGGTATTTAGACAGGGAGGGGTGCTTCAAAAGCACTTCCATGACATCTCCATCTGTGTAGGACACCTGCAAGAGGATCAGGATGAGCTGGAGTTCTGGACTCCAGCTGGACTCTTTGGGGCTATTGATGTCCAGAGAGGAAGAGCTGTGCAAAGAGAAAGTCCACTCAACACCTCAATAGCCACACTTGCCTACAGCACCCGGTCACGGTAAACTGTCTCTGTGTGAGCTGCAGCCTCAAAGTCTACAGATTAATACTCGGGAATGAAGCCACAGTTGACTGAAGTAGTCCAATTAGTATGAGAAGCAGCAGCCCGTCTGCTCACTAGCAGGGGCCATGGAAACCCATCCCTTTGCATACCTCACTGCTCCCAGGGAAATCAACAGCTCTGGCCCGAGCGTCAGAGCACCACAACCTGCTGGAGTGCTTGGCAAAGGACAGAGCACGGCCAATGGCAGCAAGCTCATTGCAGCATTGCCACAAAACTAAAAGGTGCTCCATGGAGAAGAAGAATTTTTTTCATTTCCATTCCAGGCAGAAACTGTGCTAGAGCAGCACAGCTCCTACAGAGGCAGAGGAGCTGGAGTGAGGGCAGGAGCTGTTTAGCCACATTGTGCAGGCTGCCAATTGCAGGTCATGCAGCTTTCCACAGCTCATCAGGTTCAAGACAGAAGGGAGTCCATTGCTCGATAAAGAGGGCCTTCCAAGCCCAGTCTCCAGGGGAACCTGAACTGTAACTGAGTTCACAGGCCACTGGGCTTTAGAGAAAGGCAGTGCAATAATCCTACACCTACCAATGAGAAAGAGATGGCTCAGACGAGTCAGGCAGTTCAGAACAGCACTGCTGCTCTTGTCAGCCAAACACTCCAGTTATGTAAAAGGCTACAGCAACTCTTGAATTCTGATTTTAATCAGTGTTACAGTGTGTACAGTAGGAGAGTTTGGTTATTTTCAGCCACTGCTGTCATGTATCACTGACAACATAACTCTGCTGTCTTGGTCAGCCCAGAGGTCCTGCAGCTCAGCACACAATTTCTGACAATGATAGTTTAGGAGAAGAATATCAACCACTGCAAGACTTTTTCATCTTTCCTTTAGCAAACCTTTCAAAAAACCTGAGCCAGATGTGGTATCTTCATATTTTACAGCCTCTTACAAGATTTCCTTTCATGAATTTGCCTTTATAATACTGTATTTAATCCACCTATATTTTTGGTATACACAACATTTTTGAGCAACAAGTCACACAATTTAATAATGGCTCTGGGGAAAAAAGACTGTTTTCTGTTTTAAAACCCAGTTCCGAGTATTATCCTCACTACAAAAAACATTTACTAATCCTTCCCTTCTCACTATTTTCCACTTATTACTTTACAGGCTCTCTATTTCATACCAGTACAGTTTTCTCTCCTCTAAGATGAAGACTTGTCTTCTTTGTCATTCCTTGTATGGAACAGATTCAAAAATGCCATAAGCCTTGTTGGGCTCCTCATCTATATTTCTGAGAGGGAAGAGGTGCCAGAACTGCATCTGAGATGTGGACTCTGAGCACTGGAGTGATGCAGTCACACACTTATCCAAAACTACCTCGAAGTAATAACTACCACTTCAGTCCCCTTCGTGTTACATGTACAGATCAGGAGTGACTTCTACAATGTACAGTAATTTCCATTTTCAACACTGAGCTTCATTTATCATTTGATCCCTTAATCACCTGTTATTTAGAGATCCCACTATACCTCTTCACAGCCACTTTAACTTTTATTACCACAAACAATGCCATGACTTGTCGCCCTGATTTTTTAAGAGCTTCCAGCCTTCTGATGTTTTTCATTCTTGTTGCAAACTTTCTCACACACTTTCTGTAAACAACTCATTGTTTTGCATGCTTTCATAGAGGTGGAGAAAATTGATGGATTGGTAGCTTGTCCAGTGTCATTGGAGAGGTGGCCCTTTCACCCTCCAATCCACTGTCACTTTGGTAAAACTATAAATACTGGAGTCAGAAAACTAAAGTTCTCTTTTTCGCCTTGCAGCTGCAGCGTTCACGCGTTGTGTTTTCTCGTGTCCTATAGCGACATTGACTTAAGCAAGTACCTCCTCATTCCTGATGCACTTGCCTGAGACTATGAGTAGGTGATGAGATCTCCCTGGGACATGCCAGCGATCTCCGTCCTCAGTGAAAATTAACTACTTAGTCCTTCTTTTTTGTTGTTTTATAACTTTTATCAGACTTCAAGTCACGTTTTCTTTGTATCATTTGACTTTTTGTTCTTGTAAAGGCACTCAGCAAAGAGATCTCATTTGAACTTTGTGGAAATCCACACAGTTCCATACCTTAAGGCATTTTCCAAAATTTTTTGCATTTAGGCACCAGATTTTCTCTTAGATAATCTCACATTAAACTTATGTATAAGCTACAGGTTGAAAACACTGACTGTGGACATACTTTAAGGAAGGAAGAAGTACTAAGCCTAATTTTCATCAATTACAACACTGTAATATGATACATCTACACAAGGTAGACAGAAAAAGAAATCAGCTACTTACCTGGTCACCTTGAGAGGAAATACAGCTATTTTTATTAAAAAATAATCTGTAGTGCACCTTAATAATGTCAGGGGTTGCAACTTTTTTTCAAAGAGGAGCATGACTAGGCTTCCTTAGTGTGACATGTATCTAGCTATAATGTTAATTAACACCTGATGAGGTTCTTGAACAGAAAATAATTTACTTCCTTGAATGCTCACAGCAAAACACTCTCTCCCTCAAGTAAGATCAGTTTTCCATCATTTTTTTCCTCCCTTACAACAAAGGGAGGTTTTACCCTTTAAAACCTCCCACAACAGGAAAGAAAACACAGAAATTAAATGGCAGTCATAGCTTCTAGGAGCTCTTGAGGCAGAACCTTCTTTCACAAAGAAGGAAAATTACACAGTAATACAGAAAAATATGAGAAAGAAATATCCTCTAACTCTCTGGAAAAATGGAGTATTTTCTACTTAAAAAGCAAGGGAGATGAAATAGGCACAATCTCAAGAGAAAGCAAAAAACCTACAGGAGCAAAATATGTAAGATCTGGCAGTCTTTGAACAAATCATGAGTAGACAGTAAGACAAGATGGAAATACTATCTAAAACACTCCCATGGCCAGTGTGAGCCAGTTTCTAGACACAGATAAAAGAGCTGGAGTATAACTCCGGCGACGCTTCCCTGCTTTGTCATGCCAACAGTATAATGGAAAAGGAAACATTGATGGGTGGAGCTGCACATAACTTGTCATGAGATATGAACAGTATTACAGGAACGTGAATGGCTTCTCAGTAGCTCTGCTTTGTAACTAGCCCGAGTGTCATTTTGAACCACTCAGAGCCGCAGTGTACAGATGGAAGTGGCTCTCACAGCCCTGCTTTGCTTTACTTTGTGCCTCAGACACTGCTGTGCCATGGCACAATGTCTATCCAGGGTACTGCAAACAAACCAGTGAAATTCCCATGCAAAAAAGTTCCCCTTCAGCTTTAGTTGTGTAGATACTATATTCCACTCTGCATGGCAGTCCCCAAAGGCAGGCAAATTTTACTGAGCTGGGCTCTCAGTGGAGCCAAGTCAGGTCCCAGTAAAATGTTGTAGGTCCTTATTCAGCTATCATGAGTGGTGTCCTCAAGTGTCCCTTGGAATTACAGGACAGTGCTTTCCCTAGACAAAAACTGCAGTCACTTTGACACTTGCTGCCAAAGTTGTAAAAGGCAATAAGCAATTGCTGCTAAAATGCCCAGATCCTGAGAAGTGTGCGGAGCAACAGTGCTGCTTAAAGCCATTGACTGTGTGCAAGTTCCCTGATATTAGCCAAGATTACCAAGTCAGTTGGCAGATCCCAGCACATTTTTGATATTAAAGTGATGGGAAACTACTTAAATACCCATGCATTCATTATGAAAACATCTTTTTTGGCATTTACTTCCAATTAACGCTTGTGCCTTAGCACAGCCAATTTTCCTCATTATATTCAAATGTTACGGTTGTGTGAACGACCAAACATGATTATGGAAATGTTGGCTTCCATTCCCCGAAATGGGTATTTGTAAGGAGGCTGTCAATTGGAAATGTTTGGAAATCTATCAGGAGTTTAAGCACATTTTAAAAGGCCACCTGTGTACAAGAGGCAATCACACCAACAGCGTTCTCGTGCTGGGCACGGCAGCAGAGGTGCAGTTGGTGACACTGTGCTGCAATCAGAGCATCTCCTTCAGCTGTGCTGTGCCACTGCCAGGCCTCGCTGTGCAGGCAGCAAAGACATGAACAGCCAGGGATGACTACAAACTGCAAGCTAAATCATGAGGCTACATCACCATCAGCTGCATATCAAGAAGGGAGTAATTTGCTTTCAGAAGCCAAAAGGCTAAATACAAGACCTGTTATTAAAGAGTGTTCACAGTACAAAACCAAAAGCTTTCCTGGCACTGGTACAACTGGAATCACAGCCATGTCTATCATCCAAGTGGTTTGCTTTAGAAATGAATTCCATAAATTTTCAAACAGCTGCACAAGACTTAGCTTCAAAAATCTATTAAGGTAAATAAAGCATGAACCCTGCCTGTCTCCTCATCTAGTTGGACTTCACTGTTTTTAAGCTAGCTGCTGGATTTATTTGTACTGCTGGATTTGATTTTTAGTGTGAGGGAATTATTCCCATTAAACATGTGGGTTACAAACATTTCACTCTAAGAGACAGAAGGCTGGGTTCAAGCTTTCTGATACATTTTAGGCAGTATTTCTCTCAGCTCAGCAGCAGCACCCTTCCAGCCGCTCTCCCAGCTAACTGCCACAGGCTGAGCTGCCCACGGTGCCTGGGGGGTTTGGGAACAGAGCTCCCCGTGCCTGGAGCAGCTCTGTCTGCAGCACAGGAGCAGAGCTGCCCTCCTGTGCCGCAGCGGGAGCACTTCCCCGCGAGGCTGCTGGCTGCAGGGGAACACCTTGCTACTCCAGCCACAGTAAATTCATACGTGGAATTAAGCAGCACTAGATAAATCTTGAGACCTGAGCATTTGGGTTTTTTCTTATGAGATTTGTTCTGTGCGCAACCTCTGACAGGAGGAATGCTGCCTGTAAGGCTGCGAACAATAGCAAGAGGAGAAAAACAAACAGGGAGAAAACAAACCTATTTTAAGTTTGTTGAGTGCTTTTTTGGTGACTTTTTAAAGGTTATTTGTAACTATCTTCAAAGTCTGCTTATTTTATAACACACAACAGCATTAGCTTGCCAAAATAATATCTGAAATCTGACTCTAAAAGGTTAGAAGATGTGTGACTATCAAATAACGAAAAATCCAACCACTCAAATTTTAAAGCTATTTCTACAATATTGAAAACTGCAACTATTTTTAACACTCATTTCAAACAGATCAAGTGTTTCCATTTTGAAATGTGCAATTAAAGCAGTCAAAACCAAAGCTAAAATTCAAGAAATACTCACAGGGCATGTTATGGGGTCTTGGTGTAGCCAGTTTGGTACCCAATGGTTGATACTTTTCATGATTTCTCAATAATTTTACATTCATAACTTAGTTTCAAATTTTAATGTCTGTGAGAGCAGACATTTTTCTGAAATGCCTAAAGAAAGCATAAAAGAATTTTAAATTCAAAAGAACAGAAGTAGGAAATCAGACTGATTTGTGTGTATCCAAACAAACTGTAAGACTTGAAACACATGACGGGAACAGAGGGATTCCTTCCAGGCGTTCATTGAGCAGATATTAATTTAGAAACATGTATACAACTGTATGTGCCTGTACATGCCCTGGCCAGCTGCTTCACGCTTAACAAAAAAAAGCAAACACAAAACTCCAGCGTGGTCTAAGACAGATGGGTAGAAACAAGCAAGAGACAGATGTATAAACACAGAGGCCATGTTTGTAAGAGCTCATTAATGCCAAATTAGAGTGAGGAACATGAGGTCTATACCAGCAACAACAGTGAGACTTTACCACTGAACTGTATTTTGTGTGAATCCAACTGGTTTCTTTCCACTCACAAACTCCTACTGAACCAACCACCAGGCTATTCTCAGGTATTTTTGGTTGACTGAGTGCCAGAAATGATTTTTGAATGGGACAGTGACTGATTACGAGAGGCAGATGTTCAACCCTGTGTATTAAAATACGCATCCCTGTAAGCTGTTTCCTGATGTACTTGTACAACCCACAATCCACTTAGGCAAGCAGGAGGGCACACAGGTGGCAAACCTCACCAGTAATCCCAGACTGAACTGTATTTTAATGAACCCTGTTCTGCAGGATTTTATTATTTCTCATCAAGACCAAAGTTATTTCTTCTGAAAATAGAAAATTGGTGCTTTCTGTCTGATAGTACAAACCTCCTGTTACCGGCAATGACTTTGGGACTCTGGAATTACCCCCTCTTCTGTGGTTTACTTCCAGTAGAGTGACCCTCAATACAGACATACCAAATGCAGGCAATAAGCTCTACTCAGTGCACCGAAGCGCTGTTCTGTCACATCAGGTAGCCATACCCAGAATCTCAGGGCTGATGCAATCCGAAGGGTTTAACGCCACAACATACTTAAGAGAAAACATAGGAGAGCCACTTGCTGAGGTGCCCTTCTGTGTAACAGGCAGATAACCGAAGACACTATGAAAATCAAGAACATATCAAACACACCAGTGTGTGTGAAGAGGTCTGCCTGGGATTCTTCAGCCCTGCTTCTGCCATAAAAATTAGTGTTGTTTTGTGGAAAGTGAATCTAGCAGATACATGCTTTCAGCCTGCAAAGCAACTGCTAGAAATAGGGGGGAAAGGTTTGCTGTCTTGGTCAATCTGAACTCCAGTAAGGAAACAAGCAGCAGCCCATTAGCCAGCACTGACAGGATGAATTGAGAAAGGCTGCCCATCCGACTGGGAAACTAAAAACCCTGAAGTGCGAAGAATATCCTGCACTGCTCAACAGATGCAGCAACAGCAGCTCCCTGGGGGCGGATGCTGTCTGCACAATGCGCAGCAGCCAACACTTCCAGGTCAGCAGCCAACACTTCCAGGTCAGCAGCCCCTCTTGGGTGGAAGGAGGGTCCTGACCCCAACTGGAAATGGTGTTCATGAGAAATTCTCCTCACAAGAGGCAACTACAGGAACCTTAGTTACAAGTTGCAGCCTACAGTGCTGGATAATTCACCTCCCAGGAACAGGGCCAGCTTTGTGCGAAGTTGCTGAGACAGAGAAGTAGAAGAATGCTGATGGGTGCAGAAAAGCTCTCTGGGGAAGTCAAAAGGATTGATATAAAAGATAGGATGGAAGCTAGAAATAATCAAATAGGAAACAGCAAAGAAAAGCAACAGTTCTACATAAAAGAAATAGCTCTACAGAGATTGAAAACAACTTATACATGTTTTTCTGCAGCCATGTAAGCAGTAAGATGGGGAACCTGCTTGCCTGCCTTGCTGCCCTACACACTTTGAACTGACAACATGAAATATGGGAATAATAAACATACAGGATGCCTAGTGGAAAAGAAAACAATCAGAGCCCCTGGAACATGAAAATCAAAGAATATATCAAAGGTGCAGTAAGCTGTACCAAGCAGTAAGTGGAATCATATGTTAAAGAGTAGTTTAAAACTAACTGGCCAAGCCCTCTAGTCAGTTTAATAAGCTGTGATCCCATGAAACTGATATTCTGAGCAAGAAGAAGAAAAATACTATTACTGTCATATTTCAACTGTGCAAAACAACGTGGTGGTCGGACAGCTTCACTTATGCCCAGTGCAGAGTGGCAAACATACTGGGACATGTTGCCTGGAAGCAGAATTTCACGGACAGCCAGGAAACTCAGAGAGGAGGAAGCAAATCTTGGCTTTACTGGAAGCAGTAAACCTGCCCGGACCAGGTTTTCCTTTCTTCGTTTTTAAGCAAGTAAAATTCTTAAAGGCAGCAGAAAGGGTGTTCAGAGACAATTTTGGTTACAAATAAATCTCGCCTACTAGAAACTTAAAAGAAGTCTGAAGAACCCAGTGTTGCTGAACAGCAAAGTAAGTGGTTCCACGTCCAGATGAATAAACCAGAAGGGGCCATAAGCTCAGGCAGATACAATATAAATGACATAATGTCCTGGGGTGAATTTATGATGCTGAATTGTATCCTCATTTGTCTGTTTAGCCCAGAAATAAGTTCTGCACTTTTAAGACTGGTTCCAAGAGCGAAGTCAGGGAGAGAAGAAGCGCAGTTTGTTTTCAGAAACTGCACTTGCTCCCCCGCATCCTTCTCCTGGACAGTGTTGTCTGCAGCACGGACAGACAGACAGATGGCGGGACAGAGCTCTCCTTTGTTTTTTAGTTAGTTTTTAGCTAGCTGAGGCAGAAAATATCCCTGGAGTGTGGGTTTTCTTTTTCTTGGAACTGTTTGAACCTGCTCTGGACTGAACACCAGAAGAGCACTGGCAGCTCTCAACTGTGGCCCACTGGGCCAGGCCTGGGCCACGGCATTTCCAGCGCCAGAGGGACTGATAAGAGACTGAGTGAGCCAAGCCACAGCCCACAGAGACACTTTCTGAGTTTCTCATCTCTTCAGAGAGACGAGAGATTTTATTGTTTAATATTAATTTTTTGTGCTAGTGAATGCTTTGCCTATTAAATAAACAGGTTTTTTCCACTTTCCTCCAAGGAAATAGTTTCCCAAACCAGTTGCGGGAGGGGCCACTTGGATTTTCTTTCTAGAGGAACCTCAGTTTGGACGTTTCCTGCAGAATTTGCCCTAAACCAAGACACATACAAAAAAACCCAAACATTTGAGGAACAGCTTTCAAAAGGCACAAAAAACACAGGTGAAAGAATTCTGATGAGAATCTGTAGGGTCATAAAATGAAGATATAGCAGAAGAACTTAGTGACCAAAAAGCCATAGATGGAAAAAAAAAATCCTGTGTATGTTTCTGGTAGAGGAGATTGGAATGTCTCCTACTCTGGAATCTCCTCTCTCTACAGCAGTACGCAAGAGAGCTATCTCAAATCAAACTTAATGACAGAAGACACTCAGAAAGAATTCTCTGATGAGCAAATGAGCAGCAACAAGTCACCAGCACCATATGATAACTGCCTACAGCAGAAGAAACCGAAGACTTAACTACCAATGGTGCTGTTTTATTTCTGGTTTAAATTTGTTTTGATCCCAAAGGAGTTCTGGGCAATCATGGACCAGAAAGCCAAGCAAATTTGTGAAAACTGTTTTAAAAAACAGATTGAGTCCCCTTATAGCCAAATTGGCATTGCCAGAAACAGATTTTGTGAAGGAAGTTTTGCCTCATTATCTATCAAAGTATTTTCTACAGGTATCAATAGGTATACTGACAACACAAATCTGAGCTATATTTGTATACTCAAAGGCATCTGACAAAGCCTTAGCCAAAAAAACTCAAAAAAACCAGCTGGTATAGAGCAAGAAAGTCCTCAAATGAATAAAGAAATGTTTAAAAGCAGTAAAGAGAAGTACATCTTTAAAGAATAAGGAGGTGATGAAGGTGACTGATGTGATTTATTAGGCAAAACATATCAGCAGAGAAACAGAGAAGGCATGTTTTACTGTTTGCACCCTCGGGGTCCCAGGCAGAGTGACCTCTGCACTGCCATGTCCATAACTAGCACAGAGGGTATGGCTGCACGGCAGATGTTGCCGAGACAGTCACCTTCCCAAGAGTGTCTCCCTCCAGAGAAGGTGGATAGCTCAGGCAAGCACCAGACTCTCGCACTGCCAGTTGTAAAATGCAGGACGACGGAGAAAAGCAGGAGAGGCTCTTTGTATGAAATGCCAGTGACAGTTTAATGACACGTACACTGAAGGGATTCAGGAACAGAAGAACCTCGAACAGGGGAGGGTCCAGGGATTAAAACAGTCTGGTGTAGGCTGGGTTTCTTAATCTGAAGGCCAGTGGGTAAGGGGATTAGGGGTGGTACAAAGGCAGTGCAAGGGGAAAACAGCCAACGGAGTTACAGTGGAGGGCTGTCAATAAAGGCGAGCCAATGGGGAAATCAGGAGCAATGAACATTCCAGAACTGGGGAGGATAACAGGGATGATGTCACTGAGGTTATTAACATACAGAACTAGAGGACTGTGGGAAAGGGTCTCAATGTGTCACTCTAACTCAACGAGGGTGTCCTCCCAGGGCATCCCAGTTTCCCCTTCACCCATCTGGGATCCTACATCTCCCCTCTTTTTACTTAATACAAATGTTGCTCCCACAGTTCTCTTAATGAAGTTAACGAAACATGAGACTATGATGGAGGAGACAACAACGATAAAGAAAACCCACAGCAGTCCCCTCACAACAGAAGTTGCCCAGCCCGGAATGCCCCAATGTCCAAACAAGTTATCCAACCAATCGGCAGTTTTCTTTTCTGTCTTGATGTCATCCACCTGGTCCTGAATCTTCTTGATCTTTGCCTGGATTGATTGACTGTGTGCCGTCAGTTAAAGCAACAAAGTCCTTCGAATTCTTCACATCCATGGCCATGAGCAAGAGGAAGTCTATCGCGGCTCTGTTTTGTAGTGTGGCATGCCTGGTGGTTTCTTCATCTGCCAAGAGATCACTAAGGGCTGTAGACATTGCGTTGGCCTGCTTACTAAGCCAGCACCCCAGGTGAGAAAGCTCACTGAGGGCCTTAGCTGCAGCCACCCAAGGTAAGAAGACAGAAACTGCTACCATCTTGCCTTTACTCCAATTATAAATTTCACTGTTACAGTTTTCGTTCAATTCTGTATACGATCTCTTTTGGCGAGCCACTTTACTTCTTTGTTTCCAGTCCTGAATCAAGGTGATATTTGGGGTGAGGGTAGTAAGCTGGCCAAGGCTGCAGGGACCCCTTTGAAGATGGGAAGGGATTCCTGCCCACACTTGATCCCCGCAGATAAGAAACACTTCCCTGGGCAGCACCTTGGGATAAGGAGAGGACGCAGACAATGTGGGACTGGTGTAATTGCACCAATTGTCCAAACTATATTCTCTTCAAATTGGTGTCACATCTTTTCTGTCAATTGATTGAGCCTGCATGGCTTCAGACCATAGCTGATTAGGTTGCTTATAGTAAAACTGAACACAAAATGTTGCCTTTGAAGACCCCAGTAAATCTAGTTCCTGGGGTTCTTGTGGTGCATGTGGTAGAATCTTTGTCCACTCATCCCAGGTGTCCACAGGGCTGGGCCTCTTACCTGTATAGGGATAGTCTTTAGATGTTAAAGGGATTCCCACCAGGCATGTAGATAAAGGGTCTTCCACACTGCCCGTGGCCATGCAGAAACTGTCCTGTTGTAAAGACTTGGCGAGGGTGACCCATAGATTTTGCTTGGGCTGTTGAATGATCAAGTGGTGGTGGTACCAACAATGATCCAGGACAGCCATACCATCCTGTTGGAGAGCCTCATGATGTTTCTCCAGGTATTGGGCTGTAGCCTAAAATTATTACAATAAATAAGACACTTTACATGAAAGGTAATAGGACCAAACTCTCTCTCTTTCCCTTTTTGCCCTCCTCCACTCTCCTTTTCTTTTGTTCCCCCTTCCTCCATCCTACTCCCCCTGTTTTATTAGTTGAACAAACAGAGAGTGGAATAATCAGGAGGAGGGATAAACTGGGATAGACTAACAGAATGGGGACAGGATATACATGAAGAAATTAGTAAAAATATCTTCTGGTGATTAGTAAAGGGGTGACAAGATTTGGTTGGTTTTGCTTTTTCCTTCTACGTCACCATGCAGCTGCAGTCTGTTGATCTTCTTCGTCTTGGTTGCGACCAGGATATTGTTGGTCCAAATCTGATTAAGTAGTAGGGTCTAAGTAGGGTTTGACACATCTGCCAGGTATCCATTTGGGGCCCGCACCTGTTGAAATACAAGCATAGCCTCTCCCCCACATAATTAATGGAAAAGGTCCTTGGATTTGTTAGGTTTCTGGGTCTTTTATAAGGACAGGGGGTTTTTCGTTGAGGTGGGCTTTAGTGGTATTTGAGAAATGCCTGATGACAGGTGGGTTGGGTTCTCGGAAGGAGTTATTGAGGAAGTTGATAATGTACAAGGCTTTGCAGAGCCTTTCTATAGGTGATAGTGTTTCCACGCCTCCTCGCTGTTGATCAAGGACCTATTTGAGGTTCCGGTGGGCTCTTTCAACTATTGATAGCCCAGTGGGGTTATGAGGAATGCCTGTGTTATGTCTGATGCCCCATTGGTCCAGGAAGTCTTTACATTTTTTAGAAATATATGCTGGACTATTGTCTGTCTTTATTGCTTGTGGTACTCCTAATGTAGCGAATGCTAGATAAAAATGTTTGATGACATCTTTAGTTTTTCACCTGCATACGCAGAGGTGAACATAGCGCCTGAGAAGGTATCAATAGATACGTGGATGTATTTGATATGTCCGAATGGCGCATAATCTGTTACATCGGTCCGCCATAGTTCAAGGCTCCCCAAGCCTCGGGGATTGACTCCAGTTCCCATGCATGGTAATGCAAAGATCTGGCAACTGGGGCATGAAGCCACAATGGCTCTAGCTTGGTGCCTACTGATTTTAAACATTCGCACAAGAGCTGGCACGTTTTGATGATAAAACTGGTGGCTCAATTTGGCCTGGTTGAAAAGGTCAGGTAGGGTGTTATTAGTGGTCACCACCATGGCCAGAAGATCTGCCCTTCGGTTTCCCTCTGCTATAGGTCCTGGGAGGTCTGTGTGAGACCTAAAATGTGTAATGTGAAAAGGTTGCTTTTGGTGGGAGACAATGTGAATTAACTTGGAGAGCAAGGTGAACAATTTATGGTTTGGCAATTCCTTTAATAATGAGTGATCAGCTCTCTCAGCTATCCTGGCAACGTAAGCCAAATCAGTGACTAAGTTGAATGGTTGCTTAACCTCTCAAAGGCCCTAACGATGGCTGCTAATTCAGCAGTCTGTGGAGATCCCTTGACAATTTGCACATCAGACTCCCACTTCTGAGTGTTTTGGTCTTTCCAGGTTATTACTGATTTATGAGATCTCCCAGAACCATCAGTAAAAACTGTTAAGGCCTTGAGTGGGGTTTTACTTTTTAGAGAATTTGGGGTCAAATGAAAGGTTTCTCTGAATAACTTATGTTTTGGATAATGTATTGAGATTTGGCTGGGATAACTGTCAAGAGCAAACTGAATGCGTTCATTTGTTTGGAGTAAGGCTTCTAATTCCTTAAGTTTTATTGGTAGGTATATGCATGAGAGGTCATACCCAGCAAGGCTTCGGAGGCGAGCCCTAGCCTTGGTGATTAGTTGCGCCATTATCTCTTGCGGGGTGGTAGTAGTTTTTTGTGGCTGGTGTGATGTGAACAACCACTCAATGATTAAAAGTTGGTCTGTGAGCAATGTGTCCCATTGAAAAAGGAGACCATGTAAATGAGGTGACTTACCGAGGACAGCAAACTTGAATGGTAGAGTCGGATCGGCACGGTGGGCCTTGCGGGTGGAAAGAGCACGAGCCACTTTCTGGAGGGCATCTCTGGCCTCTGGGGTGATGAAGCGCGGTGAGTCCAGGCTATCGTTGCCTCGTAGAAGGTTAAAGAGAGGGGCAAGTTCTTCAGTCATGAGCCCCAACAGTGGGCAGACCCAGTTGATGGAGCCACATAGTTGTTGCAGATCTCGCAGCGTCTGGGGTTTGTCTTTCATGGTAAGATGCTGGGGCACGATGGTCCGCTCACCGATCAGAAACCTGAGATACTTCCAGGGGCAGGTGTGTTGAATTTTGTCCTAAGCAATCTCAAACCCTGCTTCCTCAATGGCGCAGACAGTTTTTCTGAGTACTGAGTCTAAGTCTTGGTTTCTGAGCAATTAATTATTATGTCATCCATAAATTAAAATGTCATCCATATAATGAAAGATGATCACTTCTGGGAACATCTTCCTTATTGGTGACAAAATTTTAGCAATAAACATCTGGCACATCACTGGGGAATTTTTCATTCTCTGAGGAAGGGTACACCATTGATAGCTTTTGAGAGGGGCTTGGAGATTCACTGGTGGCACTGAGAACACAAATCTGGGGGCGTTTCTGGGATGGAGTGGAATGTTAAAAAAGCAGTCCTTGATGTCCAGGACTGCGAGCTGCCAACCTCTGGGGAACATGGAGGGCAAGGGAAGGCCAGGTTGGAGGGGGCCCGTATCTTCCAGAACGTCATTGATTTTTCTGAGGCCCTGTAGGAGCCTCCACTTGTCCTTGCCCGGTTTTTTATTACGAAGACAGGGGTGTTCCAAGGGCTGGTAGATGGTCTTATGTGGCCCTTGGACAACTGCTCTTCAACAAGGGAGTCGAGTGCCTTTAATTTGTCTTGTGGTAGGGGCCACTGGTCCACCCACACAGGGTCATTTGTTTTCCAGGTGAGCGGTGAGATGGCACGCTCTGCAGTGGCCCCATCTAGAAATCCGAGGTTGGTTGAGGGATTTCTAGCCTTGCCCCGCATTGAGATAAGAGGTCCCTGCCCAATAAAGTAATGTGGCCTTGTACCACAAACAGTCTCACCGTGGCAATTTGTCCCTCCAGCCCTTCGATGTTAATGAGGTGTTTGCTCCTGAGAAGGGTGACAGCTCCCCCGATCCCGGAGACTGTACCGCAAGGGGACACCAACTCCCAGTTGCTGGGCCGTTTGGCAGGTGGAATCAGGGTGACATCTGCCCCAGTATCAGCCATCCCTGTAAGAGAGACAGTTTTCCCTTTATAAGACATAGTAACATATACTTTAGGTTTGTCCTTGCTAAGTGTTCTGGTTTGAAAGCACAACCAGTGAGAGACTCCAAGTCAGAAATACAATTTATTAGGAAAAGGGAAAAAAAAAACCCAAAATAAGAAAAACCACTGACAGAGTCAGAATACAACCTGACACCCTTTTGGTCAGGGTGTTGGTAGCAGTCCAAATTGGAATGGCTGCAGTCCTCCAGGAGTGGCAGATGTGGTTCTGTCGGAGCAGTGATCCTGTAGAAGGGTGTAGTCCTCCTCTGAAGGTCCAGTGGAAAAAAACCCAGCTGTTCCTCTTGGGAACCAGTGGAAAGACTGAGTCTGGTTCCCAAAATCTCAGATTATATCCAGTTAGGAATGCTTGGTTCCTCCCTCTGGGTGGAGCATCTCACAATGGGATGCTGTAACTTGTTATCAGTCATGCAGTGACATTCAATAGGCCATTAACAGTAGATGTCTCCCCAGGGGGAGGATTGGTTTGTAGAAGAGATAAAGAAAACTGCCCAATTAACACAAGATAACTGCCACACCTCTAATAGATGGCAAATAGAATATATCTTGCCTTGCAATCTAGGACACTAAGTACTTGGGACAAGTAAACATCATAATTGTCCATGTCAGCATAGTCTTGCCCACTGAGGATATACATCTGGGCAAATGGTGCATTCTTAGTCAATGAGAAAGGAGGGTTAGTGCAAATGACAGACACAGTGATTTCTTGTCCAGGGTTAACAGAGGCAACCTCGGGAATAACTGAAATTTCATCTGGTGTATGGTGGTTGTCTCCTACCAACAGTATGGTAGTAGGTCTTTCATCTGGGTTTGGATGGAGATACCCTGCTGGAACTCTTACCATACTTTCATTGTCTAATAACAAATGTAGGGAACTGTACAGCACACGCCGGGAGTCTTGGTTTAGTTGGTTAGCTCTCCTGAAAAAGTGGAGTCCCTCCGTGTGATCTCAGTCCTCCGAAATGTACCTTGCGGGAACAGGGTCTCCTGGATGGTGAGGAGACTGGGGGGATACGACCTTCCATTTGATGTCATGGCGCGGGGTCGTGTCGCGCTCGGCCGTCCGTTTCCCAGTTGGTACTGCTGACGACAACTGTTGGATGACTTTAGAAACGGGTGAGGACAGTGTGCCTGAATGTGCCTCATTTGTCCACAGTTAAAACATTTGATGGCAGTTTGTGCTGTCATGACCTCCCCCATCCCTCTGCTGACAGCAAAGGCCACTGTGTGTTTCCGAGATGTTACTTTTGAACAGGCTTCTACGATTTGTTGAATTGTAGGGTCTGGCTCCTGAGGAAGTGTCCTGATGACCTTCTTAAATTCTGCATTGGCCTTGGTCACTGCCATCTTTCTCAAAAGCTCCTCCTGGGCATCAGGATTGTCTGTCTGTTTATCCACTGCATCTTTGAGCCTGTCTATGAACTTGATAAAAGATTCGTCAGTGCCTTGATGAATGGTTGTCCTGGCTNCCTCCCTTTTCAAATTTTTTGTTTGGTTTTTGTCCTAGTAAAGAACTGTTGTTCCCATTCCCATATCGTTGCCTGAGAGCCTTTTAATTTTGGAATTCTGGTAATTCTGAGGGAGGGGGTTTGCCTTTTCCATTTCACGGGAGGCTTTTGCCTTCTTTCACAGACTCCTGTCTTTCCAAACCAAGACAATGGTAGAAAAGTTCTGTTGTGGGGTATTACCATCTGGTGTTTTCAATAAGGCAGAACATGCAGCATCTTTAATGTCGTTTAAAACTGGGAGGGGCAACTGGGGTTGGTCTTCAAGCTTATCAAAGTCACCTTCCCCAGACAATGCATCCATTGCATCTTTTGCATCCCCATCTCCAACCTCATGTTTGGTGATCAAGGATTTTAGTAATTTCTTTCACTGTGCCTCCCACAGCATAAATTCTGTGGGGGACAGTAGAATTGTCATCAGATATCAAATATCATGGGGTACGAAGACGTGTCCCGAAAAAGTAATTTCCAGTACATATTTTCATTCACCATATTTTAAAATATGGTGAATTCCTCCCATAGTCTTCTGCTGCTTTTCGCAGCTCTTTCACTTTGGTGTATGGAATTTGTTCCCTTCTAGGGTTCCCACCCCTCCATAGTATCACCAGTGCTACAAAACGGTCCAAGTCTTTGGCTAACTCAAAATTTCCATCTCTCAAAGCCTCCTCCCGAATTCGTGTCCAACCCCCTCCAGGCCAGGTGTTGCGGCCCGAGGAGTCACTGTCTTCATCCTCCAAAGAGAATGGAGAAAGACTAACAGAGGCACGAGCCTTCTGGCTGACCGGTAGGGCCTGGTGGCTTGGACCCTTGAAAGCCAATATGGCCTTCTTCCAGTCAGGCCTGCTTCTGGTTCCAGTGTTGTGAGAACCAGAAATGGTAAGTGGAGGGGTGTGGCTAATGTCAGGGGTGGAGCCAGAGTCAGGGTGTGGTTTGTCAGTAGGAGTGACCGAAAGGGAAGAAGGGGAGGGTCCCGAAGCATCGATGTCATGGGGAGGGAGGGACCCGACACAGGGGTGGAGCACAGTGCTTGAGGGTAGCCAGGTGGAAAGGCGGGAACGACAGAAAGCGAGGGGGAGTCACCATTTTGTCTTTTATCGTGTTGAGGACCTAAGATGGTGGCCTCTGCCATGTGGCTGGTGCCATCTTGATCCATTAAATGCAATGTACAAGGACAAGAACTAGGGTAAGAGGTTATAGGTGGACCAGGGATGGGGTTAGTGCTTGGACTGGCGTGAGCAGTGCCAGCCCAAGAAAGGGACAGAGGGGGACAGGAGGTGGCAGAAGGCAGGTGGCTCCCCTGTGCAACGAGGCAGGTTCCACATCCTGACCCACTCTTAGGGAAACAAGGAGTAGGACTGGGGAGGGAGGAATGAGGTAACTGGGGAGAACCAGGACCCAAACTTTCCGCTTTTTCTTTTAGCAACTTAACAATAGAATTAAACAAGGGATAAAATCTTCCAACCCTAAAGTTCCCCTTAACTTGTTCCCTGTACAAACATTTCCCTACCTTTCCCCAAAACTTAACAGAATGAACATCTTGCAGGGTGATCCCTGGGAAGTGTTTCAACAAAAAACAAACAAAAGACTTCAACTCCCTTTTCAAAAAATGAACATCTCCAAAGTCAGGTTTCCTTTAATTTGGACACCACCCCCCACCCCTGAGTTTGGGCTCCTTGGTCCACCCACCCAGACTGGGTCCCCCCCCCACCCAGCACCGCAGAGTCCTAAGACCCACTGCTGCTGCTGGCCATTCTGAAAACAAAAAAAAAAAGAAAAAAAACAACAACAAAAAAATTATAAAAAGGTGGAAAGAGCTA
>VXBC01012562.1:197764-226934 GCA_013399945.1 Ploceus nigricollis | reverse complement strand
TCAGAAGAGAGTCACGGGTTTTTCTAGTTAGTGATAGTAAGTTAGTAAGTAAGTATGTAGTGTAGTATAGTATCTCCTTAAAATAGTATATTAATGTAATATAGTATGGTTTTAATAAAGCGAGTGTTCAGCATTCTGAAGCCTTGGAGTCAGGTGCCAATCATTTCTTCCCTGCATCGGGGATCGCCTTCTCTGATAGCACACAGCACAGGAAGGGCTGTGCCCATTCCTGGGCTCTCCCTGCTGTGAAACCCGGCTCCACCCCTGACAGCACCAGCAACAGCAGCTTCCAGATTGTTCCAGACAGAAACATCCATTTTAACCCCTTCAGCTGAAAAGCCTCAAGCTGCCTATTCTGAAAAATCATCATGGAAATTGCACGAAATATAGTGGGCCCTGAAAGGAGAATGGTGCTTCCCAGTGCTACTGCCGGAAAAACAGGAACTGCCAGTACTGCCCCAGCTCATGTTGGGGCTTGACTGCGCACAGGAGCCTCACTGGAGACCAAGAGAACTGGGGCAGAGCTCTGTTATCTTCCACTGAAATTTCGGGAAAAGTTATCCACAACAATAGGGTGAGTTCCTCACAAAAGGTAATGTGAGAAACGACTGCTCACTTTTTAAAATCTTAAAGGTTTATTAAACCTTAGCAAAAAATACAACAAAAGGACTAAATAAGGAAAAATTACAGCACTGGGAGCCCCCTCTATGGCTGCCAGCCACATGGCTCATCTACAAAACTGATGCTCTGCCTTTTATATCCTTAGCTCCTCTGAAAGTTTCGTCAATCAACTCTTTCTCTGCCATCCATTGGTGGAGATTACTTTTTACATCTTGACCGGAGGTGAGGTGTTGCTTTGCCACGCCTCCTGGTAACAAGCCAGCCTCCTCTAATGTCTTGACTACTAAGGCTATTACAAGGGGGGAAGGGAAAGAGGACCATGGAATGACATCTTACAATAACATTACTATAAATCTATATAATATCTATCTCTTAATTTTGAGAACCAACCATTACATTACTTATCTATAACAGTAATATATTTTCTATTATGAATATAATAGGAGAAAACCCTCAAAATATCTAGTTCATATGAAAAATGTGGATTTAAAGGACTTTAAATACTGAATATAGGATAGCAAAATTAACTAAGTTCAGTTCCCTTTCAAAAATAATTTTTATCCTGCATAAAAAAAGAGCTATATTCCCCTCTGACTCTTCCTTGAAAAGCTCTATGTGAAAACAAAATAAAAAATATTCTTTTCCAACATTCTGAGAGCCAGTAGAATGGGATGTCTCTACTGCTATTTGTAGAGGTATCCTAGGTATTCAGATCATTTATTTTTATCATACTACTTGATCCTAAATTTGATTACTAAATTTTAGAAAATATGCTGAGAATTTAAAGCAGATGTGTCCCAGTCAACATTTCACACACCTTATGGAATTTGCTTGCCTGAAGCTCTGCTCATGCAAGTCCATCGGTGGGTCTCCAACCCACTCACCAAACACAAAGCTGCAGAAAAACTGAAATACTCAGGAACTGTTATCAGGAAATTTGCTTTCCAAGACTACTCAGAAAATACTGATGAAAAATGAATAAAATTACATCTATTCCAAGGAGATTTTGATGCAGTTCTCTATCTGTATGAAATGACAACAGAAAAACAGAATTCAAGAATTCCTATATTGGTAAAGGAAACAGATAAGGAAGTACCTAGCCTACAAACTACGACAGGACACTGAATTTGCAGCGTGGTTTTTTCCCACTCCACACTTCAGGCCCATCAACATTTGTTTCACACTAGCAGATTCTATGAAACACATTCCCATTTAAAATAGCATAAACCCCTGTGTCTGGTCCTTCCTGCTCTTCACACCACTTATGTTTTTACTGATGTATAATAAAAATCAGGTAAATATTATTTTTATTTAGCAGTGGCTGGGAAGATGCTTAGTGATCATAGCACCTAAAAAAATTAAACAAAAACCCAGAAGTAACTGTAAGAAATATAAGCTCTTCAGATTAATATAGTGTTCTATCATTCTAGCATTAATATAGGTATATTCCATCTCATTTCTTCAAGTTTGAAAATAGCGAGGTTAATTATGTGAAGAACTGTAACAAAGTAATTAGATTATCATGTAATTATTTTTAGGGGAAATAAAATCTTTATAAAAATCCTAGAGGCTAAGAAAGGCCTCAGGAGATGATAGTGGAGCTGTTAGGAAGCCTTAACTATTACGTCAATTTATTTGCATCCAGCTGTGATCATTGAACAATAATTAAAAAGGAAAATTGCCTACAAGATATTTACTGGGTATGGAAATCAATACTCCTCCCTACCAGGAAGCTGGCAGCCCGTTAGCCACAAACCAGAAGATTCAAGGCATCCTGAACACAGTGGTGATGGGAACAGAGAGTTTCTGTGTTTAATGAGCGATTTTAGCAGTGCACCTGTAACAGTCATGGGAATTATCCAGGGGCAGGGAGGGAAGGAAATGCTGCAGTCTACAGCTGTCAGGAAGGAACTAAGAATTCTCCAGTTTTGACTAAAAATGATGAAGAAGTGTGAAGACAGCAGACACCACCCTGGAAAGGAGATGGAAGAAAGGTCCTACTAGGATTTCACTTATTTGAGTGCAGCAGCTGGCACCTGAAACAGAGGGTGCCCCAATTCCAGCTCTGAGGCCACTGGGTGTGTGCCATACACAGCAGCTGTGCTCACAGTACTCTTTAAAAGCTTTACCTCGGCATCCTTTGGGCTCTTCACTACACTTCAGAAACTGCTTTAGTTTTCAAATAATCCTTATTTCTGTGACATCCCATTTGGAAGCTGGAGTTTGGAGTGGAGTGTGCCCTGCTGTGGAATTTCTGCAGCCTGGTAGAAGTCAGCAGAAATTGCAGCTGGCCAGAGGTTTCACTCACATGCAGCTTACACTGACAGTAAGTCCTCCAGCAGCACTAAACTACACAGTCTCACAAGGCATTTTCTCCCATATATTCTTGTAGCAGGCACCTGAAATAACACATCTCTGGGCTGCATATCAGCAGTTCAGGAGCCTGCTGTAATCCCCTGAAGGCTGCTTTATCCTGGGGAAACAAGCCTTGCAACACACTATCCACAGCACTCCTTGCACCTTCCAAGAGGGACAGAGTGGTAAGGACAGCCACCTCTCACTGAAATACTGTGCTTCATTTGATTTAAAGTGTTTTATACAACAATCCAGTCTGACTGAAGTGGGTAATTAATTTAAGCTATTCATGATGTCACTTGAATCTGAGCTCTGAATGTAGGACTTTTAATCTGTCTCAAGCTTGTCCAAACTTGGAGCACCCATTTTGGGTACTCATGCTTTCAAAGAGTTTGAAGGGGAAAAAAAAAAAAAAAAACTCTAAACTTTGCTGATCAGTGTGATATGTGTGGCTGGTTCACTCAGTGACAGCAATCAAGTTCTTTATGGGAATTCTTAAGCATTAGGCCTTTTTTGTTTTTTTCCCCAATTCTCTTATGAGGAAGAAGTGCTTTAGAGAAAAGCATTTGAAGATCCTAACTGCTGCAGTCTTAGTAAAGTTTAATTCAGTTCGATACTGTTAACACTATTGGCATGAACAAAGGAGAGTACACAGCTACAGCTAAATACGCTGTTTGGGAGCCGTGTGCTGTGAAAGAAAAGTTTCAGCCTGGCAAAATAGAAAGGCCGATCTCAGAGGCCCTAAAAGACATAAGAGACACTCCAGAGGGAGTTATGAGTTAATGACAGTTCTGACAGTTTTCAGCCATCATCTGAAATACCAGAATTTTTGTCTGTTGCCAACTGTATCCTACTGGATGAATTTACTGAAGCTTAAGGATTTTTCTACAGAATTAGCTAGAAATAATGACAACTGGGATAGCACTGCAACCCAGGCTTTTCCAAATGAAAGCACTGAATATGAAGAAACACTTTTTGCCTCATGAGGATATAAAAAGTAGTGGGAAACCCAAATCTAGAAGTGTTTACAAACTGGTAATGGATGGTAGCAGCAATACCCACCTAAGCAGTAAACAAGTCAGCATATTAACAGATCAACTCCCAGACAAAAAGAGGCGCACGTGTATAAGTAGGTGTGCTTTTATCTGAGGACTAAGGGAAGGGGTGTATGGCTATGCAAACCAAAGTACAACACAGAAGCAGTACGATTTATGTATCCTGTAGTAACAGTAATAATAACTGTATCAATGGCTGATTTTTAGTTACTGCAGCTAAACTACTTCTATCACTCTCAGTTAGGAAAATCCTGCAAGTCTTTTTAAATTGCCTGACCATTAATCCTGCCTTCACTGCTGCGTTAAAACATCACAAATAACAACCCTGGGCAGAACTTTTTCATCCAAAGTTCTTAACACTGTAATTTCCATTTTACAGATAGAAGAAACAGAGGAGTTATTTGTCTATTCCTATTTAATGAGCCAGGAATCAGCTACACTGATTTCAGCCTCCTAAAAGCCTTAAAGACACTACCCAGCTGAGCACTGGGTCAGGAGGAAGCTGAGGCAGACTCAAAGGAAGGTGCCACGCCCTGAGAGTGGGTAGCCGATTGTTCCCTTCTGCTGCCCTGCCAGTGAGCACAGGCACAGAGCACAGCAGAGAAGCAGCCACAGCCCCACACTGCTGCATTCTGCCTTCAGCAGCCTCTGCAGTTTGCCTGCTTTTCCCTCGACTGTTGGGCCTTGCAGGGTATGTAACAAAGCACTGCAAGGGATGAAGGCCAGCACAGAGGGAAGCCTTCAGAGATGGTTTCCCTGAGAGAAGAAAGCCAACCATCAGCAGCTGAGTGTGTTCCCCTGTGCATACCTTGTTTTCTGTTTGACAGGACTGCTTAGAGATTAAGAAGAAATTACCCTCTGCTACTTCTTATACTTCTTATATAAGCATATCCACTGCTATGCTTATACAATCTCTAAAATCTTTTAAATTTCTATAAATATGATCCAATTTATGACTAAATGTTTTATATTTTGAGCCTGGTAAATTATTATTATTAGATGACATTCAAGTTTGGACTGTCTTTTTCTGTAACTGAGTGTGATTGCTTTCACTCACCAGCATGTTCACACTAATTTATTTTTATGGGATAACTGAATTATTAATTTCTAAGATGTACAGTGTGGATATTCTCAGTTCAGTCAGAGGGAGAAGAGAGAATTCTCCCAGGCTTAGCCTGGGAAAATTAGGAGAAAGAATGAAAACAATTATTCTCTCTCTTTCTGTTCATGTTGTTTATAGATATGTTCTACCACAGTGTGCTATTCATAGTGCACCAATAGTGTGAAAGGTTTTCACTTTCAGACCAATCATATTTCACCTTAGCGAGTCACATTATAAAAGAGACTCACTACTTTCATTGAACGCTCTTTTTTGCTTTCTGTGACTGGAGTAATTTTGTCCCGTCCCTGACTCAACAGCGCCAGCACAGAATGCGCCACAGCCCCTACCATGCTAGAGAGACAGAGAAGGACAATGCAGAGCATGAACACATGCTACTATTATAAAAGCAAATGCCATTTGCAGACACTAAATTAGGTTTAAAAAAGATACCTTAAGTATTAGAGAAAGCAGATTTGGCAGTGTTCATTGTGTATTACTTTGATATCACAAGAAGAATGGCTAATGCTAAGCGGTGTATTTGGCAGCTGCTAAGCCTCGAGGTCATTATGGAATTTCTTGGCACAACTGGATTATTTATGTGATGAAATTTCACTAAGACAGTTTTTTCTCCAGAATTCATCATCATGTCACTCAGGAAAAAAAATGCTGACATTAAATAGTGTTTAGATAACATTCAAAAATTCATTACTTCAGTGACAAACGCATTCCTTGTAGGAACATGAAAAACAACAATATTGTTCAATCTCTGATTTTCCAATATCAGCTGTCTGATGAATATTCTACATAGAAGGAAGCAAACTAAAAAAAAGCCCAAGCAATTAGTGGTTAAGCTCTAATTGTATAAATAAGGCTAATTATACAGATGGGAAATCTTTTCAGTTCAGAAAATCAGATGCCAAACATTCCTCCCATTGACAGAAAAAGCCTTCATACAAGCAAACAAGTGCATGAAAAGCAGTGAGCTAATCATGCTGATCCTTCTATAAAGAACTGCCTTGCTCTGCAAAGGAAGAAAAAAACCTTAATTCTGTTTCTATACTGGAGACCCACACGGATCTACTACACTGAGGGCCTGTGCTTTGCAATGAAGGACATGGCAGAAGCAGAAAAGAAAGTAAATTGCAAATTGCTGTTGTACTCAGGATGCTGCAGGCAGAGGCAGCAAAAACAACCAGATGATGCTTCAGGTCATGCTGGTTGCATAGAACAGGGAAGGGAGACTGGGCAAGTTACTTATACTGAAGGCCGAAAAATCACAGCATGCTAGAATGGTTTGGCTTCACTTCAAGAAGACCTTGAAGCTCATTTAGTTTCAATCCCCTTTCCATAGGCAGGACACCTTCCACTATCCCAGGCTGCTCCAAGCCCCATCCAGCCTGGCCCTGAAAACTTCAGGGACGAGGCAGCCCCAGCTTCTCCAGGAAACCTACACCAGGGCCTCAGCACCCTCACAGGGAAGAATTTCTTTCTGTTATCTAAACTAAACCTACCCTCTTTCAGTTTGAAGTCATTACTCCTTGTCCTACCACTACCTGTCCTTGTAAAAAATCCCTCTCCAGCTCTCTTGTCTTGTAGGCCCCTTTTAGTACTGCAAGGCTGATGAAGTAAAAGTAAATGCAAGTTCCATTATACACAGGACCTGGGTTACAGGCAGGGCTCAGCCCTGAGCTCTCCAGTGGCTTACTGCTCTCAAAAACAATTCCCCACAGCACCATCCCCAGGCAGCCAGCCTACACCTTGAGTACTGCCACGGAACTCCAGCATACAGCCAAGAGAAAACCTGGCATCCTACAAGAGCCAGGGCCCTGCCCCCATCAGAGGCACACCTAGCAGTGAGCTGACACCCCACAGCACTGAGACAGACACATGGGAGTCCAGTTTCAGCCTAAGAAACCAATTAAGGGACTAAAATTAAACAGTACTTTCTGCAGCATCACATCTAACATGTACTTTTCATTTGCTAACCTGAATTGTGCATGTGTATATGAATTTTAACATTCACTTTATTTCATTGGCTGTGACACCAGAGCTGCATGAGTGCAGAGGAAATACTGGATAATTAGAGAAAGAGTTTAATAATAATACTAATCAACTATAAAAATTTATTCAATATAAAAATAATATTATTCCAATAATTACATTTGATTTCCACAAATGCTACCAAAACATGTAATACTTTAAAACCTCTTTCATGATACTTGCATTCTAAGTGGTAAGTGCAGGATACAGCCAGTATTTCTGTTCTGTTATATGTAATAAACTAGAAATTGGTTGGTAACATTCCCATAAGAGCATTGAAAAAAAATATATATTACTTGAATACTACATTTCTAGTATTTGCATTTAATAAGAGAAGCAGACGACATCTCAATACTGAGGGAACCTCTTGGCTTTGAAAATTCCATTTCCAAAATTCCACCAAGTTTCAAGGCTGGTTTCAGCTTGTACCTTCTGACTTTGGCAGCAGTGCTGTAAGGCAGTACAAATGCCATCGAATTTTTAGGGAGGACTGCCAGCTGCTGGAATTCCTGAGGACTATGACTGAGCTGTGACAAGCAGGGGCTGCCACAGGAGGTTTGCAGAGGCACACTGCAACTCAGACTTCCAGCATGGAAAACAGTAAGAGCTCTTATAAAGAGAGGGCATGTGCACAGTCCAGTCAGTGGCAAAATTCTGTTCTCATCAGTCAGTCAAATGAACAGAGTACACACTTTGTACCCTGATTTTCTAGATTTCAGCAGCACATTGTCCCAAGCACACTCTATGTGGACCAAGTGCTCCTACACACATGGAGCTTCACCAGCTGGACTGAGGCAGACAAAAACCAGTGTTTTTGTTTTCCATAATGCTATTTCCTTGTCCAGTCTGACTGATGGATCAGACAGATTCCACAGGATGCATCGAGCCTTGAAAATTGCTTTGAAAATGGACAGCTACTCCTGGATGCTTGTCTGACAATAGAAACATGTACCAAAAATGACATATGACTGGCTGTAGAAGCGTCTGAGACCATGAATCTGTGAAAGCAGCAACATGCTTTATCAGAGTGCTGGTGAGTGCAGCTGCTCCCAGTGTGTCATCTGGCAAATTCTCCTTTCCTACTGCACCATGTGCATCAGGAGGAAACCAGAACTATAATCCTCCATCCTCATTCCTTCTCGCTATACATTTCATGTCCTCTTTTCCTTCCCTAAGCAATTGCAGGACTTGTTGTACTTCAGTCAGGTATTGGTAACTCACAACAAGGAAAAAGTATTGTTTGCAGATGCCAAGCAACTTATTTTTTTTTCCCTCAGCCTGAAACACTCTGGTGAGATATCCTGAGGCTGCCCTTCAGAGACTGTCATGGCAGTCAGCAGCAGCCCCACACTGCCACTAACTAATTTGCCCCTGGTGGGATGGGGGAGAGAATTGTAAGAGTAAGACTGAGAAAACTCAGGGGCTGAGATACAAACAGTTTAATAAGTAAAGCAACAGCTGCACCTGCAGGAAAATGGAACAAGGAATTCATCCCCTACTGCCCATGGACTGGCAGGTGTCTCAATGTCCCCACTTCCTTCTTCTTCCCCCAGCTCTGTGTGCTGAGCATGGCCCCACGTGGGCTGGGATATCCCTTGGGATATCACTTGGGGTCAGCTGTCCTGGCTCTGTCCCCTCCCAGCCCTCACTGGTGGGGTCAGGTGAGGGCCAGAGGAGGCCTTGGCTCTGTGTGAGCTCTGCTCAGCAATGACCAAAACATCCCAGTGCTACCAACACTGCTTCCAGCACAAATCCAAAAGAAGCCCGTAATAACTACTGTGAAGAAAACTAACTCTACACCAGCCCAAACCAGCACAGAGACACAGCCTGAACATCAACAGCATAATAGTACAGATATCCCTCTACTGCCTGACCAAAAATAATGAGCAGATTTCTTCCATCTGGCTCAAGTTTGGCAGAAATCATTGCCTAACCCTCTTGGGTAGATTGAGATTTCCAGGAAAATCCATGTAGAGTCAAGCACGGCTCAGTGTGACCACAAATGACTGAGCTGTTACTGCTCTCTCTGTACAGACTCATCCCATTGTTTATGGAGCTGAAGAGAGTAATCATAAAGGTTTATGTAGCACACAAGAGTCAAGACTAATTTTGAAGACTTGACATAGCAGCACTTTTTCAAACTACTTTACCCAGGCAATGCCTGAAAACAATAAACTATAAAACTAAACCAGCTTTAGAGGTCCTAAATCAGGTGAAACACATGGAAGACACTTCCTAAGTCAAAATACTGATTCAATATAAATTTGCACAGTGATTCAAATGTGATCATCTACTTTTTTATTTTCCCTAAAGAGTTACCTTTTTACCACAGTTTCTCTCAGTGGCTCATCCAGCCTTCCTATTATGCTTGATCCAGCATCAGTTGCTGTTCTACATTTGATGTGAAAACTTCAAACCCCTTAGACTTGCTCCAGCACACAATGGGTGGTTTCAAAGAACTGGATCCCGTGTTGCATGTCAGATCAACTTGGTGTGTCAATCTGCATGTGCCTATGAAAATCATGGAAGCAAATCCTGCTTCCAGCTGCGCTTGCTGGTCTTCTGTTTGTTTGGTACTGGAAGAGAGGGCTGTGTTTTTAGTTACTGACACACATCTGCTGATTACATACAGAGCCTTGTACTTGTCTGTATTCTGCACCGTAGGACTGAGAGCAACAGCTTTGCTTAAATGCACTCAAAATTCAGCTGGTATACTGCAGAGGTGACTAATGATTTCTTGCAACCTGCTGATGCTTCCTTAGCCTCACAATTAGCTCACCCAGCTGCTTTCAGAGAAAATGAGGTGATCCTTACTGGGCACCCAAGAGGAGCTGGCAGAATGTCTGTTCTGTTACATACTGTTGTTGAGCACCTTAATTTATGGGGCTGCTTTAGCTCAGGGCCACTTAAGAGACACAGAGGAAACTGACAACAGCTTTCACCTGGGACTTTACAAGAACCCGCTTTCTCTCAGGACATTCTTTTCTATTGGTGACAATGACTTCCTCAGCCAAGCCTCTCTCTGCTACTTGCTTATGCTGATAAATATTCACAAACCTGGCAACATGAAGAGACTGGGTTTTTATTAGATTGCAACCTGCATACATGAACTATATACTCATGCATCTTTTTCTGTTGGCATCTCTGAGTGCACTTATTTTAACAGGTATGTAAACTCCTTCTTGATGACCAAGTAATTTAATGACCACAGGAAGGTATACAATACATTATGCAAAAAAAGCCCACCAACAAAACCACCAAACAAAAAACCTGGACATTTTCAGAGCCTGTCGAAAGGAAAGATTTCTGCAGATGAGTTTTACTTGAAAGTTTCTAAGAGCTTAACTGTCAGTGTAGGCTGTAAACAAGAGAAGTGAGAGAAGATGTTCATGTAGCCAACATCTGATTTATTTACAACAAATAAAGGAACATTCAGCTGAAACCACCTTCCTTCTTTGGTAAACTTGGCAAACATTTTCAAGAAGGCTGGGATTTGGGGTTTTGGGTTTGTTTGTGGGCTTTTTGGAATGGAAACATTTGAAAACTGTTTTGAAAAAAGAGATACCTAGTAGAAAGAGCTGTTAGGGTGTCCTGGCAAGGCACTAAGACCACATCTGAGAGAACAGCCTGGCAGAACCTCATCTGTGACTCTCCTTTTCCCATGAGAACCCTACAGCCTGTAAGGTGAACCAGTTACTGTGGGCTGTCAATTGCATACACATGCAGACTTTGTCCGCTGTACTACATCAATACTGCATGGTACAGCTGAGCCAACTTCTAAAACCCGAATCAAATTATGCCACTGTGCTGGTCCCAGAAGGGGAAGGAAGGGAGGGAAAGAAGTAAAGTTCAAATGTTTTCAGCACTCTTTAGTGAAAGGGGTGTTTGTGTGTGTGTAGATCTTAGCAGCACACACAGGTTTGCATTCACGACATGCTGCTGCACCCAACACTTCCCCCTGAACACGCACCTGGGGCTGAGCCATGCACGAGTGCAAAGTACCTGACCAAACATGTCTGTTCTCTTGCAAGGCAATCAGGAAGGCTGAGTCTGTCCTCAGCAGGAGAAGTGGAAATAGCTATATGCTAATAGTCTGTTCTCCTTCCTTGATTCCTCAGAAGAGTCCTCACAAGCTGAATCCCAGCAGAACAACATTGGCAGGAGACAAATCTGTCTTGTGTGGTCTGGCAAAGAAGAGGAAGAAATAATCTCTGCATCTACAGCAAAAGGCCAGGTAGTTCTGGCAAAGATGGCCACGCAGGGCCTAGGCACTCAGAAGCTGCTGTGCACAGCTCCATCACTAATCTGACATTGTCAAGAGAAAAGAGAGAAAACTGTTGTGTGCTTTACAGCATAGAGCTGAATGAAGATTGGCCATCTGTTTGTGCTGGATATTCCCCACTGGTTTACAGACAAGCTACTCCCCGGCAACATGTTCAGCAATTCAAGAAGTCCCATAAATGCTCTTCCCTTTATTCTTTACGAATCTGCTGAAGAGAGCAAGTAACACCATTTTATACCCCTAGAAAAAGCAAAGGGCCTGGGATGCTGATGGCAATGGTCAAATATTTCTGGATTCAAGACTCCTACAGAAGCTTTGCCATTCCTCAGTGTAAGCAAAAGCACATGGTATGGTTCACTGGAGTCCCTGTAAGTTACAAATTCAAAACATAAAAACAGAGGCATTGCATCTAGCATGGCACTTGTGAAGAAGGAAAATAATGCTGCTTCATTGATCTAAAATAGTTTCAGCTTTCTGTGAGTCTTCCATCCTCCTGTAACTCTTGTACTACTGCTATGGAAGAATGGTGGGACCAGAATAAATCATGCTCTGTGCAGTATCTGTTCCACACAGCCCTTTAGTGCCTCTAGCTGTAGAATACATAGTAATAAACTACAGGGATTACCTAGCAGCAGTTTGGCTTGGAATTTGCTTAATCCACTGGACATCCTGAACTTCATTCTGTTTCAAGCTACGTTCTGTAACTTGCAGAGAACTTTTACAGCCTGTGGAATTGAAGCCTAATTTTTGTTCTGAACCTGTATGGTATCTACAACAGCACCCTGAACAGCTGCCTAAACAGTGATATACAAATAGTATCAGTCTCCATTTTCTGAGAGCAAAGATGTGAGCGCTGCCTACAAGGTGAGTTTCTACAGTGGGTCTTCATGTTCACATGTAGCTCAAAAGACAGGAAAGCTGGCTGGATTTTGGGCCCATTCTAACACCATGATCAAAAGGGGAGTGAGAGCTTATTTAAGGTCCTTCTCACTCAGTGAAACTGAACAGAATGTGCTGATTTCAGAATTGCAGTTGTCCAAAAGTTAAATTTCTTTCTTATACATCAGCTTCTTAGGCAGAAATAAGATGCTAAAAGAAGCCAGTGAAAGCATCTCTTGAAAATTTTCACTGGAGACAATAATAAAAAAGTTATAGCAAAGACTAGCATTTTTTATTTCTAATGTTGCTTTAGAAAGATTTTTTTCTGTCCAGTAGATACGCACTGCAAAAGTTTCTAAAAGAAGTTCCATCCTCCTGCTCTTTTGAAGCAGCTTCTGATACCACACTTGAGAAGTGGATGCGGATGTAAAAAGTGCATTTGATCAGCACTGTAACTGCTGCTATGACCTTATTTGATCAGAGAATCTCTAGTGGTTTAAACTTCCTACAACCTCCACAAAGAGACTTCTGAAGCAGTGACATACTCCATATCATAACAAACATATCAAAAGAATTAAATGGGGAAAAGAGTTAATGAAAGAGATAAAATCAGAGTATTGCCAAATTAGTAAAGCATATTTCAAGGGAATTTACTAAAGATGGAGATATGATATACATTCCATAGAATGATGGAATACACTGAAGGGGAAGGGACCCATCAAGATCCTTGAGTCCAACCCCTGGGCCTGCATAGGACACTCCAGAAATCCCACCCTGTGCCTGAGAGCATTGTGTGAATGCTCCTTGAGCTCTGTCAGGCTTGGGGCTGTGAGCACAGCCCTGGGGAGCCTGTTCAGTGCCTGGCCACCCTCTGGAGGAAAAACATTCTCCTGCTATCCAGCCTCAACTTCCCTTACACAGCTTCAAGGATGTTCGCTTGGTTCCTGTCACTTTTTCAGGTGTAGTTTATCAGGGGAAATAAAGGCTACTTCACCTTTCTTTGGAGGGAATAGATCGCCTTAGCATTTTAAGTATCTTGATTACTTGTTTTTCCTTACATTATAGAAAGTTTTTGGATGGTCTATCATTACTCTCTCTAGAATAGCCAACTACAAGTAGAAAGCTACATCTTGAGCAGCATAACAGCATTTCTTATCATATAGTTTTGTTTAAACAAAAGCCATTGCAAAACCCAAAAGCAGGCTCAGACCTAATTACATGAGGATTTTCTAATGCTCACCACCAAAAGGAGACTTGTGTTTGCCTTGATTTTCCTAAATTTTTATTCCTCCAACTTACCTTGCCTGTGCTTTGATAAACATACTCTACACATGGAGCTAGCTGGAAATCCAGATAAGCATTGCTCCTCCTCATTGTGAGTAATAAAATACCCTTAAAAAGGCTCAGTTGGAAGCTTTTCCTGTGCTTTCCAGAGAGCACCTCAGGATCCCTGCTCTTCAGGAACAGCAGGATGAAGTGAAGTTAGCAGACCACTTGGTGTTTCTACAGCAGCTTCTTGGTGCCCATGCAGGTCTCTGTGGTGCTGCAGGGAACCCTTTGTATCCGCAGGAGCCATTCCCTGCTGGCAGGAGGAGTGTCCCCACGGCCAATTTGCGTCTCAGCACAGACACGCACATCCAGCAGTCAGCTTCTGCCCCACACCCACAGCTTCACCACAACCGGTTGGGAATCTGCATCCCACTGAAACAGGTCTCACACCAGCCACAGCAAGAGCTCAGGACATTGTTACAAGTACATTGATACCTCTTTGCAAACCCGCATAGAGGGTACCTCCAAAATTGAAAAAAAATGTAGGCGATTAAAGGAGTTTCTATCTAAAGGCATTTTAAACTAAACCAGATGCTCTGCAGTTTGTAATGCCAAATAATTTCAAGAAGAGTGTCACTTGAAAGACGTTCCTTTTTTCCTATCATTTTTGCTATTCAGAAATACATATTTTTGGATGAGTTATTTCAGTAAACCTCTCTTCTAAACTCTGCATCAAGAATTAACACATGTTCATTGCCAAGTTCTGTGCAGTTTATCTGGAATACTAGAGATATCCAGGTCAATCTGATAGCATTATAATTAACAGGCATATTTTATCCAAAAATTTAGAATATCTCTTTACTACAGAAATCTGAGGGCTTTCATAATTTCCTTTTTTTCCCCTCCAGGCACTATCCAGAGTCGTCTTCAAAAAACATGGATTCATGGGCAACTGAATGAGACTTGATAAGCTGGACAGAGCTGCAGGTTTTTCATTTGTCTGTGAAAATGTTACTTGAGCTTATGAACACATTTCACAGCATGTTCTTACAGCAGAAATAGAGACTCTTTAAAAGCACTATTTCCCTGAAGTTTCAGATGCTCTTTAATAGCATATTCATTCTTTTACAGTTCTGAGTTTTTTCTTCCTATCTCTCACCAAACATCAAATATAGGGGATTTGGGTTGGTTTTTTTGTATGTTTGTTGTTTTCGGTGTTTCATTCATTTGGGGGTTTTCTGAGGCGGTTGTGTTTGGTTTCTATTTTTTTATTCTCTGCTATTTTTTCCCGAAGATTTAGCATTAAACTGTAATAATGACCTACACCTGATCAGCTCTACACTATCTCAAGGTCCCCTTCAGACATTCTGCTCCTTCTCTTCTATTTTTCACCCTACCTCCCCAGAATGCTGCAAATTCCATCATTGCACAATTTTTCAGCTTCATCATTGGTTCAAGTGTTTTATATCTTTTATGATCTGCGTCTGTTGTTTTATTATCTCATCTTTTTATGTCGGAAGCTTTGTTTGAGGACCAAACCTCCATCTATCAATAGTTATTTGATGATTAGTGCTTATACATGTATGTCTTAAACATTTTCATTATCTCTGAAAAGAATTTACAATACTATAAAACCTGTGCATTTTACAAATCATATCGATTATATTTTTTTCTACCTCTGAATTTGTATATTTTTATGTGGTAGATATTTACATATAATACATCCTTCTCAGGCAGAAATAGCTGGTTCTTCTAACATGTAACTTTGTACCTACTGCAACTCTCATCCAATGTGCTGTTATTGTTTAGTGACCCACTAGCACAACAACACAGACAGGAAGAAAATTGGTGCTACTGATATTGAAACTGCATTTCTCATACTAGCAAGAGTTTCAGTTTATTCTGCACATTTATCAACAGTTCTCTAAACTAAAATATTGCTGTTGAGTTCAGTCAGCAAGATGTGAGGCTCCAGGTAGAAAGATCCCTGTGAGCACTTCGAGCACAAGTACCACTCCAGGGTGTTATCCCTTCAATATAAAAGCTGATCATACCCCATGTCCATGGTTAAAATTACCATCTCTACTGTGTATGTTTTTAGAACATGCACAGAAGTCTGCTTAATTCCCATTTTCAACAACATTTACAGCTTTACAGTATAAAGCTCTTTACTGCCACCTTAGTGAATATTTTCATTCATAAAAACTGGAAAACATCGGCTAGTTAAGTTAGCTCAGTCACGACTGGAAATGTGTACTGGCTTTCTCTTTGGCTGGGATATTTCTGCGCATGTCCCTCAAAACAAATTTTCATAACCACAGAGAAAATACAACAGAATGCTAGAAATACAGCAAAATATAAATTGTCTTTTCTGGTTTTCACTTGTGTGCCTCACAAACATCTCCAGTAGAGCAGCCTGTGGAACATTCCCATTGCACAGCCAGGAAAGGTTCTGGTTTCTGTATGCTGAGGAACAGGAAGGCTCCACCACAGCAGTGTCCATGTCTCGCCAACAAGCCATGATGGCCATTTTGTATCAGCCTTTGAATATTCATGGATAAACACAGCTGAACTGAATCTCACTATCTTTCCCCTTCTCAGATTCCATCATGTTGAGATCCTGGTCTCACCTGTGTCTGAATCTTTCTGCAGTGTTTTCCTGTGTCCTTTCCTGAAGGTTACAGACCACTGCAAAGTTCCCACAGATATTCCATTGTTTATCCTCCCCATTGCATCATCTCTTTTGAGATGATCACTTACTCTTTAATTCCTGAAAGAACTGCTATGTAGTCTTAATTTCTGGGATAAACTCTCTCTTTCTATGAATCAATCCCACAAAATAACCTTATTAATTTCATTTCAAGGCCATTCCTTCTCCAGAAAGATTTATCCCAGCGCCTGTAATATTTTTACCATATGCCTGACATATTGTGAAGGAAATGATGCAGAAAAAGCAGACCAAAAAAAAAAAACCCAACCAAAAAAAACCCCAACAACAACAACCAATCCAAACCAATTGTGAATTAACCTAACACATCTGGGAATTTTCTGTAATAGTATTATTTAACTGCACATCTCTCTGCATTTAAAAAATATTTGTTATTGAGGTAGCCTAGTTCTTTACAATGAGCCAACTTCATTGCTGTGTTCGCATTTAGAAAAGGAAGCATTGCCTCTGTTAGGCTTTTGGGTAGTTTAATTTCCAGTCCATTTGACCATCAATTAAAATTACAGTGCTAGGCTGAATTTCTCTCACTGGTAAAAAGCCCCTTCAAAAGCTATCTCCAGTCTTCCTTGTAATTCTCAAAAACGTACGTAAAGAGAAAATCACTGAAGCACTTGCAAATCGGATCACAGCCTGAAAATCTGAAAAGCAATATATGCTGCTGTCTACAAGGATGGAGAAACAGTAGAACTGATACAATTCCAGAATTAATTTTAATTTCTAGAATTACACAAAGCAAAGAAAACTCCTTTATTTTTCATTTATATAAAGATGAAGCTGAACAACAAAGGAAAAATGCTAAAAGGAAATGTGAAATAGGATACAGAAGGGACAAGTTAAACCCAGAAAGTTTTGCATAACAATCATAGAAGGAGAGAATTAGGAAAACAGTAGATTTGTTGGGTTTCTTTCATGTTCTTTTCTTTTTTTGAAGGAGACATGAAGAAATCTTTTTTCATGTGTAATTTTTGTTAATAATATATTGAACATTGTAAGAGAACAAAGAGAACATCTGATTCAATTGAGCAAGGAAGCTAGATTTCCTGAAAAGAAGGATTAAATGGAAAATCACAAAGAGAAAAAAGTGAAGAAAGATCCTGTTTCCTCTGTGAGAGCTTGCATTTCCTTAGGCTCAAAGCCAAGTCAGAGTTGCAGCACTGTACAGATTGCCACAGGGGACACAGCAGCTCCAAGGAAGGACCCCGAGGTCCAGCCTTGGTGCTCAATGTGTTTCCAACACAACAGTAATCCTTACACAGTGTTAGGAAATAAAGAAATATGTACAGCTCTCAACAGGTGGAAGGTTCATAGAAACTCTGGCTCAGATTCTTGAGACAAATAAAAGCCCAGTAAGTCATAGAGTTTCCTGGGTGTCAGCAGAAGAAGCTCCAGGCATTCAGATATATGATGTATGAGACACCTGAGGAACGTTCTCAGTCCCAGCTGCATCTCAGGCTGAATACCTGGGTGAAACTCCCACTAGCTCCCGTGATAGCTTAGCCCTGGTGAGACTAAATAATGACTGCAGGCTTGAGCACAGTTCCTTCCACTTCTGCATACCCTCAACAGCCCTGGCAGGAGGAAGGCAGGCACCACTGAGACACCATCTCCTAGCTGCCAATCTAGCTATCCAATCTCTCTTTTTGCCACTGGCCACACACTTGCACTTACCAACAGCTGCTCTAAAGCTGAAAGCGTGGGAGTAAATGTAAATATATTAAATGTACAAGAAAAAACCTGGGACTGAAGCTACACGGATGTACCTCCATATCACAACCAACAGAGGAGAATCAGTGACATGTCATTTTATTGAAACTGCAGAGCTGCACAGTATTTGTTCTGTTACACATTTCAAGAACTTTAATTCCTCTTACTACAGATTAGCTATGACACTCCCACCATTAATAACTCACAACTGGTTATAGTTAGCAGAGGAGTACAGATCCAAACCTCCTTTTTCATCCTAGAGATATCAGAAATATTACTTCCAGCTCCAAATATCCCAGGCACTGTAAGCAGCAACTAAAAGCAATAAACATTTCTTTATGAAGTAATCATAAAACAGCACAACTGTTCTTTTCCTGATCCTAACAGACAGAGATAGATCTGTCATGCCATGCAAAAACAATTGGCAGTAGTTCCTCAGGTTTAGAAAGCAGCTGGGTAACACGCGCCTCTCTTCCCCACAGCAACACAGCCTCTTTTATAATCAAAAGTGAAAACATGCCTTGTACTATAGGGCACTGCTCTGCATCCCCAAGCTAAATCCACTTACACAGGAAAACCAAGAGCCTCCATCCCAGCCTGATGGGGGCAATGGGCACAGAAACGTGGCTGGTCTTGCACAGTCACATGTCTCTCCTCTCCTAGAGGCACATTCCAAGCTGCAAGGGCAAGAGATACCTACTTCTTGCATTGTTCCTGAAATGTGGATGTCTGCATTATACAGGAAAGATGAATACATTGTTGAGCACTTCAGCTTGAAAATAAATTAACAGCTCTGCACCCTTTGTTCTCAGTCTCCAAGGTTACCACTTGTGCTTTTCATGAATGCTGCTGTTTACTTCCTTCCTTTCCTTCTTGTTTACTTGTTTAGAGCACAGAAAAATACAGACACTAAAACTCCCTGCATTACAGACAGCTGCCATTTCCAGATGAGGACAGAAGGTGGACAGAGGTGCTAGTGACAAATTTGCCAAGTATGTTCCATCTCAGCAGTCTGTGAAAAGGGCTCAGAGAAAGCTACCTGGCTCGGGGCAGCTGATGTTTATGGCTCTAATACAGTCCTGGATCACAAAACCCTGCCTACACCAGCTTTTCACACACAACCTGGAGGAACAAGCAGCAAGAGATGTTTGGGTAATGCAGAAAGGGAAACAGAACCCCCATGCTTTGAAAAATGTAAGATCCACAATTAAAACTATGCCCCAGATAACATTTAGCTTCAAGTGAGATAGAGGGTAGGCCTCACTTGGGAAGCTCCATGGGGCCAAGCCCGTCTTTCCAATAGGCTTGCAAAATTCCTTGCAAAAAGGATCTTAGTCTAGGACTGTAGCTATATGTGTACATCAAAAAGAAGTAAGGGTTGCTGTAAGAACTTAGAATATAATTAAAAATGCTTGTATTTACACTGACGGTATTGAATGAGGCTTCCAAAACTTTCCTACTGCTGGAGGAAAATCCCATTTTGGAAATAAAAATCCATTAAATCCTCAAAAATCTTTTGCAGTAATGGCTTTAATATTTTTGAACCACAGGAACATGCATTTACTCTACCTGTGTTTTGGGCCAAAACTACAACTAATGAGACCTGAAATTCCATTGATTTTTAACTGAACTACAGTTTTATTCACGTACCCGCTGAGCTATTTGGCATGTGGAACCCAAATGACATAAAGGAGATGTGTTTCAAACCTCAAGATACACTCAAGCATTCTAGAGAGCTTCTTGTAGGACAGCACAAGCATTTGAAATATTTTAAGCTAGATTCAAAAGAGGCTGCCTGGCAAAAACACTATAAATATCAAGTCTCCTGTCTATATTAACAATTTCTCATCTATCAGAACTATGAAATGGAAAAACTGTGAACAAATCTTTCAACAGGTAAGTAAAACATACTTTATTATAACATATGACTCATAAAAATGGTATAAATACTCTTGAAAACACCATGGTTTGAAGTGAAGACATTTCAGGAAGAAAGATAGTAGTTAAGGAACAAAATATGACTCAGAGGAGCCAGGTGGGAAAAGAGACTGGAAAGCAAAGGCAGGACTACAATCACCAGTTTTCCCAGGTGCACTGAAAAACAGAGAAGGTTACTGAAGAGAAATTTTACACTAACCAGAACTTGGTTTACTCATCTTTTTCTTAATACAAACCCTACCCCTTTGCCTTGCTGGATCCCATCTGTTGTCATCCTTGACAGTGTTCTCAGGTGACCACGAAGAGCCATAAAGCACAGGGGCAAATGAAGCACCAATAAAAAAGTGCACATACCCTTCAGGCCCATGCTGCTCGGGCAGGCTAATGAGCTCCTGGATTTCCCATTTATTTTTCACCAAACTGAAGTGTTATGAGGACTGGCACAGCCCATATATCCTAATGAGCTGTTTCCTGTATGTAAGGTAGAACATTTACAAGAAAAAAGGACAGCCAGCAGGGAACAGCTTAACACCCCAAGTGACTCTAAACTGTCATACCCTGTAGTGGCAGGTCTCCAAACTCCCTCATGGACCTCCTTTCAAGGAAAGGAAGAGTGTTACCAAGATAAAAGTTCATATTCTTCATGACCCTCATTTTGAAGCTCACCAGGTAAATGTGGAAACTTCCCTTTACGTAATGGATAGTATTTTTCAGAATTCAATGCCATAAATTTTATATATGCTATCAATTACATCAAGCACCAAGAAAAATGCTTTACACAAATGTGCGGGAGGGCAGGAAGTCTGACATAGCTATTCTTTAAAGAAAAGAAAAATGACACATGAAGGTGATGGAGAAATTCCATTTTTCTGAAAGCACAGGGAAAGAAAGGCCCTGGGTGTCTTACCTTTCTCACTCAGCACCAAAAACCATGTCTGAAAACACATGTAAAAGACACTATAGCCATTGTCTATTTATATAAAACACACGTACAATACTGCTAAGGCCTCTTCTTAAAGACGTCTATCCCAGTAAACTGGTGGCAATTAAGCTAATTAATCACATTAGTTATCACAGATATTTGTTACCATAGTAAACAGGCTGTATGTTTAACAGAAGTACCACTAAAACACCATCTAACCATACCAGAACTAAACAAACACAAACTGAAGTGGTTACCTTTTGTTGAGCATTTGCTAAATTTTATGTTGTGTATTTTGGAAAGATTTTATACACAAGGATGTCTAGGAAAACCAAAGGGTTTTCAAATCAACATGCACATCAAAACTAAATGTAAATGCATGATCCATTTTTTAAATGCTTGGGTGTGTCTCAGAAAGGCAAGAAAGCACATACACTACTCTAAACAGGCCCAAGTGGTTTTTGTTAACTCAAAAGATGCTTAAGAAATACAACTACAACCACATATCCACTTCACTGACTCAGAATTGGGGCTCAATTTGATTTCAAAGGCAAAGAAAGAATGTATCATCTGTTCAGTGTATAGGAAAGATGTAACATTCTAAGTTTAGTGTATAATTTTTAAATTTTAGAATCTGTGGTTCTAACTTGAATATAAAAGTAGTCTATTTTTATTGGTCAAGAATGCCAGTAAATCTTTCTTCAGCTTTTTGACAATAGTAGTGGCTTTTTGCCAAGCTGCATTTGTGTTTCCCCCTCTCCCTTTCTGAACTCTCTACATCACCATATGCACAAGCAGGGCTATCAAAGTCCTCCTCATTACCCAGAGGATACGCTGGCAGGGAGGTGGAACAGCAGCCCTACAGAATGCCTCTGTACTCCATCTGGCACTGCTTTCCAAAAAATTCTATTCTGGAAAATTAAATGAAAAACCGAGGAAAACCAAGCATTTGACCAGAATCCCTGAGAGGTACCTAATGTCTGTCACATGGATTTTATCATATTGTTTTGGCACTTTCTTTCATGTGCTCTGTGAATCTCAGATATTGACAGAATGGCTCCTTTACCAGAGAAAGTTTACCAAAAAAAGGACCAGCATGCTTCACATCATTCCAGGAGGCAAAAATTATCACAAACATTTGCATAAAATGCTTTCAGTGTGAAAACTGCTGTATTACAGGATATTTGATCAAAATGAAAAAAAAAAAAAAAAAGAATAACCAGAGTTTTGTCTGACTTGTGTCTTGGTTCAGGAAAAGGACACCCTGAGTTTTTTAGAATTCTCATCAACATGGTGGCGTCTATCTCAGTTATAAGAAATTCTCATAATTGTCTCCTCATGGACTTCTCCCCTTCCAAAGGCAACCTCAATAACCCATGACTGACTCACTAAGATCTAACCCACCATAATTATTGGTATTTCTACGTTTGATGTTACCAGAAGCTGAAAAAATAAGCTATAATGGAATGATACCACAGAGCAGAATCTATATTTTATGCTGTTGACATGCTTAGAATTTAGCAGGACATGGATCATTTCTTCTGTTTATTCATTTATTCTGAATTCATGTTATACCGAATGTAATTTCTGCTTATCCTCGACTGCACTCAATACTGTACTGTTTTATTAAAAATTGCATATTGTTACAATGAGTACATAAGTTACTTTCAGTCAGTATGCATTACTTTCTTACACACACTCTTAAAATTCCAGTTTCCAAAGCTAAGCTTTACTCACAGTACACTCTAAAAACAGCTGGGACAGATTTTTCACTCTTAGGAAAGCCAATTTCAAATGAGAATCACAAATACAGAACAAATAATTCCAAAGAGCAAAATGTCCTCTTACACAAAGCAATGCTGCTTCACCGTGTCCTTACTATGTTTAGGTACCTGGAGACACTCATTTCACTTTATGATTCTTCCCTCAGAAATGTTCATAATGCATGAGATTGGCTTTACACAGGTTCACATATACAGGAAGCAACTGCCTGTGTAAGTAGCTTATCTTTGAAGAGTTGTTTAATAATTTAAGCCTTAACTTTTGCAGTCACACAGCTCATAATTCACTTCAAAATTTTATGCATAAACATTTCTTATTGCTCCTAGCTCAGCTCAAAACCAACATCTCTGCATGCCAGAACAGGGTGCTTTACCACATCAGTTTGGGACACATTTACAGCTGAGGGAAATCAGTCTTTCAATACAGGGAACGTATATTCAATACACTGCCATTGCTTCTCCTACAGGTCTTATGTGGACATTTTAAAATGCAAGGGTAAGAAATTTTCTCCAACTCCAACTGTACTAAGCCTCAGACCCCCTTCAAACAAAAGGCTGGACTTCTGTTTTCTCTTTTTTTTAATGCCATGAAATTACAGCTGCCAATACTGGTTTGTCATACAGGTAATACCTGTAACTATCTAAAGCATGTTAGGAAATAGTTGCACAGAATTAAAAAAAAAGTAATATAAGAAAAACTAGAACCAGTATTTTCATTACATATAGAATTAATTTTAAAACATGTAAATAACCTTATTAAAATTTTAACTAGCACAGAGAATGTAATTTTTCTTTTGCAATTCTTGGCATAAATCTATTAAATCTCTGAAACTACACCAGAAAACCATTGATGTTAATAAACTAAATAATTCAGTGTCAGGAAACAGAGTAAAATTCAAAACTAAACATCAAACTAAGTCTGAAAAATCACTTATCCATGCAAATTACAGATGGTTTAAGTTTTTGATGAAACGAAAAAGAAAAGAAAAATAAAGTCAATGCTTTTGTTATCTGTTTTACTGAGAAAAAACTATTTGATTTTTTCTAAGCCATACAAAATATCTTGAGCAACAGGAGCTTTATTAGGCATAAACTGTCCCATAGCTCAGAGAAACAAACTTGTTAGAGTTCATAATTCACTAACACAATTATAATTCATTACTTTGAAATATTATACCCTTACAGCCACATTATTTTTCATATTTGTAAAGCCCTCATTTTCTGGTCTTTGTATTGATGGCTAAAATTTTAATATCTGTAAAATAAAATAGAACTTCTTTTCCTAAGTCAGGAAACTGCTACAGGCTGATTTCCTACAATTAACAAATCTGGATTCAACCAACTGGAAGGGTTAATTGTGCAGAGGTCCATTTCCAATAAGATATCAGGACTCGCCTCCATTCAGTACACAGACTGAAGACACCAGAACTCCCAGTAAGCCCATTGCTCATAAAGAAGTGAGTGGCATCCCTCAGGAAGCAGCCCATACTCTACCTGGGCTCCTCCCAGTTCATACTCACAACCCCAACAGCAAAGGCTCTACCCAAGTGATACAGGAGTTTCTCAGGATGCACTGAAACCTCTTCAGGATAGAAAGGAAGGCAAAACACCAACACTTATTCTGACTCCACACACAGCCTCTTACTGGTAACCTAAGCAGAGACAAAACAAGCGCCATGTTTGCCATGTCCAGCCCCCAGCTCTCACCCCAGACAGGGCTCCTGCACTCACAGTTCTTTGTGTGAGAGCCAGCATCACATCCAAATGGCCGGGCATTGGCAGGAGGCCATGCTTGCAGAACCTCGGCAGAGCAGATCAGATCCCTTGCCCAGAGAGGTTATGGACCCCTCATCCCTGGGAATGTCCAAGACAAGGCTGGATGGGCTCTGAGTAACCTGGTCTAAAGGAAAGAAGTCCCTGTCAATGGAACAGGGCATCAGAAAAGGATGATTTAAAAATCCATTCCAACCCAAACCATTCCACGACTCTTGTTCTGTGAAAGACCTGCACAACCTCTCCCAGCATTTGAGGCTCTGCACTAGTAGAAAAGAACTTGGAATTTGACAGACTGGGCTAAGCCACACGTCCTTGCTGCTCGATTAGCAGCAAGAGGCTGAATGAGGTAAATCCAGGCCTGCTGATTGATGAGGCAGGTGACAAAGAGCAGACAAATGGAGTCAGCTATTCAACACCACCTCTGCCTTGGCCTTCTCCAAAAATGCCTCTGTACTTGGTTTCAAGAGGTTCAAAGAGAAGCTGAACTATCAGTAACATACAAGAAACTATTTGAGATTGATCTTACAAATCATTGGAATCCAACAAGCCTCATTTGAGCACTTCCCTTAAAGGCCATTTTCTGCTAGAAAGGCAATTTCTGTTAGAAATTCATGGAGACCAGAAGAAACACAACAAATGGAGAAACTGTCTTCAAAAATGTCAAAAGGCCGGTGTGGGGAACAGGCCAGACAACCCAAGTAGTTCAGAAAATGGCATGAGTCCTCTTGGAACACATTTTTGAGCATACAGTGGATAAGGTGACTGGGAACAGTCAGCATAGATTTATTGAGGACAAATCAAACCTAACCAACCTGATGATCTTCTATGATAAAACAACCACATCTGTGGATGAGGAAAGAGCATCAAATACCACTTCTTTTGATAAGGCTTTCAACACCATCTCCCACAATTCTTGTCAGGGCATTACAAACTGGAAAGATGAACTGAAAAGATCAGGATCAGAGGGTGATGGTAATTAGGCTGCACTCTATCTCGATGCCTGTGACAAGTAAAGCACCGCACGCACAGATCAATCCTGAGATTCCTCCTTAACATCTTTATCGATGCCATGGAAGAGGTGACAACACACACTTTTCAAATCTGCCGAACACCAAAATGAGGGCAGTTGTCAATACACATGAGGGCGGGGCTGCCATCAGTCAGAATCTGTATAGGCTTGAGGAACAGGCAGACAGAAGACTTCTCCCTCCATGAGAACGTCCAGCAGTGCACCAGGTTTCCCAGAGAAGTGGTTCTGCCTCCCGTCTTGCAGTTTCCAAGCTGTGACTGAATAAAGCCATGAGCAGCCTGGTCTGACTCCAGAGGCAACTGCCTCAAGCAGAGGGTTGGACTCCAGCCCTCCTGAGGTCTCTTCCAAGTTGAACCATGCTGGGATCCTATCCCTGCCTGCAACTTCTTGCAACTTGAAATGGTGAGAGTATTTCAGGAGCTGCCTTCACACACAGGAGAGAAAGTTTTAGGCAAGATTTAAATAAATGGTTTGGCTTTGGTAGTCAACTGCACCAGGCACTTGTCTTTTGCCAATGTCCACTGTTATAGGTAATAAATTATAAAGCCAAATTAATAATTAATAAAAATAGGTTTTACTTGGTGACCAAGATTCGGTCCTCATTAGCCACAATCAAAGGAACAGCACCGACCCTCGGGATCGGCGCTGGGTGAACACTGATCTGACCTCTATTGCAGCAGGTTCCCTCTGTTCACATCAATGTCTCTGTCCGGTTGGCTTTTATGCAGTTTATTTTGCTTGGGGAAGGGTTCCTTCTGTTCTTTTCGTAGCTTCACATATTCATGTGGTTTCTTTTCTCTGTGCTGGGCTGGACAAAAACAGTTTCTGGGAAGCAATGAGCGCTGTTCATGGAGTTACATGGGGTTACGGGAATTTGGCATTGGAATGTGTGCTTCCTGACTACTCTGGTTATCTAGATCGTCGAGTATTCATGGCTTGGGTGTCTCCCCAGATGGCCCAGGAATAGGCCCATCTTGGCAGGAGCCATTAACATTTTAGAATGTTAATGAGGTCTTCCTTCCTGCTGCTTTCTGTGGTTTCGCAATTTGGTGAAGCAACCCCTCCCCGGCTGTGCCTTGTGATTTTAAAACTTCACGAATTTTTTCTTACAAACACAACTTATTTCATATATATTTTACATAAGCACGAATTATTCCATAACATATATTACATCCACAAATTTGTCCACACCCAGTGAAACTGTTCTCTGGAGTCTCTGTCTTGCTTTAGAAAAAACCAACAAAATTTCAAATCAAAACCATGTGCCACCAACAAGCAACAATACTGACAATTCTAGATGCAGTAACACTGGGTTTACCTGCACATGGGGGTACAGGCAAATACCCATTTCAGAGCTTTAGTCTGGGGGGAAAAGAAAGCCCAAACAAATCCCTAATTAAAGCTGTCATCTTTTCAAACTCAGATGAGCTAATGATCTTCTTCTCCCCCATACAGATGGTCCTTTGTCTGCCAGTTACCACATTGTGACTTAAATTTAACAGGCTCCTTACAGGCTATGTAAGTCCCACAGCATAAATCAGCATATAAAAAGCATATGCTTTTTTCTCCTCTTATTCCATGGTAATATTCTCTTTTACCTAATCTTCCTCTACTCTAATAGTCTTCTCTCACCACTCCTTATCTCCTATTTCACTCCCCTTCCTCAAACCTTTTGTTGTATATGTAAGAAACTTATTCCTGCTGAAGCCTCTCTTCCCTTCTTTTTTAACAGTATGATGAGCCAAGAGACTTAATGTCACACAGCTTTCACATGATTATAATGTTCCGGGTCTGGCTCTCTGCACACTGACATTTCCTGTGTAGCAAAACGTTATTTGAAAGTTTGGTCCAAGTCTCTTTGGATTTATCAGAATTACGTAAGACTGATAAGAAACAAACAAATACTTTATATGTGGCAGGTAAAAAAAACCCTCACTTTTTTTTTCTTTTTTGTTGCTGCGAAGAATAGACTCCTGCCTTTTCATCTGACAAGTAAAAAGAGCTCACAACATCCTTGTGGGAAAGGAGGAAGTAAATTGACAGTCACATCTAACAAGTGTCATTGAAAATTTAGGCATCAAATAAGGCAATAAACTTAAAACAACTGAAGTACTTTAATAATTTTCGGGTAAATTACGAAAATGTAATATAAACTTGCAAAATTTTTATTGGAATTAAATCTGTTTTCTAGCATTTATGGCCAGCGGAAATGTTACAAAAGGGAAAGTAAGTATTTTTAGTAAAAACAGGCCAGCAAACAAAAAAGTCAATGTTCATTTTTTGGGTTTTGTTTGGTTGTTTTGGGGTTTTGTTCTGGAATTTAAGTAATAGCTTGAATAACATTAGAAAAATGCTGAAAAGCAACTGCAGATGTATGGGCTGTAATACAAATAGCCACAATAAATTAACTGAACAACTGAAACCATCTACATGTCATTACACAACTTTTAAACTGTCTAAAATCATGCTGCTTTACATTTGAAAAGAGTATTAAAATCAGTCAATTTTAAAATGGAGAAAATGAGGTCAAAAGTAAAACTTCATGCAAATGTAGACAACCAATAATTTCAAATTTCTGTCCTCTCTTTTTCAGAGGAAATAAAGCCATGCTCTGAACAGTGCATGATTAGTTCCAAGATACTTGAATATTTAAAATCACAGAGTCATTAAGGTTGGAAGAGCCCTCTAAGATGATCAAGTCCAACCATCAACCCAGCACTACCACCACATTCACCACTAAACCATGTCCTCAAGTGCCACAGTGACACATTTTTTTGGTATTTCCAGGAATGGTGACTCTCCAGCTTCCCTGTGCATTCTGTTTCAGTGCTTGACAACCCTCTCCATAAAGAATTTTTTCCTGATACCCAGTCTAAAGCTCCCCTGGTGCAACTTGAGGCCACTTAGGCTCATCCTGTCACTTGCTACCTGGTAGAAGGGACTGACTGACACTCACCTCACTACAACCTCCTTTGAAATACTTGACTATGAGTGGAGTCCACTAGTGTATTGTAATCCTTTAGGAATGCAGTCTCCTGCTGAAGGGTGATTATGGCTTGAGGGGCTCTTGCTCTCAGTTCCAGGGACAGCAGTGGAGCCTCTTGCGGCAAGAGCTTTGTATATATGTGAGTGGTGTCCAGGCCTAATTTGAATTTTTCTTCTGCTCTAGTGAAGGTCAGTGAACAACTCCTCATTACAGTCACTTGTTCTTTGTGTACTACACTCAGGCCTGCTTACTCAGAGGCTGAATAAAAGGACAGAAATTTTCTATGCCTCACATTTAAGAATGCCTCAGCACTATTTCAGCAAGACCTTAAAATATGGGAATGATTTTTGAATTGGAATCTTGAAATACTGTTAATGTATCTGAAATGTAAACTTTAAATGATTTTTTAATTTTTCATTTATTTGAACTAACATTAACACAGCCAGCAATACAACATCAGGGATCTATTTCCTTTATATGGCACTGTAATATATGCTTGATGTAATTCATGCTTTTTCAGAATATATATATGTGATAAACCAGGTATACAGGGGATTCTTAAGAATTACAGAAACATAAAACCGAAGCCGAGAAAAAGCTGCTTCACCAGGTTGCAAAAGAGCAGACAGAAAACCGAAAGGCACCTAATTAGCATCCCAACAGAGCTGGCCTGCACAGGGAATGGCTCCTTGGCCGGCAATC
>VXBC01012562.1:163851-196123 GCA_013399945.1 Ploceus nigricollis | reverse complement strand
AAAAAAAAAAAAAAAATTACTATTGTTAAATCTTCAGGATATAGTTCCAACTCTAAAAATGTAGGAAAGCTAAAGCAACACTTCTACTTCTACTACCCTGAGAGCAAGACAGCATCATCAAAAGAAATAAGAGACTCCACCTGACCACCTGCTGTAAAAGATGGTATCATTCACATCTCCATAAACACCTGGTGAAATGGAAAAAAACTCAGCACTTAGTATTGAAATATTCAACAGAGAAACCTTCTTGTTTCTTTAAAATATAATTCACAGTTTGGTCTTCAAGTTATGGGTTTGCTAGCATCCTGGGAACATTACGATCTCATAAAGTCAGATTTCTGAAAAAGCATTCAGTGGTTGGAAAGACACAATCTGCAAAATTAAACCTATCCTAAATATCTCTAAGATGCCATTTCCTAGTAAGAATAATAATAGAGGTCATTAATGTAAGAGCCACCTAGGCAAAGCAGGTTTCAGATTGTTAAGCTTGCTTGCAAATTCAGGACATGGATTGAACTCTGGAATCCTCATGGGGCACTAACCGCTGGCTGGGAGCCGCTTGCACTGGGCACGGCCAGAGCTCTCACCGGGCACGGCCGGAGCTCTCACCGGGCACGGCCGGGGCTCTCACCGGGCACGGCCGGGCCCGTGCTGGGCCCCTGAGCAGGCACTGCCGCGGCCCTCACCAGACACAGCTGGGCCCACAGCCGCCTCTCCTATGGCATCTGCCGGGCCCGGGGATACACATGGGCTCCCCTCCTGTGCCTGGGTCCTGCAGCAGTGCGCTCGTCTCTGAAGAGCCCGCTGTCCCCAGGTGGCTGGGGGTGCTCTGATGTTTCACCATTCCTTCTCTCTGTCCCTCCCCCACCCCCTTCCCCCCCAGCTTTGCTCTCAGAACCAGTCTTAAAGGTGCAAAACTTATTTCTGGGCTGTTATGAATAGAGACAAGCCAATCCAAATTAATAATTAATAACTAAATTTATTTGCAATCGCGTAACAATTTAGAGTTCGAATTCGCCCACAGCAATACAGAGCAGCTCTGGGTGCAAACTGACATAGTCTCTGCCCTCCTCGGGTTTGCACGCCATGACACCCCAGCAGAGAGTTTTTATATGTTTTATTTCGCCTTCGGCTATAAGTCATTGAGGCAGGCTGCATATTCATCCAGTCTCCCCTCACGGAGAAGGAGGCGTCCTCGCTGCTGATGTCTTCCTGGCAGCTCGTCATCTACTCGCCTATATCGTCCAGATACCTCCGGGAAGGGGACAATAGCTGCTTATCTCTGGGACTTCATCTCTTTGTTTCTGCTCCTGGAATTGGGTCTGAGTCTTGGCTTTGGCACCATCTGTCTGGGTTTAGCTTGGGTGTGACTTGATGGCCCGCTCGTTATGGTCATTGTCTTTTGCTGGCTAGGGCTTTTTGAATGTTAATTGTGAGTCCCCGGTAAGGTAATCTGCGAGTTCTCCCCTCACCTTGGCTCTTACAGTAACTTTAAAACATTTATTTTTTGCTACAATGTATAATATCTATAACTACAACTTATTATATGCAACCCCAACTGGATGAATTATACACATACATAACATGGGCTAAACAGATGAATGCGGATACAATTCAGCATCATCAAGTCACCCCAGGACACTCAGGTTGGCTTTGCAGACACCTAGCTGATTTCTGGCATCCAGCAGGATGTCTGAGGTCGAACAGCAGAGTACCTCACACTGCACCTACTCTTAACATCAGCTGAGACCATAACTGCCTTGCTGAGCATGAAGCTACAGAGTATATCACCATATACTTCTATGAACACATATATATCTGTGTTCATCTCAGAAAAGGGGAAAGACGCTTTGAATCTTATATATATGCTTCCAACTCATGGATAAGCATTAAAATGAATAGCAATTCTGTGCCTTACTTTATTCTACACTATCCTGTATGCTTCCCATAAACTTCAGAATACTTTGCATGTACTGCATATTTCTACTTACAGAAATACTCCATCTGTGAGTCAATGACACATACTTTCAAGCACCATCTTTAAATTTTTAGTTTACCATTGGTCATAGTAAACCAATAAAAACTACAACTAGTCTTAATACTCAGCACATCTAATTGTCTAGGAAAAAATTCAAAAGTCCAGCTCAAGCAAAACAGCTTCCGTAAGGGTTACGGCATAATAATGCTAAATTCTTTTCCAGGGATTTCATTACGAGGTAAGTAATGAGCTTTTTTGGGATAGTAAACACAATTTGCAAGCAAGTCAGTCCATATGACGTCAGGAAAAATCGGGATCAGATTTTAAAACCTAAAAGCACTACCCTTTACATGTGGCTATCCATAGGACAACTAAGAGGAAAAGCTATTCCCTTTTTCCCAAGCTGAACTGTTTCACTGGGTTACAGCCCACAGTGACACAGCAACTGGTGTCTCAAATGAGACTCAGCCACATGCTAGTTGGCACTAACAATCTTCACACACACACACACAGACTCTACTTTCTCTACTCCAAAACTATTAAAATTCAGCTAGAATTCATTGTATCCCATTCAACATTCTGTTTGGTAGTTTATACATGGGATCTAGGATAATCACCAGCCTTTGCACATAATGTTGTCAACAGGGCACATTGACACAACTCTGAAATTCTCTAGCAGTGGAAAAATAAAGCTTCCAGCTTCTCTGGAGATGTTTCTGGAATCCAACTGATGCTGCAGAAGAGCAAGAAGGATCACATTTATACTCACTCTGCTTCCTACTGTCTGCCCCCTTCTCCAAATGCTGATATAACCAGGTTGACATGGGCTTGAGTCTGTCAGAATATATCCTGGATCAGAACGTTGTGCCACATTTTGAAGACAATCATCTTGGTAAACAGCACAGATCATGCCCAGTCCTCCTGGCATTTTCTGTACTCCTCTAAGTATAGCAAGATTTATGGGGGTAATTAGACCAGTTCAACATAAATAGTAGGTAAAGGCAAAACCCAATAGTGATACTGGTTTACTATAGTTATTCTAATAATAACTTGGCAATGACATCTAATTTCATGCTTCCCAGATGGGATTCATAGATTTTTGTATATTTTCAGTAGCCAAATACCCACAAGTACAGTTTGCCCTGTGGCAGCTGCCTGTTTCATACAAAGGTAGTACATGGCAGAAGACAACAGTTTCTGAAAAACCTCCTAGTGCAAATATGTTTCAGTTGCATATGGTTTCACTATTTACTATTACAGGTTTTTCATGCATTTCTATGTTTGTGTTCATGGCAGGTCAGATGTCTGTGCTCAGTGAACGTCAGACTGCCTGAAACTTGCTGGCTGGCATGCTGGTTTTGCTCAAGTAATTTTTTAAGGCCCTTACTGGGATGAGCACCCTGCCCAGCAGGTGGTATGTGAAGACTAAACCCTCCCATTAATAGCCAGTCTTTGCTCTGTGAATGATGTGAGGTGTGGGGCAGCAGGAAGGAACAGACCAACAGGGCAGTGCAGTCTGACACTGATGCTCAGTGCTGAGACAACACCCCCAGAGCTTCAACAGCCTCAGCATGGTCAGGTTGTTTTCATGACTTTCATCAAGCAGAAAAGAAGAAGAGCACCTCCTCCGGAGAGCAAGGAGTAGCAGGACAGAAGGAACAAAGGTGTGTCTTCAAAACACAACGCTTAGGTGGGGGCCTGGCGTGAAAGGCTTTATCCCATTTAGGAACCATCATTTTGTATGTAAGAGAATGGTATCATTTAATGAATGAGGCAAAAAGTGTAACTGACTTAATAAAACCAGCAAGAGAAGTGGTTTGACCAATGCAGATAGAAAAAAATTAGCTAAGCAGCAGTAACCTACATGGGCACTAGACAGATATGTCCAAATTTGTTAAAACCTTAGAGAGAAAGCATAAAAAATTCTTTCCCTAACAGTAGCAGGAATTGAGCTGTGAAAACTCTGTGTCTATATGTGCTGCACAGCCAGGATTTCTGCACGGCGGGACTGTGCTTTGGTACAAGGACAGAAAAAGAATGACATAAACAGGTGACAGCTTCGTTTCCTTCCCATGGTGGCAACATGAACTTGCCAGTTCAGTGCATCTCAGCTGCAGCCATGTTCTTCACTATTCCTCTTCAAGGAGAAATCAAACAATACAAGAAGGCACTCACGCACCCCAAGCAAGCACAAAAGGTCATTGCTTGCTTTAAATGACAGGGAAATCAGGCTTACATCTCTGTTATGAAAAGAAAAAGCTTCATGCTGTGAAAGGAAAATTCATGTTTTTCCCCTAAACTTCATTTTCACCTTTAGTAGGCACAGGAAGGCAGAGCACAAAACCATTTTATTCAGCTCTATTGTTACTGGGCTGAACCTTTCTTTCCTCTGGACAGAAAAGCAGCAGAATCAGAGTCACACTAACACTCATGCGCTGAGAGGAAACCTGCTTCTTCCCACTGTGGGACTTCCAAACAAGACTGCATGTAATCACAGATACTCTTGGGGAAACAGATGAGGCTTTGCCTGTGCAAGTCATATTTAATACATCTTCAGTGTCCTTCAATCATTCATGAAATTCCATTTCTTTTAAAAAGCATTGGCACAGCTGCCCCAGGCTGCCACTTCCTGAAGCCCACACTGCCACCTCACACCCCACAGAACTTGCCTGGGATAGTATGGGGAGATGGGAGATGAAGGACTTATCCCAAGCATCCAAAGCACACTGATTTCCTCTTTTGTTCATTTCTGAAGGTGAGCCCATTTTGCAAGTGCTCCAGGTATACAGATGTATCCTCCTGCTGATCATTTCAAACAACTAAAAGAGCTGTTCATTAAATTCTGGAGACATTTTTCACTTGTTCAGTCACTCTTAGACCACCACTCCCTTCTTTCCACTTCTGGCACTTCTCTACCTCTCCTCAGCCTGTAACAGCACTTTGCAAAGCTCTTACTCAAAGGTAACACAGAACAGGGTGGGCAGGTTTCCTGCTACCCCCCCTCCCTCAGTCTGGATTTATAGATACACTGCCTCCAACAAGTTCAGGAATCACCTGAGGGACAGGTTTTCCCTACTACATCTCAAACTACTCATCAGCTACAAAACAAAAGCTCTTCTCTAGGCTGAGGAGTCAATTTAGTAATTTTCCATACAAATTATACTCCATCTTTGATCACACTTGCTACTTCCAGCTGTACTGCCTCATTTTACTACATCTTTTTGACTTTAAGTTTCACCAGAACTGTGCATTTTAGGCCATGGATGTGTATCCTAAGTAAATATAAGGACACAATGACATCTTTCTGTTTTCTACTCCCACCATAATCTTTAACACTCCTCTTTATTGAGATCATTACTAAGCAAAACTCCAGAAATTTTCTGAACTGCCAATTATAAACTTTCCTGTTAGTGTTTGTGTTCAGATCAGAACCAAGCACTTATAAGGAATTATTCTTTCTCATGTGTATTATTTTGCATTTTATTTACATTCGATTTCATTTGACATTTTATCACCCAGTCACTCAGTATCATTTCATCTCATATTCACATCCAGGTCCACTTCACTGTCTTGCTGAATAACTTTATCTCACATGCAAGTTTAGTCATCACACTGGTTTATCTCCTGACCGTTTCTTTGGATGCCTGACTGACTGTTTAGTCCTTCAACAAATACAGTGTGGCTAAGTTTTTTTAAAATTACTGGAAAGGTACCTTGTTAAATGCCTTTTCTAAAGTCTAAATTGGTTTTATATCATCAAGGTTTATCTTATCTACCTGCTTAGCTACTCCCTCAGGGAACAGCCATGGATTTGTGGTGTTTGACTTGTCTTCTGAACTACACTGACTTTTCCCCAAAATATGGTATTCATCTCTGTGTCCATTCATTCTATTTCTTATTATGGTTTCTATCGCTTTTCCCCACAACAGACATTGGTGTTAATTTCTAACATACTCACCTACCCCGTCACTTGGGAAAGCTGAATTCCCTTGGATTTTCCTGGGGGTTTTTTGACTGGTGACAGACCTTTGCTCTGCCCACTGCTATCCATACAGTGACTAGAGCCATACAAGACATAAGATCCATGGTGTGAGCAGATTCTGACAGCCTCACATCAAGGAGATCATCTGTCTCAACCCACTGCCATCATTCCTGGTATTTCCTTGGTGGAACACCACATGCCTCTGATGTCTCCTTTGTGGACAGGGTATTGCCTTTTGGTAGCACCATTATTCTTCATTACTGTGTGTATTTGGCAGGTCAACCTTGCAAGCCTGCAGGACCATCTAATGGGACCTGAGTATTGAGTTTTTCAGCAACAGACTGCCACAAGGATGGACAATTCCTGCCACCTCTAGTCTCATATGCAGTGTTTTGTTTTGCACAGTCTTTTTACTTCTGCAGAACCTTGGCTATGTTTTCAGCACTGTAGGCATCCTGGTTCTCTGTTTTCTACTAAATGAAATACTGTCTGATGAAAGGCTGCATTTCACTACTGCTATCCTGTAATTAAGAAAGCTAACTTAGATCAGATACTGTTTCTCAAGGTTTTTTGTTCATTGGATGCTTCATTATTCTGACCTCATTTTCCATTAGCATATTGAACAGAGTAATGGATATGTATTGCCACCTATTTAAATCCAAACTACCCTGCAATCTGCTTTAACTTAAGTTCATAAGTAAGTAATTGCTTTTAGATTTATAATCAATTTTAAAGTCAATATGTTACTGAAAAAGTAACTTTTCTTGGAGGATGGCTGTATTTTCTGGTCAGCTTAGTGTTTCTTCTGTGTTTCAAGAATAGTGTCCTCAACAGACAGAGACATAAATCCTTGAAACTAGAACAAGAAAAACTTCTTCTAGTACAGGATATTGATGTTTAGTTTCTGTGAGAAGTTGCAGCCTTTTAAGTCAGTTTCTATCATACCCGTGAGGGGGCTGTGGCAATGCCCTTAATGAAGGGCAGTATAAAAACTTCAGTTTCATAGTAATTTCCTTGGTGGCACAAGGACTTACACCATGTCAACTCTCCCCTTTTGAAAGCTTTTTTAAAAAAAGGAATGAATACCATCCTATGTTTATTTCACAACTGGTATTAAATGGCTTTGTGATACACCTTTCTGTATACTAGAGCATTATGAAGAATCTATATACTTCCTCCTCATGTAAACTCAGCATTACAAGCGTTTTGTAACAGCTCCCAATGGATCAAAAGAAAAATCTTTAGCAGTTCTAGAGGCAGCAAGATAATAAAGTTATCCCTGATGCAAGCAATGATGTTCACTCATAAGTGGTTTGAGCTGGTGATGAAATAATGGCTGCAAACAAAACTTTTCATTTCACTACAGTGACCCAGTTTAGCAAACATTTCCCAGTATTACATAATGTCCTTTGTTCCCACTGTCCTCTATATGTTTCAATATGCTTCATACCATAAGGGAAGCCTTTCAATGTTACTCTGAAATGGCACCAACATATACAACAACCTCCTCAGGAAAATTAGGGGAGTCCTTCTTGAGCCTCCACATGAAGCTCCAAGCATCTTAAGTAGTACAGTTAGGCTGGTATAGGCATAAAAACCAGATCTGAATGAAATTAGTTTGAAAAAATAGTCTCCAAATCCTACATTGTTCACTGATTCAGGTGGATATTTTGATTCCCCCAGAAAGGAGGAGGGAAATATGAAATAGGGAACAGTTTTTGATTATTCAAAACCCAAATATTTCTTTCAGAAGTGCTAACTTGTTTTGCTCAGAGAAAAGTGAGTTTAAAAATCCCAAATTATTACAGAATTTACATCAGATTAACATGTGGGTCTGATTAGTCCCATCTCAAAGTTGAGATCTGGCATTGGGTCAGTATGTCAGGGAAGACAGAAGCCTGTCCCTGGCAGTACCCCTCTCCAGCACACAGCAGGACCAGTCTGAGTCCTGGGATAGCCTCCCTCCCCCTTTGCACAGGGATTCCCACAAACAGGTGTCCACCTCCCCCAAAAGCCAGACCCTTGAGACGAGCAAAAAGCCACCAAACAGCCAAGAAAGCCATCTCAATCTCCTCAGAGAAGGATGTAAAGAGATGGCATGCCATCCACACAGAGACTGACTGTGTGTGAGGGCCACACTGCAAAGAGGTTACCAGGCTGACCAAGGCTCACACACAGCTGTAAGTGTACGTGCACACAGACACAGGCACACACAGACACACTGAGGTTTTTTAAAAAGTGCTTGCAAAAGATTATGGTAAAGACATGCTCCCCTCATTCAAAAGCAGGGACAAGCACCTTCTCCCACCCATGAATACAAGAGGGAGCCCTGTGCCAGTATCACAGAAGCTGTTTCATCAAAGCTACAGGCTTTAGGGGGTTTTACTTATTTTGCTCTTTTTAGTCTCCCAGCAAGCACTAAAACCCACTGAAAACACCAGTGCAAATGGAAAGTATATGTCCTATACGAGCATAAGCCTTAGAATTTAGCAACTCCTGTTAAAAAGCCAGGAAAACTACAGCTATGCACTGATCTGAACGTGAAGTTAAATCACTAAATCTGATCTCATGATGATGACTGCCCTCTGCATTATGCAGCTCCTCCAGAAAACACCAAATGAGTGAAGACCTGAAGTGATGGAATACAAAAAATGGAAGAACTCTTGAGCTGTTTGCTGTGCTCTTGTTCACATGGACAGCAGAACAACTCTGTCACAAAGGAAGGTGTATCTAGAGCAGGAATACACGGCCACCCGTGTGCTGGCACTACACCCTGCAGAAAATACCCTTCACAAAACACAGGAAACCACATTTTTTTTGTCATTTACGGGCACATTTTCTTGAGCAACAACTTGAAATGCTGCAATTTGACTTCTCCAAATGTCAATAGTGATAATGGGGGTTTTCCCCCACTAGCTGCCTTAATTGCTCCTAGAGTTACTGAAGGTATGAATGGAAGGAGCACAGCTGAAGAGTAACACTCAACTCAAAGAGCAAATGTAAATCCACTGATGACTACCTTGTTCTGTAAGTTCTGTCATTGATCTATAGTCAATTTTTACTCAGTTTTTGCTGAAGACAGAAGAAATTCCATGCTTTACAGTGATTTACTTGAACTAGACCTACAATTCTGACTTTCTTTTAATACAATAAACTTCAATATTCACGGGCTCCACAACAATTCTTTCAGAAAATCTTGAATGTCAACAGTGAGAACACGGGCTTTTCTTTCTAGAAACAATAATACAGTCAGCAAAGAACAAAGGTAAAACAGAATTTACGCATTTCTAGTGGGGGTAATAAAAAAATTTCAGGTTCTTCTCAAAAACATCAGTCATGTCCAGCAACTTCCAGTTATGTTACTGAGTGCAGTAGCTGCTTTTCACAGCACCTAAATGGCAAATTTTAAATAAGGCAGAACACTTCACTGTTATCCTTGAAAGCACCCATAAGGAGGTTCTGGTAGGTGGTGCTGTACTGTCAACTAAAGACCATCTTGGGGAATCGTTTTTGAACCTTAACCTCCCCAGCCCTGTGGAGGATAAGGAGATGATAAAAATAGATTATAAAGCAAAGCCCTTCTCTTATTGCCTTCTGTTTGTCTTAAACAGACATTTTTTATGCACACTGTCATTATACTCATTTTCAAAAGGCCAATTATAAAAATCCTTTTAAAGAAAATCAATTTCTTAGACTCCTGTACGGGTGCTGCTGACATCTGATGTCATTTGACTTTCTGTTTGTCACATTGTATAATTTCTCCCACTAGGCCCTTCAATAAATTTTTCTGGAGATGCCTTCAAGATATAATTCGTATCTTAGTACCTTGATCATTAGCTCCTGTTTCTAGAAAAAGCCTTGTAGGAGACATTATGAAATGCATTTGCAATCACCCAGTGCCCTATGCAGAAATTCAGGTGAGCAATCTGAATATACTGCTTGACTGCAAACCCCTGATTTATGTTTTCATTATGTTTTCAGCCCTTCAATTACTAGAAAGTCTTCCATCTATGTATCCCAGGACTGCTAAAAAGTGTATAAACCTTCCAAGCAGCATTTTTGTCTGAAATCACATGAGGTAATGATTGACTTGATGGGACATTCGAGAATAATGGCCTATTACAGCAATCAGTAACTTCAGCAATTATCGAGCTGCAGGATCCACTCTATACATAGGAGGGCTATAAACTCGTGGAAGCATGCTTTTGTCACATAATCCTTAAATATGAGAAATCCACCTCTACCCTGAATTTGTACAGAAGCAGTAGGAACTGCTTCTAAAATGACACAGCTGGTTGCACACACACAGCTGGGGGAAACCCCCCCACTTCTGATCCCTGCAGAGGAAGCAGGCTCTTAGCAAAGTCCATTTCTGTGTGCCCTGTAACCAGCACAGTGTGGGATGTGGTCACTGGCCAGGGCACTGCAGAGCTACCCTGAGACCTGCCAGACCCCTCTCAACAGAGAAAGGTAAAGCAAAACAACCCTTTCCCTACTCAAACATTGGGTGATAAGAATAAAGTCTTTCCTCCTGTATTTCTCTCCCAAAGCATAACGTGCTTTACATAAGTGCCTAGAGCCTGCACAGCAACCCAAGCATTTATAGATAACTTCCATTCTGGCAAATTCTGGTTTCCAGATGATTTTTAATTTGAATGTGGTATTATTAGCAGGTAGAGAGACAGCTTTTTCTTAGCACTACTGACCTAATAAGGTCCTCACAGACCACAGAAAAATGATGGCCTCATGTCACATCCAGGTGGCAGTCACATGCCTGAGTATGACTTAAAGAACAATGACCCTGAAAAACAGATTGCTGAAGATCTTCAGGAACTGGTAGAGTAGAAGGAGTATTGCAGCACCTTGGACACAGTCTACGGTCAAGTAAATGCTTGATCCTTCGAGATGTGCTGTTTCTTGTCAGCTCTTGATCAGAAAATACTGTTTTCCTTGCCTTCTCTCCTCTGGTGGTATGCAAATTACATGCAAGAATAACAGTCAGCATTAAGCTCCTGTGACCGACTCTTACAAGGCCATTTTGGTTATAAAAAAGGGTGGTCCCCTAAACTCACACCTTTCTTTGGCAGGAATTTATGAACTAGCTTTAAGCACCATTGACAGCCTGATACATGGGTCACTTGCAAATCAGTTCTTCTTGCTGAATTATTACACTATTAACTCTACGGCTTTCTCAGCTTTACGAAGTGCACTTCTGCAGTGTGTGTGAAGGATGAATAGCCTCAATAAATTCCACTACAGAAAGGAACAATGAGGAGAGCATATTGCTGACTTTAGGATAATGAAAGCAAAGCTGGATTTCAGATTGTTTTGATGTGATTAACATTGTGTTCTCAGAGGTGGATGATTTTTAAGGTTTTCATTTTCTAGAAGCACATCTGAGACGTGGATTCAGGAGATGAGACAGGATTTTATGATTATTTATCCCAGGATTATTGTTCCAGAAGCATCACTATGAACCACCCAACCAAAGGACTCACAATATCTTCTATTTGGTGCGTGTGGACAAGATGCAAGATCCCCCTGCCCCTAAGAGCCAGGTTAGAGCACACACAGAGCAGGCAGGAGGGGGGTCACAGCCGCAGTCAAGACACTGGGAATCGGGTCACAAAGCCCATCTTTGCCAAACTTCAACCACTTGCCTGAGCAGACACAAGATGTGGCAAGACCAAGAATGTCTCTTAAGCCACATTTCTCGGCAGTAGTCTACTCCAGACTGCATGGGCCAATGTCAGACCTAGGCATCATTAATGATACCCCAAATATTGGCTGTTGGAGAAATCACTGGAGTGACATTCTCTAGATATAGGCACAGGACTTCACCAGTCCAGTACATATTTAGCAGTTGCCAAATCACTGCCATCACACAGAGCCTGGATAATAAATGCCTCAAAGGAGAGCCTTTCATTCCCCTAAGTACCTACTTCAGATTGCTTCTCATGGTGTCAGTCAAATGTTAGGTGTCAACATTTACTGGTTCATAATACATGCTGGGAAAAGAAAAAAAAAACCACCAGAAATTATTGTTTGATTATGAGCCTCAGTAGAAAATCCAGAAAAAACTCCTATCTGTAACCCATAGTCTGATAACCATTTTAAACCGACCTTTTCAACTTCAGATCTGTTCACAAGGAGCAATGAGCTACAGCCATGGATGCTGTTTAACAGACATGAGCTGCTCCTACTCTTTAACCAACACAACTGAGATTCATTATTTTAACCACCTCTGTAATTGTCTCAGACAATTACATGCCCTCAGCAACACAGAGAGGCAAAACTCTCTAAAATCAAGCCAGCTGTTTTTCTTATAGGCTGGAAAAAGAAACTGAGAGTACACCACCTGGAAAACCTCAGGCATTATGTAACTATGTTCAGGCTGCACAGTACTGTAAGTGAAGAAAAATTAAGTCCCCAAGGAAAAAGACCTTGAAATACAGAAGTCATTTTCTTTGCAAACCTCTTCTGTCAAGATCTGTCCTGTGATTAACTGGCCATAATCATCATATGGGCATCTAAGCTAAATAAGAAAACAAGGACATAACAGCTTATAAGAGACTTTAAGGTTTAGCATGAAATAAGATAGTACCTAAGCATCTGACAGAAAAATGAAGAAAACCAGTATCTTTTCACTTATCCCTGCTAATAGCCAAAGGAGCTGCACAAGCAGGGAGAGCAATGCTGGAAGTCAGTTTGTGGTGCTGCAGTTCCACGTTGTTCTGTTCTCTGTCTCACTGCTGTATTCTCTTGTTCAGCACGCTCGGTAACTGGATACTAACAAGTGTTAGGGAGAAACAAAAGTCATTTTAAGAGAAGAATGTGTTACTCTCATCTCCACCCTCAGAGATTAATGGCCTCAGAGAGCTTGGAGCATACCCCAATGACAAGCTGTTGTGGCTTTCGAAGCAGAGAATGGATCCACTCACATCCACATTAAAAACTACCATACATTTTCAGCAAAAACTAAAAGTGAACAGACCTTGAATTTTCAGTACTCATTTAAGCATTAACACAGGTAATGATTTTACTTAAAATACCATCTCTAGGAAAGCACATGGAAATCCATTTACTTTGTCAACTTACTAAAATACCCCTTTGTTACACTGAAAGACAATCAAGGATTATTCCCAGCAGAAAAAAGCAGATCCTACCCTTTCCTCAGTGAACTTAATTTACTAAGTTGTACCTTATGTATAGATGCAACATTGAGATACTATGAAATATCAATTACACACTTTCGTTTGTTTGGAAAAAATCATCCTAAATGTTCCATTTCTAACCATTTCATTTCACATGAGAATAAATTATTTTAGTAAGTCTACCTGTAATGGTTCACTGAGAATTACATTGTTATAGGTAATAAATGATAAAGCCAAATGAATAATTAATAAAAATAGGTTTTACTTCACGACCAAGATTCAGTCCTCGATAGCCACAATCAAAGGAACAGCACCGACCCTCGGGATCGGCGCTGGGTGAACACTGATCTGACCTCTATCGCAGCAGGTTCCCTCTGTTCACATCAATGTCTCTGTCCGGTTGGCTTTTATGCAGTTTATTTTGCTTGGGGCAGAGTTTCTTCTGTTCTTTTCGTAGTCTTACGCATTCAAGTGGTTTCTTTTCTCTGTGCTGGGCTGGACAAAGACAGTTTCTGGTAAGAGATGAACGTCGTTCATGGAGATGTATGGGGTTACGGGAATCCTGGCATTGGGATGGGTGTTTCCTGACGACTCTGGTTATCTAGATGGCCGGTTATTCATGGCCTGAGTGTCTCCCAGATGGCCCACGAATAGGCCCATCTTCACAGGAGCCACGTCTTTTAGAATGTTAATCAGGTCTTCCTTCCTGCCCTTCCTGCAGTTTCATAATCCTGTGAAGCAGCCCCTCTGTGGCTGTGGTTTGTGATGTTTAAAACTTTAAAAAAACAACTTATTTCATGTATATTTTTAACATGAGCACGAATTAATCTATAACATGTATTACAACATGGAAAAAGTTCTACATCCATATCTCCCAAGCACACTACCCTATGGCAACAGTATCTGAGAATTCCCCTTCTCCAGCTCAATGAGTTCCATCAGCAGGGGAGGGGAGTTCTGTGCTCAGCGTCATTCCTGGGCACAGGGCACACACGCAGGAAATGTTCCCTGACAGGAGCATGTTTGCCAATAATTTGTTTCACACGGTATTTTGGACAGCTCTTAACACCAAAGGGATCTCAGCAGGGGATTCTAAATGTTATTTATTAATATGGATAAAGAAGAATAATGATGTTTATCAAAGCAATGAGGCTTTCAGATGAAATGCAGTACATCAGTGCAATCTATTAAAAGAATTTAGTCTTTTCTATGGGCAAACTTGCAAGCCACCACTTAAGAAACCTGACAAATTATGCAGTTCCTGCAGATGGAGTGCATCTTGCTTTACCATGAAAGCATCCTATTATTTGAAAACATTAACAGCCATATGATAATTAGACTCTAACAACTATTTTTCATAACTAAGCTTCTTAATCCATTTGGTATATGAATAGAAAAAAAATTGCTTGTGGAATATTTATGATAATCCTTAAACTGGGCATAAATAGCACAGAAATTATTAACTTTTAGGAACAAATCAAATTATGAGAAGGCAGCAGAATACTTAGTAAAATACACAGTCAAATACTTTAAACTACATTAACACAGCTGCACATGACGCACAACTTCAATACTAATCAATCAAACCATTAAAGGAGGTCATGTTGTGTGGCGTGTTTGGATTTTTGTTAAACAAAAAAAAGGGCATTCCCCTGCTTCCCCACCCCCACCAAAAATCCTGTTTGGGGTGATTACATAACCAAGCCTACAGTAATCTTTCTCTAGTGCTTCCTGAACTTCAGCAAAAGCATCTCATGGAGAAATTCAACCCACCTTCCATGTCCAAAACATTTCAAGCTCCATTTGCTGCAGAATGCTGATACCCAACATTACCCGACCTAATTGAGAATGATTATGTGCAGCTGGAACTAAAGGTCCCCTGTGATCTCTAAAGCTCCTCTAACGGCTCCAGGAGAAGCAGCACCCAGAGAGAGTGTACTGGTGTACAGACCTCTCTATTAAAATGCAGGCCCAGGACAGATTCCAATGTATTGTTTTGAAAGAGTGTGAATGGACATTTAATGACTCTGCTTTGAACATATTCAGGGACTACTGATACAAAAGTAAGTAAGAATTTTTTCCATGAATATTTATAATTGACATTTAAACACTTTACCTTTTTTTCTACTTTTAATTGATTACTCATACAGTAATTTGAGCTCTCTTGATTTTAACGCCCAAGAACAAGTTTACTTAGTTGAAACCTACAGAATGCATGAGGCTGAGCTTTGCTGTTACAATTTTAGGCGATTGTGAAAAATGCAGATTAAAAGATTGGCTTTTCGCAAATACTAAAATGAATGCTATATGTGTTATGCTGAAAAGTTATGCTGTATTAGTCTCTTTTAAGTAGTGTCGTAAATATAGTTTATAAGCTATATGTGAAAAGTGCATAGTATATGGCTCTACGCAGATATTTACTATATGTATTATGTTATATTGATTAGTAGTGTGGTATTAACATTTTAATAGTATGGTAAATGTAGTTTTGTAGTTAAAATGAAGCTTTAGTAGTTAAAATAGAAACTATGTATGTGGGATACTTTTTTTTAAGAAAGGAATGAGATATTCGCTTCGAGGTAACAGGCACAGGACACCTAAATCCTCCAGAGAAGAAGAATTTATGGCTTCCTTATCAAGAGAAACTAACTTCTTCAGGCCTTGCTCAGACTTGAAGATGCTGTTGGGATTAAGAGAAGCAGTTGACATATACCAGACCAAGTTTCTTGTTTTAAATAGAATGCATGCATAACTATGAAGTATATGAATATGCAACAGTGTCTTGTTTTTAAGAGTTATTCCTTTGTTCACAGGGTATGCTTTTTAGCGGCTAGCGCCCCAAATGTCATCCAGGTGCGCCTGTAACCCTTTGTGTCTTACTGTCTCGTAAGTGTCCTAACTCTAAATTTTTATGACTCTAATTGTATTACTATTTTTATAACCATTTTATTATTAAACTTTTAAAATTTTAAAAAGCAGTGATTGGCGTTTATCACAGCGATTAAATAAAACATCTGCAAGAAAATGTAAAATAATGATCTCTAATTTCAATAAGAACTCCATTAATAAACAAATTTTAAGAGGAATGAACAGTAATACAGTCTTAAAATATAAACCGCGTTGAGAAAACTATGAGCAAGAAATAGGGAGGCTTTCTTGCAATCAATATTATCAGGTATTACAGAATGACACAAAACCTGAGAAGTGTTTTGTTTTCAAAGAAGATTATAAAACTGCTCTAGAACAAATAGAAGGCATTTTAACAGCACTTAACAGATAGAAAATCTTCTCTGGTTTTGATAGGCTTTTGACAGAATTTGGTATTCAAACTCAGATACAGTCAAACAAGGTTGAAAACACTGGATTTAAGTAACAAAGAGACAATAGAATTAAGGCCCTTAAAAGACAAAGATATCTAAATAGATCAGCTGTTTCACAGGCAGCCAGCAACAGGATTTAAGTTGTGCATAATGTGCCCTTTTCAAAACCCACTAATATCAACTGAAAGACTCCCTCTGACAAAAGAGGTCAAATCAGCCAGCAATCATGGTACTTCACTCAGCATTAGCAGCAAATAACAGAGTAGCCCAACTGAGATAAAGACATAATAACTAAAAACTCCATTTTCAACTAAATCAAACACATTGAGGCACTGAAAGAAAAGATTGAGTCAAAAAGCAGTGCTGATACTTGCAGTCTCATTCAACACATCAAAACAAACCCCCTCCCTTTAGTAAGGGAACATAGAGAAGGCTTCCATCAGCCACCCAGACTTTTCGTACTCCGGTTAAGGTTTCACTCAAGGCCAGTGAAAATCAACCTAACTTTTGTTTTTCCTCCCAAACAGAGTGAAATTGATGTGGTTGTGATCAGTAGTGCTCCTCCAGCCTGGAGTACAAACCTGCTTCAAATCCTACAATCCCTTTAACCCCAGGGTGCTGAAACAGCAGTACCAACCCACAACTCACCCACAAGCACTGCACAGCCCCAGTGTCACTGGGCTGGTGGCTGTGCTTGGTGGCATCCAAGCGGATGATGCCCAGTGTGCCCTGCCACAGGCACTGCCCCATTGCCACATCTGGCACAAGGCAGAGCTCTGCACACCCAGAACAGCAAGCAGCCCTATCCTGTAAGGAGACCTTATCCCCACAGCAAGGACTTTGCTCTAAGAGCTGCTTATCCTGCTATTGTTTGCTTGGTTTCTTCACAGCATATTAAGAGTGCTAGATCTGCATCTTCATTGTTCATGATGTAAAAATAAAGTAGAACCAGCACAACAACAGTGAACCACTGACAACAGAAACACACAAATATCTGTACTGGAGACAAAATTAAGAGTCTCTTGTTGTCAAAGTGAAAAAGCACAGAACACCTGGAAAAACATCACAAGTTTATCATTGCAAGTCATTCAGCATCCACATGAAGAGGCTACTTAGACTCTGTGACTGCTATAAAAATAGAAAAAATAAGTACTCACCTTTGCCCTATTACTGAAAAGAGGAAAATGAGGAAGTAAATTATGGATCATAGTGATAGCCATTGAACTCATTACACCAGCAAATAATTTCCCTCAAGCTTTGCCTACGTGTTACAGGAGAAAGGAGCATTGTCACAAACGACAGGGCGAACAACATAGCAAAGGTTTCTGGAACTCTACCTGCTCCAACTGGCATTATCTATACTGGAAGAAATACAAAGATATTTCAAAACACTGATAAGTGGGAGGATAGAAGATGTGATGATGAGCAGTTAAGCAGAAGTGATCACATCTATACTGAGTAAGACAGAAGGTCAATCCTACAAACAAGAAAGGAAAGCAAAGAAGGTAAGTTTTGTTTAATATCATGTGGGAAAGAGCAGACTTAGAAAGAATGAACTTTAAAAATTGCTCTGAATGCAAAAGTAGAGACGGTCTGTTTCAAATAAGAGAAATACTGACTGTCCTGTTCCTGGCCACTGACAGAGCAAATGGCAATGAAGGAGACATTAATCTGACACCAAAGTCTTTAGCCATCCCACATCTGCACTGAAAAACAAACGATCTACTTCTAGAGGAGAAGTACTCAACTCTGTGGGCATACTTGGGAAGAGTTAGGACACAAGTCTATTTCCAGCTTGCCAGCACTGGGCCGGTTTATGCTGCAGTCCCCAGCCCTCTTGGGCTCTCTGTGGGCCTCAGAAGCAGAAACACAATGCCAGTCATGGTGTAGTTTCCTGGATGCCTCCTGAAAGCAGGCTGCAGTAATCTGGGAGGTTGGTTTCTTCTCCCTAATAACAAGCAATAGGTCAAGAGGAAATGGCCTCAAGTTGCACAAGGGGAGGTTTAGTTTAACATTAGAAAAACAAAAAAAATTCCTAAGTGGAAAGGGTTGGCCAGGGAAGTGCTGCATCACCATCCCTGCAGGTCTTTGTAAGACGTGTAGGTGTGGCTCTTAGGGACATGGGTTAGTGGTGCACTTGGCAGTGTCAGATTTATGGTTGCACTCTATCTTAAAGGTCTTTTCCAACTTAAATGAGTCTACGAATCTAATTCCAAGCCTTGCTGATTTTTTTCTTCCATTAAGCGTCAATGTAGAGTTAAAGAACAAAGAGCTTAGTGCAGCACAACAGAAATTATAATGCTCTTGCACCTGACCTTAGAGCACCTTCAAAGGAAAATAAAAGGTACAGGGGTTTTCCACAAGTATTATGTACCATGGATAAAACCTATGCTAAGTGACTATACTTGTAATTTTCATGAGCAGTTACTTGAATGCAGCAAAGCACAAGGTTGACTAAGTACGCTAGTTTTGCTTCTTACTTTTCCACGAATTTTAAAACAAAGAAAGAAAAATGAAAAAAACCACCACCATATACCCAACTATAGAAAAGGTACAGGGAAAAAGTTATTTACTTTTTCTAAAGGGTTTTGACCCCCACAATTTTCAGTTTGTTTATGACCTGTTCTTCTACCTTCATAAAAGCGAAGCCATGTGAGTCAGCACATTACACTCCTCTACAACCTTCAGTTCATCTAATCTACTGGGACACAATTTGCAGTTCTGTTAGATGAAAGTGGAGTTCAGAAGAAAAAGGATGGAGCTGTTAGCAAAAACTGCTAAGCTAATTTTTGCCTGCATCAACGTTCATAAATCTGCTGCAGGCAAAGTCTTAACTCTTTCACCTGCAAAGCTGAGGCAAGAAAACTGTTTTCGAATCCCATTCAAAACAAATGAATCATGTCCACTTTCAAGTTTCTTAGAAGTACAGTTCACGAGAAATAAGTCTGCAACTGCAAATGAAATTTAGCAAACATTCTACATAAATACGCATCTTTATACTTTTAACTAACATGACAATGCTTCTGCAAAATGAAAGAAAAGGAGCTGTTGAAATGTAAAGTAACTTATAATCAAATTATTTGCTTCTCTACTACAGTGAAAATGCTACATTTAAGAAAAAGTAAAATGCTAAGTGAAAAGCAATTCACTAGAAGTCTTGGTCTTTACTGATAGGCAGACAGCCTGTGGGTGGTTTGATCCAGCTCTCTTCATCCCACACAGAATCATATCAAGGCACAGCCTTTTTTCCAATGCTCATTCATCCGTAAAATCTGTTGCTTTGTTTCATTGTTCTTTTGGCTGAAAAGGAATTGGCAAGAACTGCCTTAACCACACATTCTAAAATAGTTTCAGTGAGGCCTTTCAGTCTTGCTTTTTGAGAAACGCTCCATTTTGATTCTTAGCTCAAGCAAGCCAGTGGTGATTACACGCCAGTACCTGCTCAGAAGTACTGTCAGATAAGAAAATCTTGCTCTCAGAGAAGACTGATAATGTACAGGTTTGTGCAGGTTTGACAGTTCGCACATCCTGAGCAAAGGATCCCACAGCTTTGTTAAGCAGTTGATATTCTGGGGATGTTACAGTTTAAACATAATATTTTTATAATCCATATTCTCGGAAAAATCTGAAATCTTGAGAAGGCAACCACGCTTTGTTAAGATGATGAAGATTTTATTAGAGAGGCATTCTGAAAGGAGATCACTGCACCCCAGTTGTGTCTGTGTAACAGTACTGGGAACAGGCAGGTTTCTATGCAGTTAATCCTCACTCTTGGAAGAATGAAGGCCGAGGAGTAAAGCCCTTTATAAGAACAGGAATTTTACTACAGATTTTCACACTTGGATCTCTTTCTAGTTACCTCCATTATCTGAAGGAAAAGGAAAATAAGAGAAACAACAACTTTATCAGAACAGCAACTTCACAGATGCTTCTACTGGCATGGAGGCAAACAGCCCAGTTCCTCCTCCTCCCTGGGCTCCTACTGTTAAACAGCAGAGGAAACAACCAGAGGTGGTTGTGTTCTCATTGCTAATACTGACCCAACAAGCTATCAGGAACCAGCATTGTCTGCTCAGGTTTCTGTGACGAGCTTTATGCACTTCCTTCTGTGTTTCTTGGAATCCTTAATTTCCAGAATAAGACTGTCAAAACCCAGCAAGAACAGACAAGCATTTCCTTCCTGGGAAGAGCAGCAGTGCTCAATAGAAGGCACTAGAAGCCAGCAAACCCTAGCTGAGCTGCAGATAAATTTTGTGTTTCTGTTCCCTAGTTACAACACCAAATGAATGTGTCTTCTTGTTGCTCACTGCTGAGACTAAGCCCTTGGCTGACTCTCAGTGCTCGTGGAGCAGTTCTGGGGATTGATGCAGACTGCAGAAAACTACTACAAGAGAAAACAGTGGCAAAAGTAGCACTGATCTGTAGGTCTCTTTTGCTTAAGATGCAGCTGCCTCTGCAGAAACAGCACGGATAACTCAGCTGTTGCCACCTTGGCTTCAAGGTCATCACTTTTCTCCCAAGTTGTAAGTAATCTTCCAAGAAACGCCACCATCTTTTGTGCATTGCCCCTTCGGGTTCTGGCAAAGACAACCCAAACTGAAGCTATAGCAAATCTTCTTTTATGCAAACACAAAACTGAAAAGGTTGAGGAAAGAAAAACCCGAACATTGAGACAGAAGCCACAGAAGAAGCATTGCTTGTGCTTTTCTGCTCCAAATATACAGGAGATTATTCAAGTTACAGAAAACTGAACTTCTAAGTCTTTCCCACTAACCTTTCTACCATCTATTTCTTGATTCTTTCTGTGTTTTACAGGTCACAAGTGTATTGGTTACTGTCATCCGTGGCAGTCTGACTGCTCTAAACTGTCAAAATCACACAGGATCCAAAACAAGATCTTCCTCGAGGTACCCAGTATATTTTCCTCTAGTTCTTCCCCTCTACATTATTTCTTTCTATATTCACCTGTACCACCTCAGTTGTTAACACATGAGCGTTTCAAACAGGCTAAACAGGCTACAAAGACACCACAAATTTTCCCTCATACAACGTTGCATTGCAGCTGCCCCCTAAACTCAACCAATCTAGAAGAAAACAAGACCCTGGATAAGGCAGGGATAGGTTGGATTCAAACCCAAGCAAAGACCTCAGCCAACCCTGTTCTAGCTGAGATGAAGACACATGACTGGCCAGAGAGCTGGGCAGAGCGAGGTCCCATCCCATCATCTCTCTGGGCCTGGGAAATATAAAGTCCTTTAGAAAGGGCAGCCATATTAAACTCATGGCTGTTTGCTGAGGACTCGCGGTGTTGTGTCGTGTGTCCATCTCCAACCCACAACTCGATGTAACAATAAAAATGTAGGAGAAATATTATCATCTTCACAACAGTATAGGCTTTAGTTTATACCTCGACAAAATACAAGCCAATCAAAACAAAGACAGACATTTTGAAGTTAAATTCACAAATTCTTTCTAAGTACACTTATCCTTCTGTGCCAACCTTTCTTCCTATGCCCTCCTCCTTGCCAAGTACGAAAAGCTCTTTGGTCAGACTCTACCTCTTATCTCCAAATTGTCCTTTACTATCATCTACTCAGGAACAGTCCCAATAGTTATAAATGGCCTCACACTGTTGTAAGAAGCTAAGATTTAGCTTGGAGTTGGAGTCTTGAATTTTCTTTTGTTTCCAGTTTTAAGGAGAAAGACAAACTCATTTTCTGTGACCTGCCAAGACAACATGGGACATGAAAACTGACTATCTGATTTTCTTCAAAGTGAGCAGCACTTCTAAAACCTCTAGTGTGGGTTTTGTGAAGGACCAGGTGTGTTCCAGTGGTGGGTGGGGTACTGACACTCAGCAGGGCTGAGGCAGTACGGCCAGCAGCCCCCAGCTGCCAGGAGCACAACGGAGCCGTGCTGCCTTTGCACGCTGTCCTTGGGCACACACACCCACCAATACAAACAATTTCTGAATTGACTGCTACCCTCACTCAGCCATTAGCCTCGAGTCATTGAACTGCCTTTGGCTTGGCCATTCACTCCAAGGGAAGAAATTTAGCTGCACTGGCTTTCTTGGTATCAGCTGCTTTATCAGGGAGGAAAAATTTACTGCTTGTTCTGTGTGGCAAACACAGAATTCCTGAAATAATTACACCTATTGTTTGAAGAGCAGGAACAAAATGCATCTTATTGGTGTTTGCAGATGGAGTGGTTTGTAAGATTTTGATCTCTAGCTTAGTTTTAATTAATTTCTTTATCTATCTCAAAGCTACCCAGGTAGCTACAACTTTCAGGTTGGGTGGATAGAAGGAACTGTAATTACTGAATATATAAAGATTTTTGATCCATTCTATTTGCAATTGCATTTTCATCCTCTAACTATAAATGAGGAACATGCAAGCAAACTGTTTTGAGTCTACAGCTGCAGGCCAGATATACTGTAATAAGAAACTGACCTAATTCCACTAATCTCAAAGGAAAAGCCCTTATTAACCTTCATGGGCTTCCATTGGCACTTGAAACAATTGTATTTAGATGAATAGGGCAAGGTTTTCCTTTTCAGTCCTGTCTAAATCATGCTTTTCATAAACTATAGATATATTTTGTGTTAAAAATAAGACAAGGTTGAAGGACAGGACAGTTTTACTGGAAAATCTAAACAAGGCTTACCCAGCTGTACCTTTGAAACCATTCTTTTCTGTGATTGCAGGTAACCATTACTCAGTGAAAAAATGTCATTCAAGTCAATTTCTATCTAGGTACCAAGTTCAGGATTCTGCACAAATACCTTGTAGGCATTTCTTCTCTTTCACTGAAATAAATTGTACTGACACCTAAAAAAGCCTACCATCTGCTGGGAGCAGGTGGACCCTTATTATTCCTTACCTGAGATGAGCAGGCATTTAAAGTTCATTTTTCCTGAACGTTCTTCACATTCCTTTGGTTAGCGAGCAAAGCAAAGCCCATGTCACTGAGAAGGTCAAGAGTTGTCTAGTGAATACTCTTAACATTAGCAGAATAACTGGGGCCAGAATATTATAAAAGGTCTGGCACAGAGGAAAAAAAAAAGCTAAGAAAATTTCACTCTACTTTTCTTTATCACCTGTGGAAGTAAGTCTCAGAGGTGTCAGAAATTACATAATTGAATACACCAAAAAGTTAGATTTTCAGCTTGCAGTTTAGAGCTACCACTTCTGAGCAAAGAAACTGTTTGGTTTGGGTCTTGATCTTCTTAATGAGCTCAAACCTACCAGAGATTTTTATCTCAAAATCTTTTCCTGTACAAAGCGTCGATAGCTCCTGCCTTAGCAATGATCAAGTAGATGCAGTCTGTATCAGCCTCCACTTCCTTATTCTGAATATCCTCAGTTCCTATCAATAATGCAGTTCCATCTGCTTTCAGTTGCTCTGCCTTCATTTAGGAGAGTGACATTACTATTGTCTTACACAAGCTGTATCCTGAGGAAGTGTAATTTGTCATCAAGGAAAAAAAATAAAATTCAAAGTCAATCCAGCATCAAAGCATCTCCAAAACTGCACTGAGCTATGCCACCTGTGCAGAAGTGACTCCGAGCAGAGAGCCATAAAAGTCTTTGCCACAGCACAGACTCTACAAGGCAGCACATGCCTGGAGGTGAGCAAGGAACCTGAAGGGGAAGCACTACCAAAAGCACATGGGAGGGCCACAGAAATGTCTTCTCAGTTATATTTAGGAAACACCAGAACATGGAACCTTTCACAGGAGCTGAATGAAGGAACCATATCAGAGTATTATTGTGAAGGGTTTGGTCCCTTCTGCAGTCATTGTTGAAAGCTGAAGTGTAGAGTGTTCTTTAAGAAATTTAGCAACATTTTGGGTTACTGAGACCAGTTCTCTTAAAAATCAGCGACCCTGGCCAATCTGAAAATGCATGAGGAAGTCCTCCCATTTAGACAACCTGAACTGATCTTGCTCTAGGTAAGATCTTTCCCATATTCTGTTAAGGCAGGTAATATTTCCTAATTACTCTTGCTGATCTGAATAATTAGGACTTCATTCTTTTCATAAAAAGTTCCCTAACATGTTTGAGCAAAGTGAGTTAATGCTAATTAACCTGCCCTTGAAGTGCTCTATTATCAAAGCACATGCTTTCAACACATCTTGAGATGCAGCCCCTTCCTTCGTACAGTTATTGACTTCAATGCCATGAAAAGGTTCCATTCCACAACAGGGAGGGGCTCAGACAGCATTAGCTGGCAGCAATCACTGAACGCTGTGCTGAACTGTATTTGGGTTTCTTATCTGTTACACAGTCTCACTGGTTTGTAATCCTCTTAAGCCCCTTCTGTTTAACATGCAGGTGAAGAGAATCTCTCCTTCTCCTGGAATGTAAATAGTTCACTGTGGCACAGGTCCCCCCCTCCACATTCCAGCCATGTGCATTATTTATCACTTTCTATTGCAGCACAATGGGGCAAGAACAGCCTTTATTAGTTCATGGCAGTTCACCAGACAGCACACCTGTACTTGACTGCCAAGTGAGAATTTGTGCCAGGTCACCATCCCACACTCAAAAATTCTGGGAGGAGATACTATACCAAGCCTGGCCATTCATTTTTCATGAAAATAGTTTTTAATTTTTATTTTCTCATATATCTCTACCCAGAGTGAGAAAACATGTGAGTCTCACAACCCACCCCCACCACCTCCTGACCTCACCACAGCTAAAGGATGCTGTGACACAGTTCTGCTGAAGAGAAGGGCTTCACTATTCCTAGCAATTAAGCACCAGAAAGGAGAAGTACATGAAAGGAGATATGGAAGGCTATAAAGAAGCCCTATGGATTTCCAGAAGTTTTATTTTTCTGTGGTGCTGATGATACTATGCAAGGAGTCACATTTTTTCACTAAATTCCAGCTTTACCTCTCTCAGGCTACACATAACACTAGAAATCCCCAGGAGCCCTGCAAATTTGGGCCAAAAATCCTGTTCATCACTCTAAGACAGAAAATGCCCCACATACATTTACCAGGCTCTGCCCTGCATTCTGCCCAGGAACAATCTGAGCTACAGCCCCCAGAGCCAGCAGGGCCAGCTGTGTCCTTATATATTTTTGTCTTTTAAAAAATTACTCCTGATCAAACTGGTGCTTTCAAAATATTTTAGAAGAGACAAGATAAATGTTAATGCCATTCTAAAGTCCCCAGTGCAGGATGCTGGCTGTAGATGACATTACCAGGTGCTGAAAATGCTCTGCCAGTTCCTCCAGTTGTTTCTAGACCTGCTCTGGATCATGTGCCATGTGCTGCCTTACACTGAATCCTCAATTTTGATTTCCTGCCTAATTGCTCAATTCAGCATTCATTTGCTACCAGAGTCTGCCCTTTGCCAGGCTACCATGTGTTTTTCCATCATTCTGCTTCACTGGTAGAACTGGTTGAACAAACAATCCATAACTCATTCATATTTCCACATTTAAAATGCCCAGTTTGGTCCAGAGAAATATGTAAAGATCCTATCATACAAATTTGTGGTACATATTTCTATTTGATTAAATACACACTTAAATATCTTCTCTTGTGCACTTCTTTCAGAAGGTGCTTAATTATTGTACTCTAATCATCTCCAGTGTTTCTATTTAAATATGCAACAATGGGCATTAGAAGCTGAGTCTGAAGCTGCTGTGGCCATGAAAGGTCCATTGATTTCAAGTAGAAACACACTTTTATTGAGAAAAATTCTTGGTTCATCAAGTTCAAGACCCTTATTCCTGAAATTAGATAATCTGAAAATAGCACCAAGTAAATACAGAAAAGGAGCTTCCATGTGCAGAGTGAGCAGTTCAAAAATAAGTCTCAGGGAAAGTTCTTTCCTTCAGGCTGAACCATGATGCCACAGATAGAAGCAATCTACAGTTCAGATCACAAACTAACCCTTCCTGCCCTAAATTCCAGAGCCCTTCCATGTTGCAGCAGGAACAGCTGACAGTAAAGTCCAGGGTAAGGAGACAAAAAGGGCCTTTGCATGGTATCCACAGATGTTTCATTCAGCTGCGTGGTGAGATGTTCAGGGTCCAAAGGGGGGACTCATGGAAGTGTCCAGGTTTCTGTGACTTGACCTGTAGGGCTGCCCAGTGGTCTCAGGGCAGTACAAAGATGAGGGGCAATGGGGGAATAGGGAGCGAGCGCTGACGGACATAGGGACAAGGGAAGGAGCCAGTGGGGTCTAACAGCTTTTGCGGGAAGCTTCTTGTGTCTCCCTAACCCAGGGGATGCCTCTCAGGGTCCCCACACTTCCAAAAGAAAATCTGGGTGTGTGCAGATGGAGAAAGCCATGCCAGGAGTGCCTACATACCAAGGCAAACTGAGGCACCACAACTCCAGAGAGCCATGCTCAGTGTCCCTCCCAGTTAGTTTTCTGTGAGCCTAAAAATAACACGTTCCACAGTTTTATTAATTATGTCAGCCTCGAACCAAGCCTCTTGAATCTATCTTTCTTGGGATGCCTAACTTTAGAGAAACTGCTTTGAATAAAAAAGTGTATTTGACTGCTTACTACTAGTAATCAGGCAGAAAATTGTGAGAGAGAAAGCACGTACAAACTGATATATCTCAATTAACCTTGAGAATAATCTCTCTCAATGAATTTGCATATATTCAGCCCTTCTCTTTGTATAATGAATATAAACTTTCTCCTATATAGTTTGAAGACAGAAAGAATTCTTACCTAGATAGTAATTTAGCTAGTATCACTATGAACACCTTAATGCATAAAATGCTATTTATTGTACTAAAAGAACTAACTACAACAACCATAAAACATTAATTTCCTATCTTGATGTCAGAAAACCCAGTTCATTCACTTTACCACTGTTTCTTCCATTTTCCTTATTCCACAGTGCCAAGGGAACTGGCTGAGATCGTTGCAGGCCAGTCTGCATTACCTTTGAGAAAGATGATGGTCACTGGGAGAGGATCGGAAGAAAGATAAACACAACTCCTTTGTTCCAGGGCAAGAAGCAAGAGCCAGGAGCTACAAGCTGACCTGCCTCACCTCACTCACAGGTAAGGTGGTGCAGCAAATAATCCTGAAAACCACTTCCAAACAAAAAGGACAAAAATGTGATCGGCAGTAGTTAGCACAAATTTACAGAGGGGGAATGACGTTTGCTCAGAGTGACGGATGACCTTCTGTGACAAGAAGGGCAGCTTCTTGTGGACGAGGGGAGCCAGCAGATATGGTGAGACACGGGCAAGCCTTTCAGCACAGTGCCCTGTAACATCCTCATGGACAAAGTGAGCAGCTTTAGAGGGGGTAAGCAGAGAGTGCGCTGCATTCACTGAAGTGTCTGGCTCAAAGGGCTGTGACCAGAGGCACAAAGTCCAGCTGGACACCAGCCACTAGCAGAGTACCCCGGAGTACTGGGACCAATACAGTGGATGATGGGACAGCACCTCTCTGAGCCTGCAGGTGCTACAGGGAAGCAGGGAAGTTTCCAGCTAACTGAAAATACATCAGTGAACTGAATTTCGTTCCTTCCAAACACAGAAGGTTATTGTACAAAGAGGTGCTAAGTGAATATTTTATCTTTATCAAACATCTCCAATTAGCTTTCAGTGAAATGCCCAAATGAACAACAAGTCTCAAAATAATTATTCTCAGGGGCATCCTAAATCATAAAAAACTAGCTTCTTGCATGAAATTTTCAGTGTGCCTTCATGGTCATTTCACCAGCATTCAAAGTCTGATATCCCACATGAACTTTAGTGCTATTCAGAATTGACTGTTCAACTGTTCCTTAATTCTTTGTACACACATGTCCACTATATAAATAAAATACATTAAATAATAATAAACACAGCTGCCCCTCCACAGAGTGCTGCCGAAGATGAGGAAACTGATCCTTTCATAAAGCTCTACCAAGAGCACAATCTGCAGCCTAGGACACAGGCGGCAGACAAGGAAAAGTTCAGAGCAATATTTTTAGACTTCTTATCAAATATTAAAACTGCCTAAAATCAAAGGCCTAATTACAGGATATAACATCAAATATTCAAACAACTCTGCACTATTATGCAAAGAGAATTAGAAAGGTTAAAAAATATTTTGTCATTTTAATCTGAATTTAAAGAGGTTGGGATTTTTTTTCTCTCTTATAGATCAGCTAAAAGCCTGCCAGAAAGGCCGGGAAAGAACAAGGTAAGGAGCAAATAAACTGAGGAAACCGTTGAAATATGTCTGAATAATTTATTTTCCCCTTATTATTTCAATTAAGTTAACAACTTATTCTGTTGTGTGTTGGTTGCCTTTTTTTTTTGTTCCCTGCTTTTAAGTACCAGTCCATTTCTTCATGTGATACCAAAATTATGAAATCTCCAGATTTAGATCTCCACATTTTGCTTAAAAATGTATCAAGCAGAAGGTTGCTGCAATTACTGTGAGTTTTCCAACCCAGAATAAGGAAATTTGTGAATCTACCTGGTGACAAGTGACAGGATTAGAATGACAAAGCCACTATTTTTCAGAAGAATTCATACATATGTGGCATGCCATTGTATGACTATTCTGACAGATTTTTCTAAATTGGCATGTCATTTGGGACCATCCCTCAAGGAGATTTATATTTCTAAATCCAAACAGAATTTTACATCGCACTTCTTTCCCACAAAAGTAAGTTTGGGTGAAGTGGCAACCTTTAGTGAAACAGCCATCTTTTCAAAAGTCATCACAGGAGTCAGTTAAATTTACAGCTGGCCCTGACTTAATCCTGACATTGTTAGCATGTCATTAAAATGGGGAGACCTATCTACATATGGAGATTAACTCCAACAGGTGAAAGCAAATGACACAATTGACTTTGCATTTGACAACAGGCAGTGCCTTGGGATAAATGTCACCATGTCTTTGGAGACAGCCAGTGGGATAACCATCTGTGATGGCTGAGTACAAGGGAGAGCACAGCAGCACCCAGTCACCCAGGTTACCCCAGGTTACCTCAGACCAGCAGAGGGGAGCAGCACTGCACACCCAAAGGTGCTGGTGGGACACAGCGTGGCCTCAGACCTCGTGTCTGCTCCAGAGGCAACGCTCAGGTGCTGTTTCCCCTCACTGCTCTCTGCCCTGCATACCCCTGACTCTGCAGAGGGCAGAGGCACTGCCTGCTCACAGCTGTCAGGGCTCCCTTATGGTGCTATGGACAGGCACAGCCCGAACAGCACTACCCAGCAGCTACAAAAATGACAGGGAATTTTGCAGAGCACAGTGCACCTGCATGCCTGAGCTGGGAGTACCCTGAGAAATAAGCCCTTATATGGCTCATGCTAAAATATTTAAAACCCTGTACTACTCTGGGTTGTTGCAGTTCATCAGAATGTGCACATCTTCCCACATTTACACCACAGAACACCTCCAAAACCCAGAGAAGAAGGTGACCTAGTCCTGGGGCAGGCACAGCTCGGCAGAAATGCCTAATACGACATGAAATTAATGCCAAACTACACCTAACAAATTCAGCTGGTGTTCAGCTAAGAGGGTAAACAAACTAAACTTAGATAGTTTAGTTCTTTATGTTTCTACTACTTGGAGTATAACTAATGACACTGCCTAGCTCTAGTGAAAGTGGGTTTAATTCTGACAGACTTCTTGGAGCAGGCTGCAATCCATGCAGAAGTGAGTTAAACGCTTTGACTGTCAAGGAGCAGAGTGCAGCGCTCCTGCTGCTCGGCTGCTGCAGCGCCTTGGAGTCGCCGGGCCTGGCCCACCCACCTAACATGGCACTGAGTCCCTGAGCTGCAGCAGGGGATCTGCACAGTCCACACAAACTGCTCATGGAGAACTAAATGTTGAGTGCACTGCCCAGAAGTAGAGTACTTCACCACAGGCAGCTCACAGAGACTTCAGTGCCGTCCCAGCTGAATCCTGACATGAGAAGTTCCTGCTTTTCTGTAGTACAGCCTAGGAACAGATAGGCAATTTCACAAGTGTAAGTACACTGCTCTACTCACGGTGTAACTTTCTTGTCACTCCTAAATACTGTGAGCGTGTCACAAGGCTTCTGCACACACAGTGTAGTACTGTGCTGAAACTGCAGAAATGCTCACTGGCAAATCAAATGATACATACACTTACACACTGTTGCGTTTTGTGATTTTGTCTTTGTTGCTCTGCCCACCCCCCTGCCCTTGCTCTCTCTGACCATACAATTACAGACAATGTCAATAATGGCAGTGAGTGTTTTACACTGGTTCCATCCATCCCACACTGCCTGAGCTTTAGCACATCCCAGGATAGCAGTGCTACTGTTATAAGGGTTTCTGTCTTCCTTCCTAACTCCATAGAGTTAACTATGATTTTAGAGCAGGAAAGCTCCCTGTACTTCTGACAAAAGACTGTATTGAGGATTGGCACTGAAAAGTGTAACTAGACATATTACAGAGGCTATTTATTAGGTAATAAATATTAGGAGAATAAAAAAAACAATATAAAACCCTCAAGTAAAATCAGATTTTGACAGTTGTTTAACCTACAAAAATGTTTTGGTAGAGAAGACTCTCACTGCCAACGCACTGAAGCATAAATTACTCCTTTTTTTAATATCTTGACAAAAGTGGAATATAAAGATCATTATTTACATTAGGAGGCCTGATGCCTTATGCTTCATTGAATCTGAAGAACTGAATTGCCCACTTGAATAATCCCTAGTAAAAAAAGATCACTATAAAACTTTCCAGTAGATTAATAATGCTAAAACCTCTGTTAATTTTCCAGTACTATTCAAGAAAAATATATCAGGTTCAAATTAGAAATTGCAAAAGCAAATCCTGACACATGAAAAGGTGAGAGGAAGAAATGTAGGCCTGCAGAATTCAAATACACCATCACAAGACTAATTTTGCTCCTTTCAACAAAGGTGACAAGGATAGAGAAGTTTCAGAAATTCCCTAGCCAAAAATGGGTGCCTTGAAAACCACAAGCTATCAATCCTGCTGCTTCTGTGAGCTGCTGAAGATACAATCCAGGTAATACGCCTACTCACTGTCATGTTTCTACAAAGCCATGAAAAAAATAAATTAAAATCTACACATCTTCAACAAACCACACAATAAAATTCATCTCAAGTTTAATGGAGGACTTCAAACATTATGTTAAGCCAAAAAGTTATCACCCCATAGTACCATCCTAGCAGTCACAAGTCTCATGTATTTGGCAGAGTCCATTAAACACAAGGAACTCATCTATAGAATACCGACCTTATATTATGCAAGATAAGATAACAAATATTTTAAATTTAAATAAATTTGAGCCAGGGAATACAGATTTGAAATATAGATATGACAAGCACTGGTCATATTCTAAAAACATATCTTTTTATTACTTGGAGATTCCCACACACACTCATTCTTATTTTCCTGGATTAATGGTTTAAAAGTGGGTTACCTCCTCAAATAGCTAAGCTATAATAACAAACAGCTGCCAACAGCTGCCAACCACCTGCATATGGAGAACAGGAAGGGCTCAGACACCTGAGAATGGTCCCCCCTGAGGGAGCAAGGAGTTTAGCCAAGTTCTTGCTGTCCTGGTTTGAGGGGGAAGTGAGTTTTTTCAGGAAGTTGTGGTCAAACCAATCAGTGTTCAAACTTGGCTACTGACACCTTTAGTGACCACTGAGGACATGGATACGCCTCTGAGAACGCAGGGGGTTAAAAGCAAGAACTCCCAAGAGACTTTCTCTTTGTTTCCGGTCAGTGGAGGAGTGCAGAGCTCTCCCCTGCTCAGCCACGGGCTGGGCGGGGGAGGGGAAGCCATGCGGCCAGGCAGAGGTAGGCCGGTGCCCCGGAGAAGAGGGAGGGGGCTGAGGG
>VXBC01012562.1:55903-163431 GCA_013399945.1 Ploceus nigricollis | reverse complement strand
GGGAGGTTTCAACTGTGTTTCCTGTGGGGGTCTATGGTGCAAGAGAGACTCCTCTCTCCCTTGATGAGTTGAGAATTGATCCTTTGAGTGATGATGACTTGATTGGGAACCTGAAGTGTTGTCTGGTTGCGGAACGGTGGAAATGGAGGGAGGAGGAGAAGTGTTTTGGGAGGTTTTCATTCTGCTTTCTGTGTGTGTTTTCTATGCTTTTGTAGTTTAATAAAGTTTTTTCTTTCTGTCCTTAAGTTTTGGGCCTGCTCTGCTCTGTTCCTGGTCACATCTCACAGCAGTTGTTGGGAAGAATATATACTCATGGGTGCACTGGCATTGCACCAGCGCTCAACCCATGACACTTGCCTTGCTGCAGACAAGCACCAGTCTTACCCAGAGCAAAGGGGCTGCTCAGGTCCCAAGCATCAGCTTGGTGCTGATCCGATGCAATGATCTGAGACCCCAGAGAGCCTAAGAAACAACCTTAGAATGCAGCCACCCCAAGCATTCCCATTTAATTATTTTGTTCGGTTTCCTGAGGCCTAATACTGGCTTTATTCAAAAAATTCCAGAAGTTGGAAGCATATGAGAAGCAGCGCCTTAAAGCCAGCAAAAATAGCCTGATGGGCTGGAGAACACTGACCTGTTTCCCCAGGTGAGAATAGTTTCTTGAAAAGACACTGCTGCATGTTCACAAACTCCCCTTCTCTAGACCATTTCCCTGCCCTCTGAAAGTCATATTTAAACAAAAGAAGATTTTACTGTGATTTTTATGGTCTATGTTCCTATTATCATCAAATTTATTAGATTTTCTAGAATACCTTTTATTGCCAATGTGAGAAGACAACTCAGCTCACATTACTGGACATCTTATAGTGGGAAATACACTGGGCATTTTATATTCTCTGTTGGGAAAACACGAGGTTTCAGACAAAACTACTGTACTTATTTATGTAGAAACTTGATATTTTGGGTGAGGCCCTTTTATCATAATAACACACAGAGGCCTTGGAAAGTTAGATTTATACAGAAAACTATTTTATAATTTTAAAAAAATCTGTCTTTGTTGATGCAGTTGTATATCACTGTTGCTCACAAACTAATGAAAATCACTAAGTGCCCTGATTATAGATTTCTATGAGTTACCCTATTTAGATGATGTACTGAGACCCATTTTAAAAGCCATTTCTAAGTTGCTACTATTTTTAAACATTGATCTAAAAGTTTCAATAATAAGCTGAGAGACTGGTATAAACAAGCCAGAGAAAATGTACAATAGAACAAATATCAATCAGAATTCTAGAGTATTTTGAAATTTAAAAGATTTGAAAACACAGTGTATCCAGAAATCAGTTTTCTATGCTTTGATTCCTTTTAGATGATTTTCTATAGTCTCTTAATTTTTTTCTAGTATTCTCTACAAATGAAATCAAGTCAAAAATAATAGTTGTATTTAGCAGCTTCACTTTCTAGAAGAGCTACAAGTTAAGGACTAAAGTTCATTATGAATTGAATGCTAAGGTGTAATTGTCATCCTTTTATTCAAGTATTCTACAGTACTGTGAAATTATACAGCTGCAGCCCAAATCCAGGAGAGATATCCCCCTCCCTAGTTCATAGGCAAGGCTGGCAGCAGGGCCAGAACTCTTGAAAGCAACACTCCAGCTGGATTTTTACTTCCTTTGCTTGGCTCTCAATTCCCCCAGGCTTCACGATCCTCTCCCTGATAACCCATGTGGGCAATTAGAACAATCTTAATTCAATGTAGATAAAACACTTCCTGCCCTACCAGTCACTCAAGCACAACGTTTAATATACTTTGGATACATGGAGAACAATTCCAATTCAGTACTATAATCTATGCAGAGAATCTCCAATGCTAAGTACCTCAGGGTTCTGAAAAGGCCTGATCAGACTGGCTGACCTCCAGCCACCTCAATTAACTGTAAAAGTGAAGTACGCATAGTGCAGTACTCAGGGAATAAATATACTGCAAGAAACCAGAGACCAAGAGTTGTTTCAAGAAATCTGAAAGAATTGAAAAGGCCAAGTTCAGCTTACACCAGTCAAAAGCCAACATTGAGCAACCCATTCTTTCCAAATATGTTTTTTTAGATGCTGTCTGTAGCACCTGCTCAAATGTTTTTATATAAAGACCAAACTTTAATCAGCAACACCCAGATAACCCAGATATAGTATCTTATTAGTCAGCTTTATTGTAAATGCAAATGCTTGACACAAATTCTTGACACCTGCAAGGAAGTGCAGCCATGATCTAGGAGGATTTATGCATCCCTTGCAGCAGGCTGTCAGTTACTGAGGTAAAATGCTTATGCTTGCCATGTAAATTGGCATCACAGAGCTTGTAGTCCCTCAGAATACATGTGACAATCCCAGAACATCTCTGCTCATGAATGGAATGCTATTTGGGATTTTACACCCGTTATGTAAACAGGGAAGACATTATAGCCAATGATATGCTAAGGCAGACAGTCAACATGAAGATTGTCGAGAGCCATAAAAAGTCACAAAAGCATAGTCACAAGAGAAAATCTCTTTTTAAGAGCTAAGTTCTGTGAAATTCCATACCATGACCATGCTCCTGTGATATTCATGATGCAAGTGATGTCTGTGTTACATTAGCTACAGCATTTTCAAAGCCCACCCATAAGCAAGCTTTCAAATACAGGATGTCTAAAATGCCTAAGGAGGCAAGTTGGATGATTCTTAAAATCACAGAATAAGCTCAAGTTTTCTCCAAAGAAGCTATGAGGAAACCAGGACACAGCACATAAACTTCATGGCCAGTGAAGGCTTTGCAAAGCTGAGTCCATTGTATCATAAAGGGATCCAATCCTCAATCAGATCATGCACATGGGGCAGGGGGATGACAAATGTCGGTAGCTATTTTTTTCTGGTTTTTAAGTATACTTGAAAGGCAGAAATAATGCTTTGATCTTCCTCTAAGCACAGTGCAAGCCCATGAACAGAAAGGTACCATTGTGCCACTTCTGAAAGACTCCCTGTCCTTCTGAACTCAGGTCCCCATGCTCTGAATCACTTAAGTTGCTACTGAAGAGCTCTACTCAATCAAGGGTACAGGTCTGAGAGCCAGGAATTCTCATCTACTAATTTCTGAGCAATTCTCTCACAGAAACCCACTGGGCTAGGTCTGCAGGAGGTACTGCATGAGCATCACAAGCTCAGCACTTTCAGCACTCGAACAGTCTTGCTCTACAGAATAGCCCAATACTTGTGGTGTAAGAGCTTCTAATTACGGAAAATGACGAGGCTGCCCAGCTCGAGGAGTTTGCCTTCTCTTTGTAACTGTCCTGAGTCAAAAACATTCTGAGACACAAAAAAAGCCGTGGCACAGCTTCTGTCCCAGGGACCAGGGAAAGCAGATGGCAGAATTCATCTCTATGGTGCACAATTCACAAGCAGGGCTGGTACAGCTCTACAAATTCCAGGTGCTATGTGCACTGCGTCCATATTGGCCTGCAGCCTGTTGCACTGATGAACTAGGCCTTCTTTAGCATATAATACTATACCCTGATATTTAACAAATACACATAGAACTCTATATAAAATATGAAAATATTGTTGTGCTTTTATCAAATTTAAATTTCACAAATGATTCCTTTTTAAGAAATGTAGGGAGGATGAGATGCTACCAAATGTGGAGAACAGTTCGATTACTGCAGTACTCATTGATGTGTCTACTTCAAAAAGAACAAACAGATGCTTAATTTCTTACCTCTAGCCTCAATGTAAATAAATATTACAACATCCAATTTGAAATGTATTTTCAAAATGTATTTGGGAACACAGAAATGCCCCACCTGTTGATGACACAGATTCAATCCATCTCATCAAATAATAGTGTGGTGAACCAGTTCTGTACCAGAAAAGTTCTCACATTTGATTTGTTAACATGTAATGGTTTTCACGATCAAGATTGCTCTTAATCAACAAAGAAGTAACTACCTGAATGATCATTCTACTAATTGCTCAGCTACTCAATAGAAAGGGAAGTAATTACTAAAATAATTCAAAAATCGCCAAAGGAATGATGGACATGCAGAGGTTGGAAATACAAAACATAATTTGTAAAATTATATGGTTAGTTAAAGAATGAATATTTAAGTTATGTTTCAAATTCCATGCTATTTAGTTCCATCTAGAATGACTGCTCTCAAAAATGCAACAGTAACTCCATCAAAAAGGAAAATCCAATATGCACAATTTAGCAGTGGGCACTGATATTTATTTCCACTATAGGAAGCACCAGCAACTAGAAACCAAAATGAATTTTTTATGATGGAAATTTAGACAGATAAAGCACACTGCTGAGGCCCTCTGCAGATCAGTCTATAACAGTGAAGCTAGAGAGATACACACAGTCAAGGAAAAAAGTATTACCAAGGTTAAAAAGAAATTAACAAACCCCCACACAAATAAAAGAATCCCTGGGTGTGATCAGTTCAATTTCTTTTCTCTTGATGAATACAAGAGAGCCTAAAAGAATGAAGAACAACATTCACAATGATGTTCCACAGGGAACTGCTGTAACAACTGATTTGCAGTAGTTTAAGGACTGATTTTGTTTCGGGTTTTTTTTGGTCAAGTTTTTAAATTAGTATTTCCCCAGCATTGAAACTATGGATTTTGGGTGAAGTAGACAAATTTCAGGACACTGTATCAAGTGTGAAAAGAATGTGCACCGTTTCTAAAGGCAGTATGGTACAAAGCCTTAGCACCCCAGCCTGGCAGCTGCAGAACTGCCCAGCTGATTTGTTCCCTGAGGGGCAGTGGACAGCAGCGCCTCGGTAGAAGTCTCTGCAGAGCTGGGTGCCCTCTCTTTGCAGGCAATCCACCCATTCCCAGGGTCCAGGATTAGTGAAACCTGGCCATCACAGCCAAACCTCACCAAACTGGAGCTCTCCCCAAAGGCACAGCTTGCACTGCAGACACTGCTAGAACAGCACCTGAAGAAGTCTCACACAGGGAGACAGGGAGCTTTAACTTGGCAATGCCCCAGAACAGTCAAAGAATGGTTTCAGTTTTGGTGAGCTGCAGAAGTCAGCAAACCAAGCTTCTCTGTTCTTCATCAATTCAAGCTGCCACCAGTCAAAAGCAGAGACTAATGAGGCATTACAATGCTCCCTAATTACTTCCTGGACCAAGGATGATCCTTTACATCCTCAGTCTCCCCTACTATCATTTAATATAATTAAAACGGAGAATCTTTCCATTTTACATGATATTTAATGCCTTTTTTTTTTTTTTACTTACTACATGCTAGCTTACAGTTTGAGTGCCGAGACTTTTTAAAGCAATTTTTTACTCTTTTTTTCTAGGACTTCTACATACATATTAGAAAAAAAGAAGAGATTAATAGCTTTACCCAAGGACCCCCTCATTTAGTTCGGCACAATGTTTACATAAAAAAATGTTCCAGGAAGGTAGAGAAAAAATATTTGGAGAGCTGCTCTGGGACAATGATTTTAAAGAGTTCCCTTCCTCCTCTTGACTTTTCACTCTCTCTTTAACAAGTTAGGTCAGATGTAGAGTCCTCAGTAGGACTTGTACAGCTGCCCCTCACAGCTAGGCCTTTCATGGATTGCTCTGCTGTGGAGCTGCCAGGTTTTGAAGGGGCAACCTGGTCATCAAGGGAAAAATTTCCCTCTAAGAGCTCCTCCAAACTCAGTGGTTGATTGATTTCTTCCTCTGTGATGTCCTGAAGGGCATCAGCAGAGAGTACTCACAAGGCATTAGTGTCTGAAGAAAGCATACTGACTAAAGGCTGAGTTCTATTGTGACATCAGCTGCAAATCCTTGTCCTCTCCCTCACATTTTCATGAAAAAACAAGAAAGCCACTAAATCCAGACTTCCATCTAACCATGAGTTGGTGAGATAAATCTTTGCTCACATGGGCAAATCAAGAAATTAAAATTAATTACATAAAATGAGCAACTTAAACGAGTTCTTCATCAATGATTTTTGGCAAGTTCTAACAGAACAAAATAAATAACAGCACTTCTCTACAGCTGACACAGGCAGTTACACAACTATTATGCAGGAGATTTTATTTTCTAGTATGAAATTGTAAATGTAGATTTAAAGCAAGATCTAAAGGTTACATGGGATTCTCTTGATTTCCCATATTTGGGAAAAGGTACTGTAAAAACTAGGATACTCTCAAGCTTCCACATTTTTCACTCTTTAAATTGTTCTTTGATAATCATTTCTCATTCCAGCCAGGTGCTGCCCTTTGTCCCTCCCTTCTTCCTCTCTTCAGACCCATCTCTAAAGCCTCATTCAGCTGCAGCACCTCTGTGAGCAATTAATGAACCTCCATCCATTGGCAACCTCCCATCCTTCTGTCCAAACTGAGGTTTCACTGCATGTCCTTGAGAACAACTGGATACCCTCTTCACTCAGAGTGGCAAATCCTCAGCTCCTACCCCTCTGTGCCAGGCTGTCCCCTCACCTCCTCAACACATCTGACAACAGGACCAGCCTTCCCATGATTACAGTGGCAAAACCTGTGCTACAGCATGTAACCCCACATGGAAATACAGGAGTATGGAAGTGGCATCATAGTCTCCAACATATAAAGGTTTTCAACAGAAGCAAGGAGCCACTTTATTTATAGACACAGCCACTACTCTGAAAACTGTAAACTTGTTTCCTAAGATGGCAAATTTGGACTACATGGCACTTCAGCAATCGTATCACTTCACAGCTGCACATGATTCATTAATGGGTTCATCTCCATCTGTAAAATTCTAAGGCAACTAAATAGGAATTGGTGTTTCTCCAGAGAGGCTTCTCCAGCTAAAACTGAAATAGAAGTGCTGTTGCCACAGCTCTCTCCACAGAGAGCAACAGGCACAACTTTCCCAGGCATTGTCCTGGGGAAGGCTGTGAGAAGATCAGAGAAAAGAATGAGAAACAATTCTTATGTCCACTTGCTGCACCTGCTGTTGTGCACATGTGGAAGGCATTATGGAGATTTGTTTACCAAAGGGTGATTTCTTAATTGGCCACTAGTGATGGTGTTTGGATTTCTGGTCGGTCTGTATCGGACTGGCGGCAAGAATGATGAGTGTTTCTTAACAGTATAGTATAGTACAGTATAGTATAGTACAGTGCAGTACAGTATAAAAAAGCAATTGATCAGCCTTCTGGAATCATGGAGTCAATGCTAATTATTCCCCGGCTGGGGGCCAGCAATGACAGAAGTGCGACAGTGACTGGCATTATTTATACCAACAATTCTACTGCAATGATAATAAAGCAGCTTTCACATGCAAATATACATATATTTAAGTGATTTAGGATGGATTGAAATAAGGAGCTTAATAGATTTCTTTGCTTGTGCTCAATCTTTTCATTTGATTAAGAATCTTAGGAAAGCTGCCTCTAAAAGCAATTCTTTTGGAGTGTAAAATGTCATTATACTACACTAAAAATATTCTTGCCACATATGAAAGAAACTTCAAGTGGTTATAAAGACACATAAATAGCTTGTTATGAATGTTTACTCAAATCAGCATTCAACAACTCACTAAAGGAATAACCAAGATGTTTGTTTGAATGTGTAAATGTCATGAAGATACTAATACTTTCATCAGAGGATAGGATCATTTCCACAAGATCTATCCTTTAAAGACTGACCTCATGAATAAATAGGAATCTACAGTAACATGGTTCTTAGCACACTTAAAATAACAAAGCACCATCAAAATGGGCTGGGTCCCACTGCTGGTATCTCAGCCCATGCAGTAATGGATCCTGTCCAGGGTTAGACAAACAAAAACATGGTTGTGTCTGGAAACTTCTATTTGTTCTGTGTAGCATTCATACATGGGAGGAATACTGAAAAAAAAGTTAATTTACACTGAATTTTCACAATTGTATTTTCTCTGCCAATTTTAACACCCTTTAGTAACTGTAACACAATGCTACAGAGAAACACTAAATCATAGTTCAGATATCAATATTTAATTACTTGAAGAACAATACCTTGTTTGCAAATTACCACAATACAGACATTTTCATATCATGAGGTATAACTACAGAAATAGCACATATTTCTCTGAAGAGCCATATGCACACAAGGTTTTCCCTCCTCGTTTATACTAAATTCTTTACCTTCACTTATGTCAGCATTACCAGTAACTGCAACAGCTCAAATTTTTCTTCTAAGATTTCTGATCCTCATATTCCTATGTTCAATACTGAATTAGCATAGACACTGAAGGGAGATTTCCATTCCAAAAGGCTAGAAAGGAAAACCAGAGTCAACTTTAATACGTCTACACAGACATGAAAAACAAACAGATGCTAGTTAATAAAAGAGAAAACCCTCATGCTTCCAGCCAGTAATAATTTTTAACACTTCAGACCAGCAAGTATAATCCAAAGTATGATTTTTAGTTTTATCTGTAAAGTTAACACATTATTAATTAGCACTCTTTTTGAGGTCAAATTTTGCCTGTTGTTACATGGTCTCCATATGTTTGGGTGGACTTGCTTTCATGAAATCCAACACTGCCTACAGTGTTTGTGCAAGGGACAGCATTTGTGTAATCAAATGTAGAAACTTTTTTTCCTTCATGTTAAGATCTCAAATTTAATTACTTTCATTTTTAAGTTTATAGAAGAAAAATTTTAACAAACCGTTATCCAAGTAAATAGAATTTAAGTGTCCTGTGAGATTTCTTAGTTATATTTTAAAAGGCTTACACAGAAGCAGACTTCTTCACTGAGCAAAAATATCTTCAAAACTATGACTTCTTCCTGAGCTGTTTCTCAAATTCTCCCTTGTACTCATGAACAATGTCTCTCCCTATATTTAACCAGCATTACAAAAGCACTTCTGTAAAATCACTGGTGGTATTTTTCAGGCTTTCCTAGGAAGAAGGTCAGTAGTTCCACGACTGACCCTGCTATTAAACAATGGCTGGCCCCAGGTTTCCACCTGCTGGAGCACAGAGGGGCTGAAGCTTTGCAGTGGAGCCACTGAGGCACAGAAGGCTGACTGACTCTGCAGGAAGCCCCAGAAGCCAAGGAGTGTGTCTTCAAAACTCACTGCTGGCTGCCACAGCACACTTCCTTCAATACTCTGAGGCACATACGCCACCAATAAAAATAGACAATTTTCAGAGCAAGAAAAAGGGCCGCTTCTGATCCCTACAAAAGCTACGGAAGAGACAAAGAACAAGGGCTGGAGTAAGTACTTCATTAGCGAAAATACTCTGCTTCTAACTCCAGTATATCATGACACAAGAATTGGCAAATAATGCTGAGCTATCCACTCTGCCTCGCTGGACTTGTCCCTCATACATGAGGATAAAATGTGGGGACAAGAGTCAGAATCCACATCTGTTCTTTGGAAGGAAATGCAAACAGCTATGGAATTCAATTTACATGTTAACATATCAAAAAGATAAGCATGATGCATTAAAGACATGAACCTGACCCCTCTCTTTTTTTCTTTCTCAGTTCACTCCCATACACTCTGTATATAGATTAGAATTCCCTTTTTGTGTCCAAATGCACCTGATACCCCCAAACCTAGAAAAAAGTACTGAATTGCATGGCAGCACAAACAAGAGGTAAACTCCAAGCAGGTTTTCAAAAAGCTCTGCAAATAGCTGATAGTATTTTCTTTCAGTATGCACTGAAAGAGCACCAGGATTTTGCTTTACTGGCAATGAAGACATGTGACCTGGATTAGCTCTGAAGTACTTACTGCCACCAATGATGGCAGCCCAAGAGGCCAGGATATTACTGTGCCTCTAAACCCAAAGTCACAGACAACACTTTGCCCTGATCATTCCAGGTGTTTCATTTAAGATCTTTATTAAAAACCTGCAGAGTCCAATCAGATCTGTTTTACTACTGACCAAAAATACATACCATAGCAGATCTTGAAAATTCGACAGAATTTCATAAATCACTATCTAAATGTGGATGTACTTTAACTAATTGATTTCATTTACTTCAAGAGCACCTTATTACATTGGTTTTACTTTAAGTAATAAACACAATCTCAAGTGATAAATTACAAGTGTTCCAGGGAGACTAGTGTGAGTCTTTCTCACTTTTTCACCTATATTTAAATTGTTAATATTGTGCCCTTGGCCAGAAGGGTCTATGATGCTTCCTGTAATTTTTTCCCTTGCGGAAAGAAAAGAATAATGGTGTTGGTTCAGACGTATATTTTATTTGCTTTACTCATCCACCTCTACCAGTGTTTTAATCTTTTACATTCCCTCCACAGCAAGTGTGAACTTCACCCTATCACAGATACTTTTACTTACTGAACTATTTCTTGCTGTATTATTACATAATAAGAAGTTACGCTCAGCTTGGTCATAAAACCTGAAAAACAACTTTTGTCCTGGACATGGTACTGGCCAGGACTACTGTTTCACTTGTGTCAAAACAGATTTTTGACAAAGTGTACTGGGTTTCTTCCACGTCTGTATATTTTTTTTCCAATATAATTTTTGTTTAAAAATAAAAAAAATATTATAATCAGCTCTCTAATGAAATGGATCTTTTCCCTAGAAAGAGTGAAAAAATATTTCAACTTCTCAATTATTTCCCATTTCATACTTGAAATAACTTTAAGATTGCACTCACATCCCCTCCACATCTGGCTATAAATTTGAATTAAGAAAGCAACAAAACAAGCCCACAGTTTTTTTTCCAAAAAAAGAACAGTAGAGAGCAAGTCTGAAACCCAGGAGATGTGCTGGGAGACAGAATAGCAGCCAAGGCAGCTCTATCAGCCCCTGTCACTGAGAAAGGAGACAGTAGCTGCAGACATGAAGGACAGGAAGGATGGTTTGGATATAAGAATAAATTGACTCTAGAAATTAGTAAATCTGTATAAGCTGTACAATAGTTTACATTTCATAAATGCAGAAAATCTGAGTGGTGAGCCAGACCAGATGTCATCCATAGGTCCTTCTGAAACAATGTTATTTTTTAAATTCTACAGAAGTTTCAGAACAGCCTATTCCCCGGACACTCTCCTCCATACCTTCTAACAGTTAGTCCATGTTTTGATTTCAAAATCTCAGATACATTCTGGTTTTAAGCACTGGTAAGAAACAAACAAAAACTTATTCCAACAGAAATGCTTTTACTTTAGGTCAAAAATATCCATATTGGTTTTTTTCTGCAGTTCTCCAAACTGATAGGTGCATTATCACACAACTATTAATAAAACTGCTTTACTGATCAGATTTCAAACTTCTGAATGAGAAGAGAAACCAAATTATTCTCATTACCAAAAATAAAATTTCTCCAAGAAAGCAAAGAGATAGTCAAGGGGCAACATATGCAACACTTGGGTGCACTTATTTTCACTTGGGTCAGTACAGCAATCTTTACAAGCACTTGAAATAAATGGTATAAAACTTGGTCTCTAATACAAATACTTGCTAACAAAATATTAAGAAGTCAGTGGAAGCCTTTGTGGGAATTTTTTGCTGGTAGCAGATTCTGACAACTTGCAGATGAATACTTCATTCATTTTCTGCTCAGAGAAAAACCTGTTGGGCTTTCTAGGATGATGGAAGTGTTCATTGCTGTCTGCATCTAGTTTTAACTATTCCAGTTAACCCTCTTCACAAACTTACAAGGCTTCCAGCTGACAGTTCCATTATATGAAGAACTGAAACATCAGTTGTGGGTGACTTTGAATGATGCTACTGCTCAGTGCCCTCAAGAAATCACATCTACAAGACTCGGGTGGCCAGATTTGCAATATAAATGGAGTAAGGTGTCAAGCCACTCTTTTCAGTAATGAGGGATTCATTTCTCCTCAAAAGAACTGGAAAAATTGGATAGATAAAAACCCAAATTCAGTGCCAAGATCACAGACTCCCAGCTGTTCAGAGTTTACAGGAGGGCTGGTATCTTCAAAACCTGTAACAGCGCATCTTGAGTTTGCCAGGGAAAGTTCATCCTTAAGACAGGTATTTTAAATGACAACAGACTGACCCCAGCTTACTGAAATAATCCTTAAATATAACCTTACAAAGGTGTTGCAGAACTTGTTACCTAATATGGATGATACATTTTGCACGGCTTAAACATGCTATAGAAGGACAAAATATAAAATGAGTTGTAAATTCTGCAGTACTGAGAAGTAGAGAATTGTAAATCACAAACAACAGGATTTCAGCTCATTTTCTCCATGCACGTAAGGAAAAAGTCAGCTACCTTATAAAAAGGCATAGGGGGTAAACAGTTACTCTTTATTACTGCTCTCAAAAAGATAAAAACCCATGGTTATTTTGGACACTTGGTACAATACACTGAAGGCCAAGAACTAACAAAGTCCAAGCAGCCTTTTCTAGAGCTGGGAATGTGAACACAAGCCAACATGAAGTAGCCCTGTATTGGAAAAAAGTACTCCAAAAGCCTCTGAAAGCTCCCATTACTAAACAAACCCCAAGACTCAGGGCACAGACAGCTGAACACAAGACCACATTCAAAGCAATGTCTGAATCCAGAGTGGCTCTTTCCAGCTTTCTTTCAAAACCTAGAACCTGCAGAGCCTGAGGTGACGTAAACCCCTCCACTGTCCTCTTTCCAGGTGCACCTTCCTATCACAATAGTTTTGATTCCAAGAAAGAGCCCCTTTCACTTCCCAAGGCTTAAATTTTGGTCCAGTTAACTGCACAGGCTCCTTTGCTTTGTTCAGGCATCTGCCAGCCAAATTGCAAGTTTCTTTTCAACTCTGCCACTCCCCAGACCCACACAAATGCTTCAAAGCCCAGAACACAAGAGCCAAGATAAGGGGAAAAGGAGCCTTCCCTTCTGGGGCCTACCCAGTCAATCTCCTACTCAGAGCATCCAAAATACAGCTCTCGCATATTCAATTCAGCAAGCCTGAACCACCTGTTGCACACATACTTTGGGTGAGATGCTGAGGACTGAAGTCAAGAGCCAAAGGATGCCTCTTCTCATGATGAGCTCATCCAGCTCCATCTGCATGCTGAACAGGGCAGTTCTCTGGCCCTACACAACCAAACCATGTTCAGCTGGGGCTGTCCTACTCCCTGCTGCCATCCAGTACAAACCTCAGACGGCTGCAGGGCAACCCAGACTATTCAGATGATCTGCCAGAAACTTCTGGGCTTTTTGACCACTGAAATGATCCAACTGTGACACTGCTGAGTCCCTGTACATTGCTGGGAAGACCAAGCACAAGGTTAGGACTCCATATTTCTGCTTCAGCCTTAAGTCAGGCTAAATTTGATGTAGAAACGTGCAGAGGTCCCCTATGTACTGAAGGGAAATAAGGCTTCCAGAGACCCACTTAAAGCATTCCAGAAGCAGGATGACAAACTCTAATAAACTTGTTAGCTATTCAAAGTAATCTGATAGAAGGAAAACATTTCTCAGGGCTGTGATTTGTCTCATTTTGGTCAAATACACAGCCCTCAGAAAACGCCTATTTCTATTTATTGCCCAGAAGTAGGAGATTATGAGCTCACCTCCTCATTTCCATATTCTGAATGTCTGAAGATAGGTAGGATGATTTCTCGTTGAACATTTTTAACTGAATTCCAACAGGCTGAAAAAGGATAATGACCTATCTAAAGGGGAAGATGGGCAGAAGCAGAAGAGCATTTCCAGCTTTCTCTTTGCTAAACTGAAATCCTTGTTCTCAACTATCTCCCTCTACTTGTGTACTTGGTTTATCAATCTTTCTACTTCACAGAAAGTGAACCACCATTATTACTGCATGGAAGACAAATACTGCTTAGAGATACATAAAGTATTTTTAAAAATCTCTTACTAAAAGACTTTTATTAAAGGGGCATTCTTAGGTAGGTGTTGCTATCTATAAATACTACCAGGCTGCCATGAGCAAGCTGGGCTTAATCTGCCAAATTGGCTTAATCTAGAGATAGCTGTCAATATTGGTTTATTCCAACATTCCATACTGCTGATTGCAATAGCAAAAGGCATGGAACAAAATCATTAAGATTTGGATTTTGCAAACTCCATCAGCCCAATCACAGCCTTTGTTTAATTAAAAGGGTGCCAAACGACGATACCTGTGTGCAACCAGTGCAGGGTGAAGCCAAAGGCACTACTGTAAAGCACATTAGGGAATGTGAGAGGGATCTGGAGGCTGTGTGATACATGAAGAGCTTCAATTACTTAAAAGCAACAGCCCATGAACTAATTTTTAACATTCCACTATACTGCACAAGCACTTAGAGATGTTTACAGAATCATAGAATGGCCTTGGAAGGGACTTCAAGATGGTCATCTAGTTTCACCCCCACTGCCATGGGCAGGGACACCTTACACTATCCCAGGCTGCTCAGAGATCCAGCCTGGCCCTTAATGCTTCCAGGGATGGGGCAGCCACAGCTTCTCTGGGCACCCTGTGCCAGTGCCTCACCACTCTCACAGGGAAGAATTCCTTCCTAATCTAAACCTGCTCTGTTTCACTCTGAATCCATTCCCCCTTGTCCTGTCACCACATGTCCTGTAAAATGTCTCTCTCCATCTCTTTGAAGGGCTTCCTTCAGGTACTGAAGGCCACAATTAGGTCACCCCTAATTGTGATCCTTTCTGCAAGCCAAACAAAGCCAATTCTCTCAGCATTTCCCCATAGGAGAGTTGCTCCATCCTTCCCATCATCTTGGCAGCCTCCCCTGTACTCGCTCCAGCAGGCCAATATCCTTGCTATGCATTGTGCAGTAAAAATACAGTATTGTTAATGACATGTTTTCTCCTCAAGCCAGGTCTTATGAGCTCTCAGAGGACTTATCACACCTGAGATAGCCCATCTGCCTCAAACGGCATAAAATTAGCAGGATGGCTTCTGAGGTAGTGTTGGAAACAGAAAAGTTTCAATAAAAGGCAAAATAACAAAGCTCTCACAGAGAAAAACCCGAGCCAGGGGCAAGAGGCTCTTGCTCCTGCTAAAACACCCCACAAAAGCGATTATTTCCTTTGTTCTCTTATTTTTCTAGTGAATTACTTAGGCAGGACCTTTTGGCCTCTGTCTAATTGGCAGCCCTAGGTTTGAGGTGAAGTCCTAAAGGTCCTAGGAGGTGTCTTTTTACCAAATTGAGGAGAGAAACTTCTGGGCTTTTTTCCTTTTTAAGGAGACAAAGGATAATTCGGCCACTCTGTCAACAGGGGGCACATTCCTACATGTTAAAAGTACTGAACTAATACACTGAGCAGGGCACCAGCTCTGTTAGCTGGCAGTGATACATCAGTTTGGGGAGTTTTGTTGCATTTTGGATTAATTGCTTGGGGTTTTTTTAATAGCATGACTAGACTACGTGGAACCTTCAATGTACAAGAAATAATTGTCTGCAACAGATAACTAACTCATTAGACAAGATAGAACATTGAAATGTAGGCAACTAGGAACCTTTCCAACCGCAAAACTGGGTTAATCAGACAGGGTTTTCTAATTGGAAACAGAAAGCAGTAACCTTTCTGTTGGGCTGTGAGTTCTTTTCACACACCTGCTCAACCACTCAAGTTTCCAACAAACTGTTATTTGAAAATTAAATTTCATTTCAATATTTTAAGAAACAAAAATGAAGATGCAGCAGAAACTTCAGCAAAGTAAAATAAAAATCACTTTGAAACAGGAATTATTTTAAAAAATGTAATGAATTAAACTGTTTGTGGTTTCCACTGCAAATGCCAAACACTACTTTTTGGGAGCCTTTGACTGGAAGGAAAGGCATCAAGCCAAATGTGTCACTTAAAGCCTGAAAGATTCTAAACTAATGTGTACCAGCAATGCAAGGAAGTGAGCACTGCCCAGCCAAGTGACCTTTTTGCTGTGTCTGTTCACAGCCAGCAGCTATAGTGTCACCAACTAAAACCTGATCCGCAGTGCTCTCCAGCATTTTGACAACTTTTGCTTTAAATCTTCCGATTTAGTTGTGTTCAGGAATCTTTGTTGTTTCCACCTAAAAACATTCTCTAGAGGATACCATGTTAAACACTATTTGAAACACAGAAGGGTGTAATTTAATTAACACTTAACAGATACTGAAACATTTCTTCACAGGAGAGCCTGAAAAATCAATCATATATAGCAACAAATCATCTTTTCACATTTGAAAATTACACAGAATTCATGTGGAAGACAAAAATGGATTATTTCACCAGATAAATAGTAATGAACTGTTATATGCAAACTGTAAGCACTGAGTAACCACCTAATTTTTTAACCAACCCAGCAGCAGTTTACAGCAGCTCTCTGATGGCACTAAGGCATGGACTCAAACCACAAGGTTACATATTTAGCTACAAGCTTTCCTTTGACCACCTACACTGCAGTTCAGCACAGGACAGTCACAGAGGCAGATCCTGTGAATACAAACTCCTTCACTCTTCCACCAACAAAGCTCTCTTCCACGGTGCCACATAAGAAACCTTCAAATAATTGCATTATAAATAAGTGAAACAACTTCAGTGTGAAATCCAACAGCTGTTTTGCTTGCTGCTCCATTCTAAGGCTCAGTAAATTTTGAGTATGTCAACTTTGGAAACAAAATCCATCAAGAACAACAAAAAACTGTAAACACACAATCTCTTCTTAACCTCCCTTCTGCTGCTGAGTCTAACTGAGAGCTCTCACTGCATTCCTGTAAGCTTTGCCTTACTAATTTTAGTTTTCCATGCCATTAGTATGAGTCATGGAGAGAAATGGAGTCTTACTAGCCATTAAATCTGGATTCTGGAAATCAATGTCGTTTGACACCGTAAGTACTGCAGGCAATTCCATATGTTTCTAAGGAGAAGGATGGGCAGTACCAACTTCCCCTGGTTAGCTTTGGGTATCAAACCAGAATATCCAGTGAGGCATCCATCTCTCCTTGACTTTTATGAATGGGAGGTGTTGGAAGGGATGAAGCTATGGAAGATTTCCGTATCTTACAGAAAGATGGATGAATGGATGAAACATTAATTCCACAACTGTGCACAGCAAAAACCTACAAACTCAATAGATTGCTACGAAAGAGAGGAGTTTAAAGTGCTGAAAATTAAGACAAACGAAAAGCGAAAGATGACAGAAAATAAAATACATTCCCCTAGTGATTATTATGTTATTAAATCTTCATAAAGGCTGTCCCATTCCCAGCCTCCAGAGCTTTTTTCTCTCAATGTCACTCTGATTACAGAAAAATCTCTATTAAGACAGACTTCAAAATTCAGAATTCCTGCTAGTTCTCCATTCTTCAAAGACTATTATCAATGAATTTCATATCTCTCTGATCAAAGAACCATAAATTTACTTCCAACATTGTGAGAATATAGGTGATTATCAACTAAGATCTGAAGAACAGACACAATGTACTGAGGAAATTTCACTGCAGTAATCAACAACAAAATCAAAAATTATGGAATCACGTCAATGATAAACAAACTTGAAATTCTGATCAACCACAGGGCTTAACATAATTGCAAGCAAGCAATTGTCAGATGCCACCAAGTCTGAATTTAGGAATTAACAGTCTAATAGGGAATGCCAAAAAGTAGGTATTTTTGACAATTATGAACTTGAGTGTAGGTCTTTATTGTTACAATTTGGTATTTCTTACAAAAACTGAAAAGCAGCACCAACACCCAGCAAAAACACACCAAACTGCTGCCTGTAGAGTTCTTGAGCTGATGTGCTCTTATCAAAGGAGCACTGACAACCTGGGGAAGTGAAGTAGTTCAAAATGCTAGCTTTGTAACTTTATAGGCCACAGGACACACCTACCCTCTGCCTGAAAACCACAGAAATGAGTGTCTCACGAATTCTGTGGAAATGCAGCACATGGTGATCTGGGGAGCAATGTCAAGAGAGATGCAAGTTTGGCTCTCTGAGTTTATACTGACACATCCAGTCAGCCTTTGCCCAAAACCAGCCCACAGCCTAGAGAAAGTACAAGATTAGGACACACTTTATTCCCATCCTCTTGCTTCAAGTCCACTTGTTTAAGCACTGGAAATAAACACAACCGCTATGTACTTTTAACAAAATTAGATTGCAAGTACTTTTATTGATGCCTTTGGCAACTATCATCATACGAGACTCTAAGGCTTTTCCTTTCACAGTGCTGTTCCGCCTGTCCAAAGGAAAAGCCAACATCTCTGAAGGAGGAAAAACCAGCAGACATTACCAAAGAAAAAACCTTACCACTGGTCCTCTGTTGCATTATATGTGAAGTACACTCAAGAACAAAACATAAATGCTGCTCACAGAAAATTCATCAGCATTTTCAAACTTGTGTCCTTATTAGAAAGGCTTGTAACTACCGTGGGAGAAAGTTCAGATCTGCAGCAGCACTCCAGAACTAGTAGCTTGGCTTCACAGAATAGAGGCTTAAGGGGAGAGCACTAAATCTCTCAAAATCCTCTAAAATTCAACAGCCTTTCATAATGACATTGTTTCTTATTTCTTGATAAGGATTTACACAAATAGGTTTTAGTCTGAAAGCTGATTGACATTCGTGTTTCCAATCAACCTATTCAAGCAGAATACCTAAGTACATTGGAATACTCATGCACAGTCTTCTTGTTAAGCAATTATTAAACTTCCTTTCAGGCTGTGCTCCTACAACAGTCCTGTTTACTGACTCTATGCTACAGGATGAAAAATTTTGAAATAAAGAACATGTTAAAAAACACCAGCCCCAGACAAGTTGCTCTAAGTATTTTTGTAGCGATCGATCATTTTTCATATACTGATTTTTTTAATGTTTGCCATAAACCTCCTGCCACATTCACAAAATTCTATGTTCACATTTGAGAAAATACAGGGGAAAGAGAAATTGCGTGTGTATATATATTTTAAAAAAAGTATGTATGCATATATGTATATCCTAGTAGCTCTGAAGAATCCTTTTAGTGTCAAGCATTCCTTGCAGGTTCTATCAGACAAACACTCCCAGAAGAAAAAAAAAAATAATCTAGGTTGTTTTGTTTCATTTCTTTGGAAGCATACATTTATTCATTACACAATCAGTTTATTGAGTGCTTAGGGAGGTCCAAGATTCATAAACAAGCAGCTCCACAGTATGTTTGCTATTTGTCCTCTGTCTCTTCAATGTGACTCAGTGATAAATTTTAAAAAAAAATCATCCAAAGGAAAAACATAGTCTTTTTTTCATTCAGCTTTTAGTTTTTCTGCTGAAACTGATGACAGTTGGGGAAATTGCTTCTCTTATGTGGATTTTCATCCACTGTATGCTACACAGCTAAGAAATAAATCTACACTGGTATAGCACCATGGGGTTTAGATGTTGGTTGCTGCTACCTAATCCCCAGTAAGCATCTCCTGTGGAAAAGCCGCTTGGGTGACCATTCAGGCAAGGCAGTCAAGGCCACACACACTACACTCACCATGGCCAGCTCAGCCAAGAGAGGCAGAAGGGCCTTTATATGGTCAGTTCCAGCGAGGTTTATTTCAGCACACCCAAGGGAAACCAGACAAGAGACGTGGCCGTGTGGTGTGCACAAGGTTAAGTATGGGGTCAGTGGCCAATGGTCTGAGGGCACGGGGCTGGTGCAAAGGGCATTGGCTTTCAGGCAAGATGGGGCTGGCCACCAGGGATACCACAACCAATGAGGAAACAGGGAAAGGAGAAACCACAAGAATTGTGAACATACGGGGAAGGAACTGGAGTGGTTCATTGTTAAGCAAGAGTCCCTGAGGAAGTCCTTTCTGTCCGCCCAGGTGGGGAAAGACTCTAGGGTAAGTCTCCCCAAGGCAAGGTTCTGGGGATTTCCCTGAAGGGGAAGGAATCAGAGGATTCCACATACTGGCTCCTCTGGTCTGCCCAACTCAACCTGAGCTGCTGAGGAAGTTCTCATACAACCAGAATCAAGAACCCTTAATTAACTGTCTCAGCCCTCCAAGACTTCATAGCTGCTAAAAATCTTGTTATTTGACTGTAGAACTACTTGGGAACTGGAGATATTAGGATTTCATATACACGAAAGATGATGTCTGATAAGGAAATCAGCTTAGTTATTAAAAGATGCAAATGAGAAGTCAGTGACAGCTGTTTCTGTTGATATCCCATGTGAATGATTTCTTTGTTTTAGTTTGTAGAAGTCATCTGAGAGCCCTAAGAGGAGGCAAGGAATCTTTTTATGGCAGAAGATTAATAGTGAAACATTTAACCATTAAATCATGTCATTAGGGGAAATAATTAGCACTTCACAAACGCAACAAGATACATATCAAAAGACAGTTTATGAACTATTTTACAACATTTTTTTGAATGAACAGGATGGACCAGAATAAAGACAGTAATCGCATTTTATTTCCTTGCTTAGGAAAAGCTTAAAAGGACTATGAAATAAGGCTTCACTGAGGGTCTAACATTGGAGGATTTACCTCTGCTTTATCCAGCACAAACAGTCTATTAAATATCACTGATAAAGGTCTTCTGAAACAGTTGAGGGTTCAACCAGTGGACAAAATATACCATTTCACATGTGGATTATTTTTCATGCGAATTTAGTTCTAAACAGTCAAGGAATGCTACCACATCAAAAACCCAAGCAGTGAGGAGAGGGAGGAGGGCAGAGCTCTGTGCTCACATGTCAAAGCCCTGCACAGGAAAGGTAACATTTATACAGATCATGGTAGCACTCAGAGATACGGCGGGAGCCTGAGGCAGTTCGTATTCTTGCCTGGCAAGCTGCCCCACCAGGCCCAATGTAAGCTCCCTTCCCCAAGTTACCACCTTTAAATACATTTGTTACTCAAATCCTATATGCCACACGGGGGATCAAACATCCTAAATTGGCCGCCAGATATAGGAAAGCCAGGAAATACACTGCAGGACAGCCTGACAATCTTCTTCCACACATACACCAAAATAGCTGGACAATCCATAACTAAAATAACATCCAGACTGTGGTATTTTTCCAAGTTACACTCTGTATAACCAATTTTAATTCTGCAACAACATACAAAATGAATATGTCCCTCCCCACAAATTTAGGCCTTACCTACCTTCAAGTATTGAAGAAACTCTCCCAAAAAATCAACAGAGTCTTGCAATTTTCAAGATATTTTTTCTAAGCTTGCAATTTTTTCTCAGTATTTGTAAACAATTGAAAAGATATTTAACACAACTTCCCCCTCAAACTTACATCTGTTTGCCTTAGTTGCAATACCTTTCATTTATATTTTTGTTACTCTATTTTTACTGTATTTTGTTATTGTGAGAATTTTTTCTAAATTTTTTGTGCACTGCAAAATCTTTTCTCTTGGCTTCTTGCAATGTCTTCATCAAAATTCTATGTTGCCACTCACCCAGCATCATTATATCTACCTAAGTTTTAATGAAAAATCAGGCCTGCTTGTAGGAAGTCATTCATCTTTATCCCTAAAATTGTATCTGGCTGTCATCTCCAAAAATTTCTGTGCAGCATTAAAAATAATGCAGTAGCACAGTAACAGGGAAATTACTTTTTTCCTAAATGCCTCATTACTGATATTGCTAGTACTGTTTATCTGCATCTGATACAAAAGGTATCTCAAGGGCAGTTTTTAGGAACACAAGTGATAAATAATTATGTCCTCATTTATCTAACAAGAAATTCATACAGATTTCCATATTCATAAGCCATTAAAAGTATTACCAAATGCCATATTCTTTGATTGCCTCATGGTAAGATAGAAGTCATCACCAGAGGCGTCCAGAAACTTCCATTATCAAAGGCAGTAAGAATGCTTCCCGTCTCCCCAGCCACCTGAAGCATTGCAGCAGCAAGTTTACTTCCTGCCTGTGAAAGGGGAATGAAATCCCTCTAGTTTCATTAAATGCACCAAATGTCACCTTTATTTAATAATCACTAAAATAATAATAAGCTAAACAATGAAGTGCTGGTAACTACTTGTGTATCAGTAGCAACAATACTGTAAAGGGAAAGACTGGAGATTTAGTCTTGAATTTCACACCACCCTTTCCTGCTTTCAGAAGGAGAGCTGATCCTCCCAATCCACTATTTATTATCTCAGCATGTAAAGCTGAGCAGCAGAACGGATTCTCAACATTTACTCTGCTGCACTCCTTTTACAACCTATTCCCCCATGTGCACAGATATGAAGACAGACACAGCCTTCAGCCTGCATTTCAACAGCACAGCTCTGACAGGGTGATTACCCTGCACAGCCACACACAAAGAGATTTTTCTTTCACAGCTCTGCTGAGCAGTGTTCTGGTAATAGAAGATGGCAATATCTGCATCCATGCTCTACACTCCAGCCCATGGCTGCTGGTAGATCTTGGGCCTAACAGTCCTGTTTAAACTCCTAGAATACATTTAACAGCAGTAAAGAACACTGTCCTATGAAAAGTTCATTAAGCAAAGTTTGAAAAACTGAGATTGGAAATTAATACCACAAATTCTTTTAAACCAAGGAAATCTGGGCACATCTGAAGGTTCTTCTAAGGGAGGCAGTTCTTCTTCACATATCGTAGGCCTTTGCTTATGTCAGATGTCCAAGACAATTATTCCTTTCTTGAAAAACACCAAAATAGAATAAAACAACTGCTTAATATACTTCAAATTTATCTATCCTACTCATGTACTCTGTTGCAGATATACTACAGTGCAGCATAACCTACTGGAAAGTCCTATGCTTCTTAGTTATTCCACAGTATAGTAAAATTGTGACAAATACAAAAGGGGCACAGGTACATATGAACACAAATAAATATTCAGTAGTATATAACCATCATTTAAACACCACAGAGCAATCCTTTTCCTTTAAATAAAACCATCATTTTATTTCACCAAAACTACTTGAAGAAAATTTAGAATACTCCAAGTTAATGTACCCTAGCACTATATTTCTTTCAGAATTTCTATTGCACACTTAATAAACAACACATAAACATCATCTGTATAGAGCAAACAATATATTTCCACTACACAAAAGAAGTAACAGAGAAAGGAATGACTGAATGGTGAGCTAAAGCATGTGACAACAGATTTAAAAACTATCTGCATAATTTAACTACTTATTTCTCAATCTGAAAAAAGAGGCTTGTACTCTCTTATGGGGAATGGGCTTTTAACTATATAGTATTAGGAAAAATGCATACTTTGTAAGTATCAGCTAAACTTGGTATGTCAATGGATCCATCATTTTTAAGGGAAATCACCTCAACAATTACACTAAGTTAAAAAGCCTGACAAAACAGAAACCAGACTGGGCAATATGGTCTATACCTCAGAAGAGAGAGAACCTGTCAAAGACTAAAAACTATCTGAATCCCACAAAGAGATCAATTTTTGAGAGTCCTCATATGAGGCAACGTAAGAAAGCAATCACCAAAGTCTTGAATTGACAGCAAAGGCAGAGCAAGGCTAAGGGAAGAACAGAGCTCACGAGAATGTCCCAATAGCTCATGCTATGGCTGTTTCCTCCACATCACTGTTATTGCTGTATGTTATGGGCCACAACAGAAACATAAAAATAAACCTTTTAATTGCCTATTCATTTCACAGTTGGCAGCTTGCACACAGTCAACAGATGTCCTTAAAATTCTAAATTCAGACAGTAGAACTCATAGTTTAATATAACCTGTTAAAAAATAAGTTACAACTAAAATAAGGCTGGTAAATCTACATATAGCTCTCAGAGCATGACACTCCCCAATTTACTAATTTGGAATGAGAGCCATGGGGTGCTGTCAGTGGCAATTGCCTAGTGCTCATTATTTCTCAAAATACCTGTCTGAGGTATCTCCAGAGGCTCTTAGGGATGGGCCTTTCAGGTGCATTTCAAATTCTGTGCCTTTTCTCACTTCCACCTTAGTTGCTTTACAATACAACCACAGGACAGGTTCTGTAAGTACTTTCTTTACTCCCTCCTTTGGTTAATTTGGTTAATTGGGGTCCCCAACCCCACTCTAAGAAGTTGACCCTGTAAAACTTAATTTCTTCTCTCCTAAATCCTAATCTACTAATATAAACTGATCCAAATTGTGATTAGAATCCAAGCTCTGGAAACAGCTTAAACTTCCAAGTTCAAGTTACAATGCCTTGAATTCTGCTTCTTTATTCCGTCAGGTAACATATCAGAAGTCATTAGCTATGGTCACAAGAAGGTCCCTAAATATTTTTCCATGCCAGGTTCCAAGTACAAAAAAAGCAAAGAAGACAATGTAAAATCAGATTCAAAACATCTATGATGAGAAGGTTTTAACAATACAAGGTATTTTATTATTCCATTTAGAACCATTATTCTGCCCTTATTGATAAGAAAAGGCATAGTATATTTGAAACTCCCTAAAAAGCTGTATTACCCCTTAAAGAAGTATTTTATCATTATTGATTCACCAGCTCTCAGGAGCACTGTATTACTGAAGTACTGGTGCTTTTCAGACGTTCAGTAAGGATGACTTTGATTCACAGAAACATTTTCATATTTATGCTTGGGGGTGGGGGAGAGAAAGCAGAATGATGGGGAGACACAGTGATTATATGAGCAATACCACAGGCAAGGGGCAACCCCAGTACTCACACCCTTTTCATCTGTTTGCCTTTGGTACCATGTGGATATTCTCAGTTCAGTCAGAGAGAAGAGAGAATTCTCCCAGGCCTAGCCTGGGAAAGTTAGGAGAAGGAATGAAAACAATTATTATCTCTCTTTCTGTTCATGTTGTTTATAGATATGTTCTACCACAGTGTGCTATTCATAGTGCCCCAATAGTGTGAAAGGTTTTCACTTTGAGACCAATCATATGTCACCTTAGTGAGTTACATTATAAAAGAGACTCACTACTTTGATTGAACGCTCTTTTTTGCCTTCTATGACTGGAGTAATTTTGGCCCGTCCCTGACTCAACAGCATCATTACCACATCAGCAAGGCCACAGCCTAAGTTAGGGATGTTTTTTTGGTAAACTTCACAGTTAAGGACCACACAATAACAAAACACCTTTCCACAGACTTCACAAAAAATACATTGGATAATTTTCCTAAATAATCTTTCTTACTTTTTTGGATGTATCTTGTCATTTTCTTAGCACACGGATTCACAGGAATGCCAGCTTAAAGGGAAGGGGGAGGGGAAGGAAATTTTGAGTAGGAAAAGTCTTAACATTGTACCTCACAAACAGTATTTCAGGACTCCATGTTCCCACTATGCCCCTGAAGCTGAAAAAATACTATCTCCCTTNTTGCATTTCTTTTGTTTTTTTCCTCCCTTTTCAAATTTTTTGTTTGGTTTTTGTCCTAGTAAAGAACTGTTGTTCCCATTCCCATATCGTTGCCTGAGAGCCTTTTAATTTTGGAATTCTGGTAATTCTGAGGGAGGGGGTTTGCCTTTTCCATTTCACAGGAGGCTTTTGCCTTCTTTCACAGACTCCTGTCTTTCCAAACCAAGACAATGAATAACACTGTATACGCTGGCCATGTAACCTTCCGAGCAGCCACTGACTCAGTCATTCTGAGCACAGTTTTCCCATGGTCCCTGCAGCAAGACCATCAACTTGGAACCCCATCAACTTACCCTGAGCTCACAGTACTCATCCCCCCAAACACGCCTGTGTGTCTATTACTACAACACAGGGGGAAAACAGAGCATAAGGACCATCACAGCTAAACTCCTGTGGGACTAAGGGATTTTTTGTAGCAGGATTTCTGCTAAGAAAGAAGGTTACTGAACTGTTTTCTCATACAACAAAAAAGAAGAGGAAAACAGCCTTATGATTTAATGTTTATCCAAGAAGAAAGCTTGGATAAGTTACCAACTACCTTCATGGAAAACATTCTATCCAAGTGTTTTGCTCTGAAGTAATAATGACTATTGTGAAACCTGGCTCTGGGAGGGGCCAGTACAGAGCTGTAGAGCACTACTGAAGTAAGTTTTATGCCTGAATACTGATGCACACTATGGAGTCATCTGGCTGTCTGGAGTGTGTGGAAGAAGCAGGTTAAGCTATTGGACACAAACATCTATGCAGTGCTGGAATGCTCTACACAGAAAAGCAGTTGGGAACGTAAGCACTCGATATTCAAGAGACTGAGCTCACATACAGGAGGAACAGGGAAGAACAAGTATGAATCAAGCTGTTAAGCTTTGAATTTGCTCCCCTTAACGTAGAACAGCACCAAAATTATAATATAATCAATTACATAATAAATATAAATATTTATCCTGAACTATACTATTTAATATTTCAATCATCTATTTTTAAAGCATTTTGACAACTAAAATACACCAGATTCCTGCAATTCCAGTTTACTTTTAGCAAAAATTAGATTATGCAGCCAGCACTGTCATAGGCATGCACAATCCAGAGGACAAGATCTGAGGATGCCTAGTGCTAGTACATTTTCGCAAAGACGATTCATACCTAATACGGCCAGAGATTTCACACCATTTGAGCAGATATTCTGGCATTCATCCTTATGATGCACATTGCTGTAGCAGCACAACCCAGGCTTTAAACATTTCTTTTTGCAACTACTGCACTCGTCTGCTTTTCCACCAGGAGTTCTCTGTGCTGGACTTTGGAAAAAACTCATTTACAATAAGAGAAATGGATGAACTTTTTCATGTTGATGCAACAGTAATCTTCAGACACAAAAAAACCCCAAACCCAACCAAAAACCCAAAAAACCCCACCCAAAACCCCCAAAAAACCCCCCAAAACCATCAGACTCACAGTTGTCCTTCAACCTCATGTCTCAGAATACAGCATCACAGACAAGACGCAGGGAAAAACAAGATGAACAGCTCTGTTTTAAGGTGATATTCATATACTTTCTGAGTAAGTGTCACTCATTTACTGCATAGAATGCTTAGATATTCTGGACTGTTAGCAACCAAACAGAATGCAATATCTTAAATTTGTTTCTAAGCCCACTGTTTACTTCATTTTTTGTTGATCTGTAACCCCATTTTGACTACAATACTGGCTGTTAATATAAATGCTGGGTTTTGGTCACCCAAAGCATGACAAAAAAAAAGCAAGCTGGTTCTCAGGGTCATGCATAAGAAAGGGGAAGATCAAATTTTGTCCAGCACATATGAGATTTGTTTCCTGAATGCACCAATATATCCAATTATGCACACATATCGATTATGCAGATTTTTACTCTGCCCCAATGACAGTTCTTACCTGTAAGAAACCAAGCAACAGCCCTGAGAGAAAAAAAAGAAACAAGAGGTGAGAGGGGAGATGAATTGTTTTGTCTAAAAGAAAATTTTGGTACAGCTGGATGTTGCTGAGAAATCCTAAGACCATTAAGAATATGGTTTTTTTCCACTGAGATGTTGTGATCTTACAGTTAACATTATGAAAATAAAGTATCACTAACAGCATAAAGCTCTGGCTGCACCAATTATTAAAATTAATGACAGCATATTTACTCAAATCACAACATGAATGAGAACAGAACACAATTTTAACAAAAACCCACAGCTGACTCTCCACATCCTAGGTGAGACAGAGTCACCCACCAAATGTCAAACACATGTAGATTTTAGGAAAGTGGACATCTATATCCAAGTTTTCTGATTAGTCATTTAGCCTTAAGAGAAATTTCATATAAATACGTATTTATTCCAAAGGTTCAGTTCCAGAACTTCAACCTGCACCTTTAGCCCTCATATGCTGACATGATGAATAAAAGCTACCCAGCTGTATAGGAGAAAAATAGAAGCACCTTCATATGGTTTTGGTTTTCCTCTATACTAGCAGGTTTCTCTGCTGCTCAATGAGCTGCATTCCAAGCTGTCTGTAAACTGAGATTCTCTACTTATTCTGATATGAAAAGAGACATCTTTGTATATATCTTTGCAAGAGACATGTCAGGAGAAGTGTATCAAATGCTTTTCTGAGCCCCATTCAGTTGCCCCAAATTACAGAATGTGTGCAGTCATATGTCATGTAACGTGTTAAAAGATACTTGGCAGTCAGTTCAATTTTAAAAAACAGCACAAGAAAGCAAAGAGAATGTCATTTTAAAGGTTCTGTGCTAATCACAACTGAATGAATGAAGGATTTGTGTACCAAGACACCCAGTGAACCCCTCTGATTTGGGAGAGTGCCAGTCTAGTTCTTCCTATGGCCATCCTCACCAACCAACATTTGGCTACCATAGTTCAAGCCAATTCCACAGATTTTCTTTAAATACCAGACAGACAGACAGAAACAGAAACTGCAGCTACCCCTCATCTTTAACAGGTTTGAAAAGGAGCAAATATGCAAGTTTTACACAGTTCCTCCCAGTACCCTCCTGAGCAACTGTTCTTGTACCCACCAGCTGAGATGGGTGGGAGGAAGCATCACCTCTTTTTGAGATTTTGAGATTTTCTGCTGAGCAGAGCATAGAGTAAAGAACATATGCATACACAGAGGAAGTTACAAGAAGAATGGTGTATAATTTTATATGATACACCTGAAACGTACCCCAGCAAATGAACATGCATGCTGTTAAAGAGAAGTTTAACACTACATTATTAGTCTGGATAGCTATTGTATTAGAGCAATCAGAGTCTTAAAAGCATTCACATGACAAATACACTCAGAGGCCTCTGATACCCTAGACAATGATCAATTTTTTTAATATTCAGTACAGCAAGGATACAATCATCCGTACGTGTGCTCAAAGTTAATTTTCTGTGCAAACTGGAGTCTGAGGGGAAAGAAGAAGCTATATGTGAAAAGTACATAGTATATGGCTCTACGCAGATATTTACTATACGTATTATGTTATAGTGACTAGCAGTGCGGTATTAACATTTTAATAGTATGGTAAATGTCGTTTTGTAGCTAAAATGAAGCTTTAGTAGTTAAAATAGAAACTATGTATGTGGGGTATTTTTTTAAGAAAGGAATGAGATACTTGCTTCAAGATAACAGGCACAGGACACCTAAATCCTCCAGAGAAGAAGATTTTATGGCTTCCTTATCAGAAGAAACTAACTTCTTCAGGCCTTGCTCAGACGTGAAGACGCCATTGGGATTAAGAGGAAGATGTGTATGCTGAACAGACAAAATTCTTTGTTTAAATAAAATGTATGCATCATGTATGAAGGGTGTGAATATGCAACAGGCTATCCCTTTTAAGGGTTAATCCTCTCTTAACGGGGCTCCTTTTTCAGGTTTATTTTGCCCAGAAAGAGGTACCCGGCCCGGGCTGTAACCCTTTGTTTTTATTGTCTCGTAACTGTCCTAACTCTGATTGTCTAAATTTTTATTACTCTAATTGTAATACTATTTTTATAACCATTTTATTACTATTAAACTTCTAAAATTTTAAAAACAAGTGATTGGCATTTTTCACATAATTAATATAAACTACAGAAGCAAATGACAAGACTGTTGAGTTCTTTCCCCTGCAAGGGGATAGACATCCTGGACCAAAGAAAGTCAATTAAACACAAAAGACAATCTGAATTAATGGCTAATGTAGATGCTTGCTGAGTCAAAAAAGAAAGGGACAAACTGATAGACTGGTGTATCCAGGGATGCCTTTGTTTTGTGCTTTGTAAGCAATTACAAGCAAACCTTGTCAATGCTCCACATCAAGAGAAAGCCATGTGTGACCAAGGTAGGGTCAGAGCCTCCCCCAGGATGAATGGACCATATCTCTCACCCAGTCCTGCACTGGGGCATTTGTTTAGTTACAGAAACAATCATTTTTCAATTCAGACCAGGTGGAGAATGAGCTCTTGTTTGTCTGTGGTGCACAACCTACACCTCTGCACACGGCAGGACTGTGCAGGGAGTGGGGAACCACCACCACAGGGGAGCTGCTTATTGAGGCAACACTCATCAGCTCCACACTGCTGGCTGCTGTAAATAAAGACTACATCTTGGGAAAGATGGTTAATTAACTCTGTCATTATCCCCAAATTGTTCCAGAACTCAAGATACTGACTACAGCTGTACCAAAGCTATTGCTTGACTGTAAAGGGGCGCACGGTGACAGTCACAGTGGGAAAGCAGTGATAAAGGCTATTGCCCCAGAAGGAGGAAATCCCCTAACCCCCAGCCACCTTGTAAACATGACACCATCACACAATGCTTTCACAGTAAAAGAGACCAGCCACACTCTTGTGGAGTTCCACTGATTAATTTAAACATTGTTGACATTTGAAAAGTATAGGAGTCATTTCCTGTAGCAAGGTCACTTTTCTTGAACCATCCAGTTCTCAACACAGTAATTCTGCACTCTTTCCTAGGTATTTATAACATATGCCACTATAGAAAGCAAGTATTCTCTTTTTCATTACTTAAATCAGAAAATAAAAGGATATCTCAAAAGAGGAGGAAAATTTATATAAAATAATAATCAGAATGGTAAAGCTGGAGTTTTGTTCAAAAAGCTGTTCTGGTTTTGAACCTTTTAGATAATAAAATGAAAAAAATCACTGATTTTTTTTTTCATTCTTATAAAATTTTCTAAAAACAGTCGTACTTGAATTTCCATTAGTAATCAAATTATTCCTATTAAACACTTAAGCCACACACATTCCTATTAAATACTTAAGCCACACATTATTATCCTCAATGTTATTTTTACTCATTCACCACAGACTTCTATTTGCTCAGATATTGATAGCATGGTCCATACATGAGGATGCATCCAAATCTTACTAAGGACCAGTAAGCCAAGAAGATGATTCCTGCAGGCCCCAAGTCCTGGTTCAGAGCAGCAGAATGCAGATTCCTCATGCCAGCAGCTCCCATATGCTGGACACAGCACTGCACTGCTCCAACTCACACTCCTGTGTGCAGGTTTGGCTGTGCCTTGCTACACAACACAAGACATTTGGATCAAGAAAGCCTCCAGAGCAGTGGTGGGAGGCTCAGAAATACTTAGCCAAGTCTACTCCTTGAAGCATGAGGCAGGCTTTGAGCACAGCCTGAATTAACCCTATCAGCCCTTCTAACCCTTGCCCTGCCGCAGCCCCACTCCAGCCTGGCAGCAGCACACACCTGTGGCTCCTGCTGCAGCTCAGGTGAACATCGTGGCTTTGTCCCAGCAGGAAAGCAGAGAAAAAGGAGGGAGAACCCCTTCAATGGGCAAGCAGGGACAGGCAACTGCAAAGGAACATGTCTTTCTCAGCAGAGCTACAGGATATTTTTCTTCCTCTTGTTGCTGTGCTGACTAATAAAAGCATGCTGATCTAACTTCAACTCATGCAATGGTTGACAGGCAAATTGTTTTAAAGACAGCACAGGTAAGCTTTGCTTGAAAGAAGCAAAGCTCCTGTAGGAACCTTACGGACTGCAAGTAAGAAAATCAATACCTCTCAAAAAAACCCCTCCAAAAACAAACCCAAAAAACCACCAAAACCCAGAAAAACAAAACAAAACATCTCACACACAACCAAACCCCCCCCTCCCCCAAGTGAGTCAGGTAAAAATGCAGATGAACTATTCAGTGGTTCAGTGTCAGTCACACCTGCTCTAAGTACAGAACGGTGAATCCCAAGGTCCCATTACTTCACTGTATTAGAGTGGTACAAAGTCTCGTGTATCAGGAGGATGCTGTATTAATCCAGAACATAACAGCATTATTGAAAAAAGTCTCTATATCTCCAGCTGATAGTGGTCAATACATTTCCAATTCACAATGCCATATTTTAATTAAATTATCTTACAGTAAATACACTAAAACCTCAATTACTTGATGGCATTTCAATTTCAGCTTTCAAATTCTTAGACTTGCTTGTGAAAGGTAAGCTTGGAAAACAGTGCCACCTAATGCTAAGGAGCATAAAAATAGCATAAAAATAAAAACTAATAAATGTAAAAAATAACACTGCAAATTTCTTTTACACTGATTTTCCACACCATTCTGTAATACTCAATAATAGCTTAAATAAAAGTTTAAGATGCATCTGGCAAATGACATAACAGATTTGGCAAACAGCATTGCTAGTTCAAAAACATCTTTTATGTAGCAGGAACACCTAATTCAGGTGAGGGAAAAGTACTTGTACTTGAAAAGCAAATTCCCAAACTACTGCATTCGCTTCACATTGCTTTAGAGCACCAAGGAATCTGAGGACGTGTTCCAAACTAGATCTATTTCTATCAGTAAAAAATAAATAATGACAAATAAGATTACTTGCAAATCATGATACTGAACAGCTCCAAAGAAGATGCAAAACAGTGCTGTCATTAGCCACAACTCATAAAAAAGATAATTTACAGTGAAAGAGTAAACACCATTCTGTGGTGTTCTTGGTCAGCTTAGTATTATATGTGTTTTTAAATGTTCTTTTGCCAAACTTCTATGCAGGAGAAGCAAAATTAGCAGGATCCTAATGTACAGAGAATGAAACAAAATGAACATGCCTCTTCTAGGAGAAATCTCCAGACATCCATCAGCTTCAAGCAGTCTGGAGTGAGGGCTTTCCTCTCAATACATTCTGGCAAGCAGCTTCCTGAGGTTGGCTCCTACACAGCAATGAGGTCTGCGCACAACTGACAACACTAGATTTGTTTTCCAGAGTCTGAACTATGTATTTAAGAGCTGACAGGCACACAAACATTACCCTGAATGAATCAAAGACAGCACAACAAGACATAACTACAAAGTTCATGGCAAGTTTAATGAACATGGGAAACCAAGGAAAAACTGCTTCTTTACAGTTCAAGTAATTTACATACTAAAATCCAGCTCTGACCATTACAGAAATTCACAATGAACTGAATTAATGTATTAATGCTGCAATGTATTAATTCAAATTACATGAACAGAGAGCATCTGCATGAATTTTCAGCCACTGGACTTTTAACTCATCCCATTACAGATTGTGAGGAAAATTCCATTTTCACTTAAATATACAAGCACTTTTCAAAACTGACTTCAAATAAAGCATGTGTAGTAGATGACTCTCCTGCCAAGTCATTAAAAAATTTTATGTTCTCTCCAAAGATACCTTAACTTTTGATTTTAATCCTTCAATTCCTTATTGTATACAACAATACTCTTCTGCAAGCTGATGTGCTGAGAGGCTACATTCGGGATTTTTCCCAGCCATCCTTCACTAAAATCCCAGAAACACAATTTCTGGGTTTTTTCAGTATTTATTACAGGACTAACCAAACATTAAGAAAACGGAGGTATCTTGCCATGACTGTAGCCACTGTATCCTAGCCCTGTTATGTTCAATGCTTTCACACCCAAAGGCCAATAGTTCCACACAACATTAATTTTATCTCAGTTGAGAATTAGTCCTGTAATCTTCAGCAGGCCTGCTAGGGAGATCAGGAATGGATGTGTGTCAAGTTGTTCGTGGGTCTTGGGTCTTCAAAAAGACAAGAGCAGTTGTTGGTTGCTGTAAAGTTGTTTATTGCATGAATGCATCAGTCTCAAAGGCGAAGAATTCAGAGTATTAAAATCTGTGCTAAGAGCTTTCTGGCACAGAGTCCCGATGTTCCGAGCAGAAGCAGCAGCAGCTCCCACACCTTTTTTCTTCTTACCTCCTTCTTTCACCCCAGTACAGGGAATTTTATTCATAAATCATCCAATCAGCTAAAAACACAATTCTAAAGCATTCTTCCTGCACCTATCTGAGCTTGATTCTAATGTGCGAAAGTAGGCTCAGTTCTTACACAAAATCTACACATATAGTTCTATCTGTTCATGCAAATAGTTCTGTCTAGAAATGTAAGCAATGTTCTGCTATGTTTTCATTATGTCTGGAAATAAGTTAGTTTTGTGAAAGGTAACACTATTGAACTTTAAACTAGGCTTTATGGCTTTTACTAGCTAACACAGTCTCTTAAGGTACTTAAAATATATTTCTACTTACTTAAAACTAAAACTTACAGTCCTACTTCATGTCTGTATGGCTTAATATATTTTAGTTTCTCTAAAGGTTCCAATTCAATCCCTGCATTCCTTTCTCTCTCTGAGGGACTCGGAGAGGCTTCTATTTCATGCATTCCAACAGATGTGGATCAAGAAGTTTCATTCTTCATTTCTTTTAACTATCATGGAATGCAGCGGTACATTTATTGTGTGGGGCTTGAATGACATAGATTTTCTTTACTGAGGCAAATACTAGTCTGGATTTAATCCTCTTTATTTATTTTCTCTTGTTTTGTTAGTATACTATAAATATAATGTTGCACTAGACTCTTATTATCACAACATCAAAGCTTTTTGCTTTGGTTCTTACACACTTTCATTAAATTCTCACACATGGACACAAAACCAGAAAGTACTTTTCAGTAAAAGAGAGCTGGTGAGGGACACTTCACAAGGGCTGGTAGTGACAGGACAAGGGGGAAGGGCATTAAATTGAAGGAGGGATGATCTAGATTAGCTATTAACAAAAAATTCTTCCCTTTGAGGGTGGTGAGGCACTAGCACAGGTTGCCCAGAGAAGTTGCCTGGAAGTGTCCAAGTCCAGGCTGGATGAGGCTTGGAGCAACCTCATCTGGTGGAAGGTGTCCCTGCCCATGGCAGCAAGAGTGGAACTGGATGATCTTTAAAGTCCCTTCTAATCCAAATCATTTTATGAATAAAGACAGGCACTGCTTTGGAGGCTCAAGGTAAGTGCTTGCCTTCAAAACCGAACCAGCATTATAAACATCACAAAAAATAGACATGGTTAAACAGTGGTTAAAATACTGAGAAGTCATCTCTAGGAAAACTAAAGGTTTGTCTAAAGGAAATACAAAGGATCACAAATACTGGCAGACTAGATGTCAGAACGTGGTCAAAGATAAAGAACACAGAGTGGTTTAACATCAGCTTATAAGACTCACAGAACTTAGTAATACATCCTTCTTCAAAAGGAACAGAGTACCTGTCTAGGAATGTACAGAAACAGTTGCTGTTCAAGATATAAAAGGAGTGCTCAGGGAACACAATGTTATTGCATTAAAAAAACTCAGGTTTTGCTTAATTTTGAACTAATTTTTACAATAAGACAGCTTAAAGGTATTTCCTACAGGATTCCCTTACAGTATAAAGCATATAATAGCATTTTTCCACCATCTTCTAATCAAAGGGCAGCTGGAAGACACTGTAATAAGAGATGAGAACTATTACTCTGAACACTAAAAAATAACAAGCCACTGGCACAGATGGTACTCATCTGTGACCTTCTGGGCAAATCCATGGGGAAAGAACTGCACTGTCAATTATGCTGGGAAACCTCTGGCTTAGAAGTGCCCAAATACAAGAAGTCTGGGTTACGTGTAAGGTTCCCATTTTGAAAACCAGTTCCAGGACAGAGAGGCAAGAACACGCCAACAGATCTGACACCTGTCGGTGGAGAACTGCCAGAAACTGCCTATTCTAAGGGTAATCTGTGAGCTCATAGATAGGTGTGATATACTGGGAAAAGGTCAGCATGGATTGTGTAGAAGTCATCACACGGCACCAATACATGGGAATTCTCTAGTAGTCATACAGTTAAGGACTACTCAGTTGACACAACATTCCAAAGAAGCTACAAGAAATTAAATTGGCATAATTGGAAGGAAGGACTTGCATGACTAAATAGCTAGTTTTCATTTATAAGTAGCTGTAAGTAAAAGACCCAGAGTAAATAAGTAAAAAGGATCTTCAGTTACCTTTTTTTTTTCCTTATGCAGCTTAGCAATTTACAAGTGATTCTACACAGGATTCTTATCTTTCCAGTTCTATTGTTGTAGCTATGTGGATTTTCTTTGCTAAAACCTCAGATTCCTTCAGAGTAAACTTCCTTTACCTTCTTTCAACCATGTGATTCCTTTATGATATCCAAAGATTTAATCCTCAAACCTACACACCTAATGCTCAGATAGGTTTCCAAGTAACTGCACCAAAGCTGGTGTTTGCAAAAGAACTTGTTTTGTTTGTGGGGAAAGATCTACCTTTGCCCACAGCTCTGAACAAAGCTGTCCGCATTCTTATGCTATTTCTTCAGAACATGACTTAACAAAAGATGCTACAGAAGATGCAATTCTGCTCTAAGCTTCCTCAGTAGCCTGTTTACCTGGGTACACACAGAAACCTCTCTCTGCAAGTCAGCAGAATTCACCCAGCTTTCTCCTCGCAAGATAATGAACTGGTCACAGGACAGGGATTTTCAGCAAACAATGTGACCACAGTGAAACACAAGATAAAAGAGGGGAGAGGGAAATCTATTTGGTTCCTCTTTCAAATGTTCTATGATGGCATGGCTGCACAAATTAGTAATAGTGTTAATCAAAGCATATTTATTTTCCTCTCTGTTATATACAAATTGGATAATCCTAGGTATAATGTTTGGTTTAGTTTCCATGCCGTATCTGCCTAAATGAATATGATGAAACGGTTTTAACAGCTCTGCAGCAAAGGCAGCTTTGCACTACTCACCTCTGGTACAACGTGTACTTAACACATGAAGTGATTTTGCAATATAAAAATACACATTTATTTATTTATTGTGAACTTTGGCGTAAGTTCTATATACTAGAGAATGTATGCAGGTTTGCTCTTCTTTCTACAGAAAAATGTAGTATAAATTATTTTGGTGGTTCACAGCCATTTTAAAATGTATTACCTCTAATACACCATGTGCCATTATGAATCATCACAGGAAGAATGTTTTGATGATGTATGTCACAATTCACAGGCTCTTCTGATGAGGCAGATAATACACTAATGTAATGCATTCCAGGGATTTAGCAGGAAAAAAAAATCACTTTTGTTCTCTTTAGATGATTATACAAAGACATATGCTATGCTCAATCACCCCCACTGACATAAGAATTTATAAAATCAGATAACTATAATAACCAACAATGTCATGGTGTCAGGAAAGGATAAGGCCCATGTCTAGCAAATACACAACCAGCATGTTTAGTTGCCTTGCATCTTTCCGTGACCTGTGAATGATGAGAGCCTTGATTCCCACTATTTAGCAACAGTATGATTGTTACAGCTCAACATGCACATGAGACCAAACAGATCCACATATTCCACGTTATCGCCACTGGAGGACAGAACCAAGCAAATACAGCATTATGATACTACAACCTCAATGATAGGAAAACGTAAACTGTTCTATCAACCTGCGTCTAACACTTCCTGTAAGATCTGTTCTGAAGAGATCAAATTAACTTCAGGTACAAGGTGGGAGGGGCAGCAGAAGATGGAATTTTAGACTTTGCTCTGTTGCCTTCCCAGCTAAAAGGAAAAGAGACTCTCAAATTTTACCGTGTTTCAATTTCCTGTTGCAAATCTCTTACAACCTGGTAAATATTAGAATAAATATTGTTCCAGATAAGTGTAATTGACATTACTGTGCAGTCAAAAGTGAGGCTACAGCTCCTTCAGAACACAAAAGTTCTCTGTAAAGGATTTGAACATTCCAATTTAGTTTGGTCTGATCAACAGCATGGTGTGATACAGTCACATGATATTCAGGATATCCACACATCTGCATTCCATTCTTTGCAGTATTATTTCTTTGCTGCATCTTCATGCCCAACGCCAGAGACTTCTCTGGGAAGCCACACTGCTTTTGTCACCCAGGGATGGCTGTCCCACAGCTGCTGTAGATACACAGTGGGCTCAGAACACTGATGGCTTAAAAGCATTGAGGAAGATGCATCTCACTTGTAAAACAGAAGTTTCCAATTATCGTGCCAGTGCCGCTGGTGCGACCAGGCAAAATCAGACACACATTGAACATGGGAGGCACAGGGGATGAGGATCATTAGGCTGCATCTCCCACTATGCCTCAGCACTACCACACGTTGCCAAAGGCAGCTTTCCTCCAATTCTCTAACACAGTATATGGGATGCAGACGTTAGTCCTGCATACCAGGTCCCACAGCAGACACAAGCGGAAGCACAGCTTGGGGCTGGGAAATGTGCTCTGTCCTCAGTGCACCACTGAGCTCTGGATGTGCCACAAGAGTCCAACATGCCCCATCACACCATGCACACAGGCAATGTCCCTTCATTTGTGCCATGGTATCCTCTGTCTTCAATTCTCTCCCAAGGCCATCAGACTAATTTTTGGAATTATATGAACATTACCAGAAGCATAACCCTACAGAAGTTACATTTTGGTTCACAGTACATTTGATCATTCTGTTTGCAAGTCCCTTTGTCTGGTATAGCCAGCTAAAGCACAAACACTGACACATTTTGACAGCATGAGGCATTAAAAACAGATTGATCTTTTTGACCATTACATTTAATCTTTCAAATTTGCGTTATTAAACAACAATAATACGACAGGCTTCTAAATACTCATCTAGTACATTGTTCTCACTATCTAATGCAATTATAAGTATAAACTAAAAATGGTCATTATAAATTTGTGACAAATGGAGCAATCAACATGCAGCACTGATTTCCTACCCAGAGTCCGTGGCTTTTCGAGAAGATAATTCTATAAGTCTTGACAAGACTGCAATGCCTTTGAGAACCGTAATGAAAAGCAGTTCCTGTGCTGTGCTCCTTCGCACACAAAACTAACAAGAGAACAGCACAGCTGCTGTTAATAACTAATGCGAATTTTGACTCCAAAGCTGAATGGAAAAGTGTTTATGACTACTTTGGGTTTCAGACACTTACAGAGGAAAAACAAAATAAAAGCAAAATGCAACAGGGAGATGATCCCATAGTGTTCAGCTAAAACAATGCTAGGATTATACATTTGTTATTCTATTCCAGTAGAACTACTTCCACACCATTCTTCACCTCCCTTTCAGCTGAACAGAGATCCTACTGTAGAAATGCACAAATACCCCCAGAATGACCCTACAGCAGCACATACCCATACTAAATTAAAACCCAGACAACTGTCTTCCTCAGATTAAGTACTCCCAGTAAGTCAGAGCCCCACTATCCAGGCTGTACTGTGAGTTTGTTCAGCACCTCCACTATCCTAACCTTGCCCAGTTTCTTAGGGTGTCTTTCATTTTGGGGGAAAGAAATCCCTATTCTTTTTAATGAGCTACATATCCAACCACAACAATCAAGTGTGCTCTGTGCACACTTTCTAGGATCAACATGTCATCTTAGATCTATCTAGCAGAGAGAGAAACATACTCTTGGTCATTTTACATACTGATTAGGTTGTATCTCAGATAATTTTATCACTAATGATTCACTTCTAGTCAGAAAGGCAGGAATTTCTACAGGAATTCAGCTCAGTGTTAACAGAAGGAAGCTGGTTTGAAATTTTTCACGCCTCATTTCTACGAGCTCATTGATTTAAACCTTGATGGGTCTCACAGAAATACTGAGAAGGGACAGACAGAAATAACCAACTCAGCTTCACAGAACTACCTCTAGCTTACCTGCTCTTCTTTCTCATCAGAACCCATAAATGGAAGTTCATCTGTGAATTAAATTATTTCCACAGTAACAAGTACCCACAAACAAAACTGAGTTTTGTGTTAATATTGTCTCTACCACAGTCTCAGAAAATAAACTGCTCAGTATAGTCATGAAAACATCACTGGAGTCAGTTCCTCTTTCAAAGGATGCATTTATGCCTAAAACCCATGTCAATCAAAACTGGCCAGCCTGCCAGTCTGAGCTATTCTCTGCACTCAGCCACAGTTTTATCTTGCACATTACACTCCTCTCAAAGGCTGTTTTTTTCTGCAGGCTTTACACATCTCCACTCTGTAGTCAGAGTTCCTTCCAACCCTATACTGATAGCAAAACCAATTTAGAGGAGTTCTTTTTCCCCTGCATCCTCATGTTGTTAGCCACAGAACAAAATGATCAATAGTGAAATATTTCCCTATCTCCAAACTGGGACAGTTCACTGATATAATTTCTAAGACACACTCATAAATGCATATAAACTTTCCAGAAGCAAAGCAGGGCAACTCCCAACCACAACACCAGATGGGTTTTAACAGCCACCTACTTTGTGGCAGTGAGAACCAACTGTAAACACCGAGCGAGCCCACCCTGTACTGTTGGCATCCCCAGCCCCCGAAGTCAGAACAAACATGGCATTATATCTCCAGGACATGTCCCCAGGATTACTTGCAAAAACAAGCAACAAGTTTAAGAGGGAGGTAATTCATTATATCACACAGTATACTGGAGATGGAAAAGAGAGGTTAAGACTTCCCACACACCCAGCCAGGTACAGAAACAGGTTACCCAGAGAGGTTCTGCAGTCTCCATACCACTTTCAGCAAGAGGTTGGACTAGAGCCATCTGGAAATCCTTTCCAAAATGAGTTATACAATGACCTTATGATACAACAAAATAATTTTCTTCTTTTTTATTTTGTGAAAAGTTTGTTCTCCATTCTTTATACGTACAACAAAACTTTATTTGGCAATAGTCATTGAAGCTTTGATTCTGTTGCCATAAATAAAACAAGCATTCACAAAAAAACAAATGGAATCACAGAAGGTTGGAACACAGCTTTTGGGGACAAATATGTCACCTACAATAAGCAGGAAGAAACCAAGAAACAGTCTGCACTAGCAATGTATTCAGAGAAATATATTTGAAATCTAGATATCTATGCCCAGTTGTCACACAGCATTTACAGATTGGCAGAAAGAGCAGCAGTCTTGATTTTCCACCAAAGTATTTTCTACATTGCCAGCTGAGGGGAGAATCTCAGATAAATCTGATGGAAATATATGTGCAGGCTTCATACTGAACTGAGTCTTTTTTTTTCTGTAAACAACAGTAGAAGTAAAAAAAAAAAGCAAGAGAATAGTTGCTTTTTCATTATTTGGACAGAAGCAGTTAAGAGAGGGAAGAAAGGAAGACAGGTCTTTACTCAAGGTTTCCTCTCTCTCAATTGCAAGTAGAATTAATGAAGGACAATCCTGCCAGCAGACTTCTATTCTTCTTCCTCAATACCCTAGTCTTTCTCCACACTGGTATGCTCTCTTGCCATTTTTAGGGCATGTTGTGCAAGAAACTATTACTTACTCAGAATAAAAGGCTCTCCACATTTCCTGAAAGGACATGGACAAACCTCAAACTACGGAACAAGCTGTGCTGAAGAAGCACCCTGAGAACACTTTCAGCAAAGCCAGGAATGGGGCTGTGACAAGCAGTAAACAACTTAACATCCTCCTTCAGATTCCAAGAAGAAAATGAGTAAGTAGTAAGTCTTACATTAGAAGCACCCCTCTGCTACTGCAAAGACAGCTGCTTTTACTGCCTCCAGATGGAAGGGGGCAAGAAAGAGTCTGCATTTCAGGCAAACAGAGGTGTTACACCCTTGACATCGAAAGTCCTAAATCAGGAGTTTACTTACTTGCTTTTGGCACAGAAGGACATCCAGGATTCACCTATGGTGGTTAGCCTAGAGTTAAACGCAGAGTAGGAACGTTGCCTTGTTCCCTGATACTTCTCCTTCAATTCTAGGATTAGGGTGAGGTATTCCATTTATCCAGATCTCTGGATGGGGAGAAAATAGAAAAAAACTATTCCCATCTCAGAATTGGATTAGTCAAACAGAGTTTTATGGCTAACTCACAGATTCTGGACAAGAACTGTCTGAGGCTGTGACAGCTCAAAAGAAACATCCTCTATACAGCAGTTAGTGGAGATCCACTAACCTCTGTTTTCCCTGGTATCATTACCTAAAGTGACCGAGCATGCCCTCAGATCCTTTGGAAAAGATTTCTTGCCTCAGGCAAAATCCCATTTACTGTTCCTCCTGCTTTTGGTGCATTCAACCCTATATAGCTACACTAGCACCAGGGTCTGCAAGGTCAAGAAAAAAAATACTCAACTCTGCTGTTATTCTGGAAACATACATTTCAAAAGTTGTTTCTTACGTCTCTTTGAAACAGTCTGCTTTGGTCCAGGTCTGTAAGCAGTTTCAGCCTCTGGCAGATACTTACAAAGAAAGACAGACCTGAAGGATGATGTCAGGAAACTAATCACCAAACCAAAAGGATGCTCAGTGCAATGAACATGGCTTAAAGCACCTTTCAGGTGACTCACTATTTTTTCAGTAAGCTTACTGAAACTGACACAAATTTATCATTTAGAATCTTGATATAGGATTCAGGTTTATAGTATGTCAGATTATTTCTGAAAAAGATATTAATTGAAAAAACAATGGCAAATTATGTGGCTGGTTTTGTAAACTAATTCTAGTAACAACAGCACCAAAATATTTTGCTGCAGTGTATTTTGTAACAGCTATAATAAACACGGGCAAAGTGTCTTACCTAGAAGCAGCAGCTTTCACCAGCCCAGCCAGCACTCCTGGAAAAGAAGGAGCAGTTTCCAAGGTACACAAGTTGAGCAGCACTGATCAAAGTTCAATTATCAATTGAGCAAACTATTTTTTTAAAGAAAGGAGAATTTAAAATTTAAAAAAAATCCTACCACAAATATAACTTAAGACCACTGAGAACATAAATACAACCCTTCTGGAGGAGTATTTCTTGAAGAGTGTGATAAACACATATTGTATGGCTCTACGCAGATATTTACTATATGTATTATGCTATGTAGGAAAGTTATGCTGTATTAACGTTTTAATAATATAGTAAATGTAGTTTCGTAATTAGTAGTAGTAGTGAAAATAGAAACTATATATGTGAGATGTTCTTTTTACTAACTCAAGAAAAGGAGAAGATAATTAAGAAATTCTTCACACAGAGATAACAGGCACAGGAGGCTTAGCTCTTCCAGAGAAGAGGAGTTTATGGCCTTCTTATCAACAGAAACCAACTTCTTCAAGCCTGACTTAGACTTAAAGTCGCCTGAAAAGATTAAGAAGATTAAAGAGTGACATCTGAAAAACACCAGATGAATTTCTTGTTTTAAATAAAATGTATGAATAAGCATTAAGTGTTTTGAATATGCAACAGATTAACACTTTTAAGGGGTAACTTTTCTGTTAGCATTGTCCCCTTTTCTGACTTATGTTGTCAGGAAAGAGGTCCCAGCCCGGTGCTGTTTTTCTTTGCTTTTATTGTTTCTTTGATTGCCCTAACTCTAATTGTCTAACTTTTATTACTATTACTTGTATTATTATTTTTATAACCATTTTATTTTTATTAAACTTTTATAAATTTTTAACAAACAAGTAATTGGCGTTTATTACAAAGAGAAAAATAATGCAGACAAACATAAGGAAGTATAGATTCAAGTACAAGGAAGTACAGGTTATCTTGCTTTTTAGCACAGGACAGACAAAGGCAAATGTGCTCTCAGTAGGGAGCACATCAGATTTTCCTTCAGGAAGGAACAACATTTCTCAAACCCTTCCAAAATTCTACATAAACAGTTCACCCTTGTACAACCTTTGCAGCTATGGGTAAACAGAAAACTCATTCTAATTTGAGAAAGACAATTTACATTTTTGTCCATTCTGAACAGGTCAATGCATCCACTTTTTAGCTTGCCATTAAAACATTACTGGTTTTTAAGCTCTGCTTAAGAGCCTATGCTTTTCTCCTTATCTACATAAACTGCACTTAACATCTCTTTGCAAATGAGTGAGTTTGATACCAATAGAAACGCAGTACTGCAGAGTAGAATAGTCCCTGATTTATTTAAGAGAATATATTTACAAAACAGAAAGTAAAGTATATGTAGATTTTTTAGCTTCATTATATAAGAATTAGTACGACTCCATTTAAAAACTCCTGGCTGCATTAGGGAAATATCAATATCTTTCTATAATTTTAATGATGTCACAGGGTCAGCTAAAGCTAAGGGAGTTGCACTGTGGATTAATTCAGACCATAAAATTAATTGAAGGCTTGTCACTCTTGCACAACAACAACACAACCAAACCCTCGTGGAAATTTCAACTGCTGCTGCTCCACCTCTCTGCTCAAACTGGAGCTCCATAGCAGTGCTGGTTGAAGAAAACAAGTGCGTGTGCCAGAGCTACTGCTGAAGGGCCTGAGAGTTCACAGGATCCTGAGGGAATCCAGGCTGGAATGCAACTCCCACCTCCAGTCACTACAGGGGGAGCAGTAGTGCACACCCCTGTGCACCAGGGTGCAGTAGCACAGCTGCTATCTGAGGAAGCAATTTAAGCCATAACTACTGGATCCATCAGGGCTGCCTGTGGACACATCCACAAGGGTCACAAGGCAATGCATGGGGATCCTGCCCTCCATTCTCTGTGACACAGAGAGTGCTGCTGTGTAACAGCATCCTTTCCTCTCTGATCCCTTGGCATCAGCTTTTACCCAGCTGAACTAACTCATTCACATCAAAGATACTTTGACACTGTAAATGCTGATGGACTTGTACCCCTTTACCTGTAACAGCATTTGGGATTTTATGTAACTGGTTAGAGGTACTACCCTAGTGCCTAGAACCTGGAGCACTGCAGGGTGTATCTCCTACAGCCTTTGCTTCTCCCTGCACTTCACGTTTCTTAAAAAGGTGGGAGATGGATGGTGGATGCTGCTGTGTAATATCTGTTCCCAACAAACCTATCCTGTAGAAAAGCAAGTTGGGTAAACATTCAGGCAACGCAGTCAGATCCACACACCACACTCACCGCAGCTGGCTCAGTGAGAGAGGCAAGAAAGGCTCTTCTTGCAAGGTTTTATTCCAGCAAGGCAGATGACACGAGGCTGAAGGAGAACGCAGCGAGAACGAGAGCTCAAGCACGTGGAGCAGGCAGCTTAAGGAGGGGAAGGGGTGGGGGGCAGAGCTAAGGGCTGGGCAGGGCGCAGCCACCAGGGGTATCCAACCAGTGAGGGAACAGGGAAAGGAGAAACCAGGGGAAGTCCATGTGAGTCTTGTCTTTCCCCCCCTAGGAGGACTACTCCATGGTAGTCACTGCCGTTGCCAGGGCAGAGGAATTGGGAATTGGCTGAGAGCGGAGAGTTCATGGCATGCTGCAGTTTCTGATCAGGTGTGCCACACAAGGGCCCCAGCCCTGCCCCGCCTGCTCTACTCCAGACACCCTTCACCCACCAGCGGGAAGCATGGCTGCCTCTGCACAAGCCCAAACCCACACACACACACACCGGGGGTTGCAGAGCCTTGTCTTAATTCATGTAATCTTTGGCTGATTTATATTTTCATGTTTTTTAGCAAGAGACAATTGAAGCTGTTCACAGAGACAAAGAAGCCACAAAGTCAGATCAGAATGACAAAACAGGTAGGATTTTAAAAGACTAATTTTGAAAAGCTGCATCACAGACTCACCCTTCATAACGACTGCTTTTAATTTAACTGTTTCAAGTGAATTTTCACTGAATTCTGTTTTTCATTACCAAATGTTTGTGACCCAGGATATTCTATGATTGGGTAAGAGATTTCTTTTTTTCTTTCTTTTCCTCCTGATGGACACTGCCATGAGAACTACAGTGAAATGCATCCCTCCTACTATGGTAATAAGGTATACATTAAATTTTAAATTATAGAAGGCAATTTTTTTTTGGTGTTGTTACTTTCAGTAACACAAATCAGGCTGGCTGGAGATGTTATTTCTACCCTGGAGAGTCTTATGCAATGTTTTAAATTGTAAAGGGAAATAAGTGATTCTAGCTTTTATGGCAACACAATTCTCAGTGACTTCTCCTGGTATTATTTTTCTGGGAATTGCTGCACAATGCAGACTAACATAAACTTCTATGAGCACCTTGAGAGAAACATGCATTTAAAGTTTATTTAGGCAAGATAAAAGATTACACTAAGAAGACTACATTTGCACATGCTAAGCAGATTAGAGCCTGATCTCCACTCTGCCTACATTTTCCTCATACGTAAGTGGACAATTTAGTTTAAAATTCCTACTTGCACTTGGATGCAAAGCCCTAATCTTCACGTTCCAGTCAAGCCAAACAGACAGTTATTTTGTGAGAATTACTGGAAACAGTTCTTCCTAGGGAACAAACAGTGACAGTCTAAATGATGTAAGTGTAACTGAATTGTATAAAATGTTTCCATAAGTAATTTAAGAATATTGATACCGAAAAATTAATTCCTCAAGCCAAAAGGGAGTAAGCATCATGAGGAATTCTGTGGTTTTATTCATCATTAGCTCAGTTTAGATCCTGGGATAGATGGCACAAACTGAAAACAAGCAACTACAATGCAGGTTGGTAAGCCTGAAGGAACAGCACTGACACCTTGCAGAATTCTTGTGTCCTATGGGCAGTTTTTTCACTCGAAATAGCTTCTGTAATGCCACTCCACCCACCTTCCAAGTCACATGAAAACGTAGCTCTCTCCTAAACAACTGTTTGCAGACAATACCAATTATAGTGATTACCAAACCAACATGGAAATCAAATTGTCCCACCCCCCGCACAAACAGTTTTGAAAGGAAAACCACCAAGTTCCCTTTCTACTAATAAGCTTTAAAAACATATCTGTAGATACTAGTAGAGAGGGACAAAAAGAACAATTCAGAAACAGCACTCCATAATATCAGGTGGCTGAACACAGAAATATATGCTGTTTTAGATTTTTAACAGGTTCTAGTTCTTTCCTCACCCAATACATCCATCTTTTTAAAGTTTAAAAGTTTAATTCAAATAAACACTTAAACAAATGAAATTTGAAGTCAGTAGCATCTTATAAGGACATAAAGTGACCTTTTTCTACCTGTTTCACTTCTCTGGCTGTATTTTCCAAACACTGAAAATAACATTAACTGTATGGACAAACAGCTGAGATGAAGTTATCTTCTGGCACAGCTGGCAAGAAGCAATGCACAAAAAGAATGAACTAAGACTTCATTCTGCAATAGGAATTGGTATTTTGGTATTAAGTGTATATGAAAAAATTACTCCAATAAATTTTCTTCACTCAGGAGATATATCAGCCTAATAGATCTATAGAAATGGCAGGAAACTGCTGCAAAAGAAACTTGTTTCTGTGGGGAATATGGAAAGAATTGTAGACACTTGAATTTATCCCTGTATCTGACTTGAATGATATATATTTAAATATAAGATTTGTAGATAAAAGTAGTCAGCCTTCTCCCCAGTGTGTTCCCAGCTCCACAGAAACATATACAGGTACTCCATTAAGAGCTAAGCTAACTGCTTTGACTGAAAATGAGGATTTTAGCTTGCTCACAAAATTACAGGGATTCCTCAGAAAAACATATGAACTGGATTTCCAGTTTGCTGGTTTTGTTACCAAGTCCAGTTCTTGGAAAAGTGTGTTTTCGTGCAGCGTTCTCTATCCTAAAATGATGACTAATTATTCTGTCTTTTCTGTTGAGTGAAGTTCAGAATAAGCAGTTCTAAAGAGTTAATGTGTATAAACATTTGCACAAACAAAAGCTACAACAGAAACACAGTGGGAGTGAAAAAGTTTGGGTCACAACATGGTTGGTGTGCTTTCTTACCCTCCTAAAAGGAGGGGAAAAGAGATTTACACCCTAACTTGCTTACAGTTTATATACAAAGAGCCACGGTTAAAGCATCAGTTAAAAGGTAGCTTTCCACACAGGAGACAGAGATATTCAGAGGAGTTACATCTGCTTAGTTTTGTTAGGTTTTGTTTGGTCAGGATTTCATATGACATTGAGTTTTAATACGCTTTAGTTGATTTCTTCTGAAGGGCTCTTGCTGGAACCAATCTCTATTTTGTATAAATGTAACATGCATAAGATTTTTAGTTGTTTTTCTGAATGAAACCCTAAATTTGTGAATACGAAACAGTTTATTCCCAATATGTATTTAACAGCTGCATTCTTCTGAGACACTGGAATGTGGAGAATACTGACAGAAGTTAGTATGGGAGAGTTGTGCTGTGCAAAGGATTCAACAGGAAAGGTGTACAAGGAGCTCAAAGTCTTAATAGGACAACAGGGATGACATGCAAAAAGAAGGTATGAAAAAACTCTACATGGCAGAAAGAGAATGGTGCAAATCTCCAAAATCTGCAAGGAGCTTGGAAAAGGCGACCTCTCAGCACCCTGTTCTGTCCCCCTGCACTTCAATTCCCTAATTTATTCTAGTCTAACACAACTGCAACTTCAGTCTTCTTGAAGCAATCAACAAGTCCGTTGCTCAGAACAAACATCAAACTGATCATTAGAGCTAAATGGTGCTTTATCAGGCTGCCAGAATGACTCTTTAAAAGAAATACATCATTACAATTTTAGGAAGTACATTAATGTCACAAGTACAACTGGCCTTCATTTTCCCATGTCAGTGTTAGGCATGCATATGTACTACTGCCAGGATAAAGGGCAAACTACTGCTGCAGCTATTCTGTTTATTTCTCTCAGCTTCCAAACTGTGCTAGTTCTTCCCTGCTTTGCAGTCATATGCTGAAGCCTCAACTAAGATCAGGGCTCCTGTGGCAAAACACAATCTTTGCCTCAGAGAGATTATGGGTTAAATAGCCAAGACTAGCAAATGGTAGGAGAAAAAATGGACGAAGCTGGAGAAAAGGTTACTTGCCCCCGGTCACAAAGCAGGACACAAACACAGCCCCTATCTAGACTTCTCTTCCTAACAGGTCACTGAACTTTGGCTGAACTTTCTTCTTTGCTGCTTCTCCTCAGTTGTGAATAATTAATTCTCCAGATCTTAGGTCAAGATTTCTGTTCACACATGACAATGTCAACCAGGCAAGAAGTCTTATGCTGCCATATTAAAAGCACTGGCAAGATCAAAATTTTTAGCCAAGAATCTTGCTGCTGGTTTCTTTATCCATATACATTTAAAGTTGTTTCTTCTTTACTGATACTGGTGTAATTAATTGTGTCTCTGTCTGCCCAAGGCAAGGACTTAATTTCTGCAATTCATAGCTCAAGACATGAAGAAAGTCTGCATTCAGATTAGCTGCAGCATTTCTTCTGCACCATAAGTATTTTGATTTTGTAGAGTTTACTGCAAATATGGTAACAAAACTTAGTAGCATAAAGGCAAACTGTGAGTTCTGTTACTAATAAAAATTCATTACTTTTGCATGCAAGACTGGATCACCCATCCAAATGACTTGGAGCCAGAAGGAAATTCTAATTATCAACTTGTTCTAGATAAACAAAATTGTTGTCTTGACATTAGCCAGACAAAGTTACTGCATTGAATAAAGTCGACAGACGTGATTTCTGGAAGCTCCTATTGACCCTAACTGCAGTAATAAACTGACATTTTTAAAACTGAGATTGTCTATTGTTCAATTACCCTGAATCAGTTTGTCTAAGAGAGTGTCCTTTGGCTACCTTCTATTAATTACAGCATAGCAACCGAAGCAGTTCTAAGTGCCTTAAGCCTTTAAACGGAATGTTGGTCACATCATCTTCTGTCATTCTCCTTGAACTCCACACCTAGATTCTGTACCTTCCTGGTTACATTTTCTTTGAGGGGTACAATACAAACCACTGTGTAATTCTAGACTACCCAGAAAAAAAAGGAGACCATGTGATGATTACTAGGGAAACTGGAAATGTACAGTAGACAGTGAGGATGAGTAATAGCAAGAGTAGATTTTTTTCTGTTGTCCAAACTGATTGTGCACAGCTCCCACAGTGGCCCTTCTTAACCAGCTATCAGCTTCCAGTAAAAACTGCAGGATATTGGGAGTCCTTTATCTAAGTGTCACGAAGCAGTGTTTGAACAGAGGACAGTGTGAGTAAAAATCATCTAGAATTATTCTCTAACACTTACATAAATTACATCACCTAACTTTAGATCCAGAAATACACCATTATCAAGTATTTAATAGTACACTTTATATAATAAAAATTCAATGGAGCAGAAGGTGGTTGCTATAGCAACTGGATGAAATAGCTCCACGTGAACTAGATGAGAGTGGGAAAACTGCGTGAGATGTCCTGGTAAGAAATCTGAATGCTGATATCTGATTACAATGCACCAACTTAAGAGATTGCTCAGTACTCTTCAGACTCTATGGGTGATGAAAGGAGAGGCAAACTCCAAACAAAGGGCTGGCTGTCCCTTGGTCAGGATAGCAAATGGGATAGCACAGCTCTCTTAGGCTGTAGTTGAGTATTGTGACAAAAGTTGGATGATAAATTCTTTGGTTACAAAAAACGGGCAGGTTTCCCTGAGTGAAGTGTAATTCTTGTCCCCAAACAATTTTATTTATAACAAATTCCATGTCAAAAAGTGAAGAGAAACACAGAAACAATGAAGCCACAAAACCAAATATAAATCTTCAAGCTGAACAGTGACTTTACTGAGCAACATTGTAAACCGGCTTGTATGTGAGTGCAGAATTAGACGTGATGACTTCTGGAAATGCTTTAGAGCCTGCACACCGTTCTGTGGTTCTATTTAAGCTGCATGTTTGGCCTCTTGTTTCAAAGCTTAATTCAGGCCCACATACTGTTTCTCTTGAACAGAAAAGGAATGGAAAAGGGTTTTGAAGGTAGAAAACTCTCACTACTTACTCATGTTTAAATTAAGTGAATTTTCAAATAGGATGAAGAAATAGAATATAATTTATGTTTTAGAACAATTTATAAAAAAGCTTCTGTCATTTTTTCCAAAAAAAAATTCAGAAGTATTAGTGGCTGCTTCAGTTTCAATCAAATAAATGCCTGAGACCTCAGGATTAGAAGCACTGAAGAGAGGGTGCTTAATTATGTATCCTTAATCTAAAAGCCTCACATTTTCTACCATTTTCATTAATTCAAAACATAAGTGTTTTATTTTTGCAGTAGTTTCCCCTGCTGTTGTGTCATTTGAAATCCAATAGCAGTGCAAGCATATAGTAAATCAGTCTGCAGTCATTCAAAAGAGAGGCTGAAAGATGGACTAGGAATAAAATCAAAACACAGAACCATATTACTGTGGTAAGTATTCGAGCTAATACTATATATAATTGCACTGCTAATGCCAGCTTCAGCTTATAGAATCTCAGGTGCCCACGTTAACATTACAACACAAGAAATATCAGAAATTATATAATAAAGAACTGGTGCCAAATGTGACTTTAAACCTCTGGGAAGATAGAAGTTGTGAAAAAATCTTCTCAGAGGGAGAAACCATGTGGTATACAGTGTACGGCAACTTGTTCCTCACCATTTCCAGTGCTGTGCTACCACAGGATGCATGGGAGGATGTGCAGCAACCCTTTGCTGTGAGCTGATCCTTAGCTGTAAATACAGTTTAACAAAGACATCCTAAGCAAAACAGATCTCCTCCAGCTGGGGGGGGAAGAGGAGAGATATCAATGTCTCAATGCTCCCTTCCACTGTTGGACATTAGACTAAGTGGCCACAGTTACAATCAACACTGCTGAGAAATTAACTTCTTGGAAACACACCACAGTGAAGAGAAACAACCATTATACACAGGAAAGACTATTTGAGCATGAGCTGATACTAAATTTCATACTGACAGCTCTGTGTTCACATCACTTTCTGGCAAAGTACTATTCACATATCCAAAACAAACAGGACTCACCTTCCCTTTCAACACAAAAGCACAGTGGCATCGCACCTCTAGGTTCCTTAAAAATGTTACGAGGAAACTAATGTGAAATGGCTCAAATGTGAAGTTGACCCATGAGCCTCCAAGAGACAGTTTTTCCTGAAAGCATTTTAAGGAGCATCTAGGCTCTCTTTCCACTGACTTAATTTATGCCAGCCAAGCAGATTCAAATTTTCCACTGGCTGAAGTGCCATCAAAATCTGGTTACTGCTTTACACAGTTCACCACTTTTCACTATGGTTCTCTACCTAATTTTTGATCCAAGTAGTGCTTTACACTCAAAAATTCAGTACAGTTTTAACACACTGATTAATCTAAAAAGTTGTGTCATATCAGAGTGTCTGAGTTTTGAAACAAATTACGAGGAAACATTCTGAAAAGAGTGTCTCCTCTGAAAGAAAGGACTTCTTTGTTGAATACCACAGTCTACAATCATTACAATCAGCTTGTTTATGAACACAGAGCTCTGAAAGAATTCCACCACCTTCCTTCCCCTTTGAGGTTAGAGGTACAGGACTCACATCTGGGCATAAAGAAGATGACACAGGGGACACAGTACCATAACATCACCCCAGGACACAGAGACATACATAAAACCATTTCTTACTAGTTTTAGAGCAGGTAAGCAAAAACTCACGAACATACATTTTTGGCTTGGGGAGGGAGCCTCAGGGGGACATGTGGACAGAAATATTTTGGATAACCAGAAGCTATATACAAATTTTTAGTTCAGTTTATTCAGTGCTATAAGAGAGGATAAATACCTGGGAATGTAGTTTATCTTTTTCAAACCTGCTGTGACAGAACTTGGGGGAAAAAAGTAAACATCTCTCAGTTTAGTACTACCACAAGGAAACCACACATACATTTTTGTCTAAACACACATATCACATCTACAGTACCAAAAAGAAAGGCGAGACAAGGCTCTTACCTCAGTCATAAGTGTTCCAACAGCGGCCCACAACTTCTGTGAACAATTTTCCACCATCTGTAAAAAACCAAAAATTTTTACTATTCACAAAAAAAGTCCCATTTATGCCCTTTGCTAATCCCAATCCCACATAACACTAAGTACTCTATTCCAAGTGTGACAGTGCTAGCACCTTTAGCAGTACGACATTTGATTCAGTGACAGAAGATGCAATAAAAAGAAAGAAAAACAAAACTAAACAAACAAGCAAACAAAACAAAAGCAAAAACACAAGAAAGAAACCAACAAAATACCCATACCCTCAATCTGAATCAGTCTGAAAACAGACTGAAAAAGAAATTATTTCTAGAGATCTTAACTTTATTATTTTCCACTCTACAAAACAGTTTGCACAAATAAACTGCAATCTAGTTACATCTTCATAAACAAAGAATTAAAGTATGGTAACATAATTAATGCCAACCAGGATGTATCTAAGGGAAAAGCTTCTCAACTAACTTGATGAAATTAAAAGTTCATATTAAAAAGAAAATTGCTTGATGTAGTTAGAATTTTATGTGGATAAATTAGACCTTGTACTTACTGAAATGTTGACTGAGATCTTGAAATGAAAAAAACACGTATCACATGCTAATCAAATTAAAAACTGATTAAGTGAGAAATCTCAGTTGAAAGTTGTAGCAGAAAATCCTCATCAGGGGAGCAAGGCTTTTAGTGGGTTCCTGGAGGCTCTACAGGCTTTTAATAATTTACTTTTTACAATTAGCTACCCAGTGGGAAAAAATAACAATAAAATTTGGAGATGAGACAGAGGAAAAAGCAAGAAATAGGGTGTGCCATGAATGTACAAGGACAAATACCAGCCAGTATTTAATACTGCACTTTAATACTTCTAACCATAAACACAAGCAAACATTTTGGCATACTTAACGCTGGGAGAAGGAATCTTTCTGAATCCCTGTGTCACAGGATACCAGTAGGAGCTCTGAAGTGTTTCAATCTTGCTTGTTCTTCATACAGAGGAACTTCAGCTCTTTAACATTTTTGATTTCCAATGGCTACTCTGTATGTGTATGTGCATGTGTGCACTCATCTCAATGCACATGCACATCTACAGAACAGCACCTTCTTCCCTGAGGTAACAAAGAAGGGGAACACAGGCTATTTACACAAGAGCTATACACATCATATCTCCATGTTGCCATGGAGATATGATACATTTTTTGATGGCTACAAGTTCCCCACTAAGGTGAGGGATGAAATCAAACATCCCCGTGTCATTACATTCCAAACAATGTGCCAGAATCAGTGACAACCAGCAACTCCTTCTCTCCAACACACTCCTGAGGAATGGGAAATTTATTTACAAAATAGATACAACAAAAAACTCAGCTGAAGATAACTAAAATTTCCCATAAGTCAAAATTCTGTTATTTCTCAAGCTATTACTGTAACTCCAATATCACATTTTTCTTTTACTATCAAACTTTTCTTTAAAATCTCTAGTTTGAAGGTGGCCATGGTCAGCATTTTAAGCATCTCCAAAACAACCATTTGCAAAAAACACCATCTATGTGCAACCTTGAAACCCAGGGCCATGTCTTGGTTTGAAAAAGACAGGTGTCTGCTAAGGAATGCAGGAGCTTCCCTTAAAATAGAAAATGTAAGCCCTCTCCCTCAGAATTATTATAATTTTGAAATTAAGGGGCTCTCAGGCAAAGATGTGGGAATAGGAGTAACAGGTCTTTACTAGGAAAATTAAAATACAAATGCAATAGTACAAAAGAAAAAAAAAACCACTGACAGAGTCAGAATACAACCTGAGACCCTGTGGGTCAGGGTGTTGGTAGCAGTCCCATTAAATGGTGGCTGCAGTCCTTTCGGAATGCTAGATGTGGTTCTGTTGGAGCAGGGATCCTGTAGAAGTGTGTAGTTTTCCCGTGAAGGTCCAGTGGTGGTGTAGATGGGCCTGGTTTTCCTCTGGGAATGCAGTGGAGAAGAAAGCTGCTCCTCTGAGAATGCAGTGGGAAAAGGCTGCTGTGGTGTTCCAGGTCTCAGATTGTATCCAGGTAGCAATGATTGGCTCCTCCCCCTGGGCAGAACATCTCCCAGTGCAATGATGGAATTTTATCAGTCATGCAGTGACACTCAATGGCCCTTTAACAGAAGAGATCTCCTGGACGGAAGATTGGTTGTGGGAGAGAGAAAGAAAACTGCCCCACCTGGTTTTAATACGTGGCCCAATTAATAGAAGATAACTGCCCCACCTCTAACAGATGGCAATAGAATACACATCCCCAGCCACATCTTGCAACCTAAGATGGGCCAGCAGAGTAGTTGCAGTGAATAAGAAGCCATTTGCACTCACACTGATTTCCCTCATCAGGTTCAGAAATAATGCTGGCAAATTTTTCTTCACTTACTTTTTTTTAAGCATCCTATCCTCATAAATTCCCATCATACCATGATAAATACAACAGAAAACACTTGCTAGGAAAGAAAATAATAAATTTGTAGGACTAAAAATTTTTTCTTATCATGATCAAAAGTCTGGAATAAAAACTGTTCTGAAAGGTAATCGTTGTCCTTTATTCAAACAGAACAGTTTCATAAATAATAAATCATATCGTATTCACTGCCACAGGTTGCCCAGAGCAGCTGTGGCTGCCCCATCCCTGGAAGTGTCCAAGGCCAGGTTGGATGGTGCTTGGAGCAACCTGGGATAGCAGAAGGTGTCCCTGACCATAGCAGTGGCTTGGAACTGGATGACCTTACAGGGGCCTTCCAACCCGAACCATTCTGTGATTCTATTAGTTTCAGAGCATAACCCAGTATTTGCTTCACAGGCACAGTTTCAAGGAATCAGTTTGTTCAGCTACAGAGGTTAAATAAATGAAAGTGAGACATGCATCTCAAAAGTTAGTTACAGTTAAGTCACTTTTCAGAACTGAAATGTGATGCAATTTCATGTTGGCTATAATCCTGTGCCCTTGCTAATTGCGCTAAGAAAAGCAAACTACCACTCTCATCCTCCACCCTCAAGCACTTACAATCCCTCCCTGCTCCAGTGCACATGCTGATCTGACAAAAAAAGCCAGCTCAAAAATCAGAACAAACCCCATCATCTTGCTATTCAATGACACAAAAAATTTATATTTCTCAAGTTTTTAAGTGACCCAAAGACCCATACATATGTGTAACTACCTTTTCAATTACAGACCTTGCTTGTCAAAAATCTACAATGTTCAAATGAATGATGGGATGCAAACTTGCTATGAAATGGCACATACGCCTCAGATGTGACTACAGCTATTAGTGTTCATATATTGTATTTCAGCATCTCCTGTGGTAAATTATTTCCTGTAACTGAGAAGTAATTATCACAAAGTTATTGGTTTATCAGACTCCTAATGATGTTATAATTGCTTTCATTATACAATTGATTTGTCACAAATGTTCATATTACAAATATTATTGACCTCCTGCCACTCCTATAACATAATTAAAGTTTCAGTTCAGTTTAACATGTTGCCCTCCTGTGCTGCTGAAGACACATCACAGAAGCCACAAGATAACTGCAGGCACTCTGCAGTTCAGCAGCTGTGTGAGAATCTGGCCAGATGTTATTTTGCCATCTATTCTCCAAATTCTTACTTTCTTCATACTTCACCTTGGTGTTTCAACACTTTAACTTCACTTCCTTATTTCACTGCACTTCATTTATCCCCACTGCATCATATTTCTCTCCATGTACAGAACTTATTTCCTGTTCTGCAGTTTTCCTTTGGATACTTGCTACATATGCACCAAAACCAAATTAGTTTCTGCTTCCCTTTGCCCAGTATTTTTCTTTTTGATAAAGTAATAGCCCAATTAATTAACTTTCTATTTTTCTCAGTGTTCAACTTCCACCTCTTTGCACAATTATTTTTCTCATTCCTTTATTTCTGGAGATTTTGCTGAATCTCTCTGAAAGTTAAGAACAGACCAAAGGAATTACAAATACAGCAGTTTCGTATCACCTTGTTTTAGCAGCCCCTTCAATCCATTCCTGTTTAGATAGATTTGCTATGTAACTCTTACCTTCCACAAGCTGTTGTTCTGAAATAACATGAGAACTCTGTGAGTAACCTTTTGAAAATGAGAGCCCTAAAATCTAATATAGTCGACACCTTTATTCAACATTACTACCTTCACACAAACCTAAGCAAGACCCATCTTTCCCTTGTTTTTCTTGCCTGGCAATTAAAGTTCAGCTGATGGAGGCGCACCAGGAAGTTCATACACTTTGCGTAGTGACTTCTGCAAGTCTGTGAGGTCATTAAACCATCCATCTGCCTACACATTTTTTTCCTGCATCTCAGAGACGTCCACATTTTAAAATTATGGAGGATTAAAAATTTAACGTGAGGAAAAAAAAATCATGGTTAGTATTATTCTGTCCTCTAGAATCAAGCCAATGATTAGGAATTAGGGAACTACATAAGCATAGTACTATAAAAAACCTAATGTCCATTAACAGTAGAAATTCTGCAGTGTGAGAGTTAAAGTATATCCTTTAGGTAGTAAAAAGGGAAGTTAATACCAAGAACAAATAATACTGAAAAAAATCTAAAATACATGAACCATTAAAAACTCTAGAGAAAAATCTTTGTCAAATAAAGTAAAAAATAATATATATTTTAGATGTTTTGGCATTGTTCGCATTTAAATTACTGCATTACTAAATGAAAAGGAAGAAAAATATCCCCAAAAGTTACGTAACACGTATATGAATCACTGTTGTCTGCAGTGAGAAACAAATATCCAGTAACTCTTCTAAAATGTCTATATATAGATAGAATTCTTGCCTGTGTAGGAATCTGAAATGCTGTGACAGAAGTAGGCTACATCTGACTCCAGGAGTAGAATAACCCCCTGATTTGTACCAAAGATACACCAGTGTAGATCAGGAGCAACTTCACTGAAGTCAAGGAATTGTGAACAAACCTGGCCCTTCATTCAGGAGCCACATATCCACTCTCTGATAGGAAAGAAGAACATTCAGCAGTAAACATGTAGATGAATTTTAAAGGGTAAATTTCAGAAACCATACTGTTGCTCTGTAATGCCCTTCACATTATGTCCCCATTTAAATGCTTGTGAGGATCTCCACAAATTCTGAATATTACACTCTAAGAACCTATGGCTAGCTGTGTGATTGTTTGTATCAGGAGATGAGGTCTGTCAAGAGGTGGGAATCACCTGTCTCATTTAGATCACAAAAATGCTAGAAACAACAGGAGAAACACCCTTCTGAAGCCAGAGTTACAATCTCTACCTTAAAACTGGCTTAATTGGTATGGACATCTGCATCTCCTAAAATAGCATTAATCTGCTTATGAGAACTACCAATGCCAGAATATATGTATTAGCCCTATGGACTTGGAAAGAACAGGAAGAATCTTACATCACACAAGGCTTTTGCAGAAAACCTTCCAAACAGACCTGACCGCCAGGCAGCTTCAGTTACGGAATTCAGAACAAACAACACAGACTTGGGGGTAGGAGAGGCTGGCTAAAAAATACAAAACTCTCACACAAAAAATAAAGCTTACATCACATAAATATTTCAAAGTGCTACTGTACTACCAGTTGCTTAGCAATGTCCTCTCCTCTAACAAAAAGCTGTCTTTTGTTCCTAACAACTCCTAACACCAGAGACAGCAATCCTAGTACTCAGGCTTTAAAGACACTTCAGAGGACAGCGAAGCTGATCCTGAGAAATCACTGCACGCCAAGTGTCTGCTTGCACTGCTCATCTCCCTCCAGCTTGCTCAGTGGCTGGCTCTGCAGCACTGTCTCTTCCCATGCCCCCACGCCACAGCCATATTGACTACTTCAACCCAGTGACACAGCAGCAAACTGCTCACACTTTCCACTTGTGTCACCTCCCTGCAGCTTAGGGAGCTGCAGCAGTTCCCTAAGGGGTCAGAGTGCCACACACAAGCAGAAGTGTGGAAGGAGTGAGATCATCTCTTAGTTGGCACAAGCTGTTCCACCAATTTAGACCATCTCCTCCAGCTTCCGCTGTTAGGAAGCGTGACTGGAGACTTGATTCAACTTTCTATTTAAAGCCAAAAGTGTTTTCTTGTTACAATGGTGCAGGAGAAAGACAATACTGCCAGTCTACCAGAGCTCTTTATGGGAACTTCACTATTCTCAGCAATCTCTCTTTTCAGAACTAATCTCTAGCATGCTTATGATGCTCCATGCAGAGAGGTGGAAGAGATCAGACAGAGCCAAAGAAATTCATCAGGCATTTTTTTGCCAGTCTGGAGGCAGACTTTAAAAAAAAGCACTTACTTTTCATATACTCCCTGCCATATTGTGTTCTGCCCATTAGTGCACAAATAAATTTGAACCCCATTTCTGAGACATTAAATCTCTTGAGCATGCTCCATTTGGACTTCAGGGAATACAGGGCTAAAATAAGATGCACAAAGTTACAGCAGCAGGACCAAAATTAGAGACCTAGTTTAAAAATATCCAGAGCAAATTTCTTTCAGAGCATTCATCATTCACATAGCAAGGCATGACCTGATGGTGCAAATGTCCATTTGTGGTTTGTGGGTTTTATAATGCAGAGCACAATACTTAAAATTATTCATTTACTTATTTTTCTAGAATCCTGAAATACTGAAACATTTTCCCCCCAGAATCCCACCAAAATAACAGAAACAATTTCATTTGATATAACAGTAATTGTGAATTATTGATGCCAAGATCTGAAACTATTTTATTATTATGTATACCCTCCTCTGTTTTAATCAGTTATCTGTCAGTTAAAGTATTTGATTATATTTTTAATTAATCATGCTACTTTCAGTTATTTTCTAGCTATTCTGAGCTTAAACTTAAAGAATGTCTTTTGGGAACACAGTCCTTTATTTTCTGGCAAATGATGCAATTAACATTCATTAGCATGATTAAGTAATTGTTAATTATACAATCAATTGCTTAAGGACTTTTTTCACGCAACATTCACATACATGTACCCCTTTCCACTTCTACACATAATCTAATGACCACTGAAAAATACTGTGGATACTATAGATCCATCATTTCAAAGAGGACATATAGAGAAACTGACATCTCATTACTGAATCTTATCAGATGTAATTAATCACACTGTCAAATACAATGTGCTTATTCCTGTGCTAAATTCAGGCTCAGCTGGCAATACCATTCACGACCAGACTCCCAGCAAACTCCTGATGTGTCACTGAGCCATCCATCAATATATTCCATATATAATGTAAAGACGTATAAGAACATTCATGTGGGAATTCATGCTTCGTACAAAGCAATCCTCTAAAATATATAAAGAACAATGCAGCAAACTGCAATGATGACTGCAGACCTTGTAATCCACCGAATTTCTGTGCTCTTTCCCATGGCAAATTAAAAACAGGTTCTTTCATGTTCACTGGGGAATTGTCATCATTATCAGCAGCCTAATGACTCTATAGGGGAAGGTGCCATCAGGGCAGCGCAGGACCCAAAGGCAATCCTAAGACTTCCATAAAGCTTGCAGAGGTGAATATCCAACTGCAGCTCCCAGGCTATTTGCTGCAAGCAGCATCCTGCCAGCCCTCAGAACACCAAGCCAGGCCATGTTACAGTCATGTGGAGAGTGCCCTTTACAACATGCTCTAACTTCTGATCAGCCCTGAAGTGCTCCAGCAGTTGGACTGGGGGATCATTGTAGGGCTACCAGAGAAAATCAGTCCAACCAGAGTCATCAGCAGCCCCTTAGAGAGGGTACAATCTTCTGGCAGAGTAGGCAAAATCTCAGAGGTTTATGAGAGTAAATATTATTAGTGCTGCCCAGTCAGTTTGTGGCTCTATTCCTGACATTTGAAGCCATTTAATTTGAAATGGAAAAGTCCCTCCTAGATTACCAGGAATTAGCAGGATTAGCAGCCTGGTACTGCAAAATAAAGAGGCAAATTGGGAAGGACAGAGTCAGGCCTGTGCATTTAAAAGGTAAAATATGAAAGAAGGTAACAACATTTAAACAACTTATCTAGCCCTTGTACCAGACAGAAATGGGAAAAATATTGAGAATTGAAATCTGAGTTTCTCTGGGAAGCTCATAAGCACAAACCATCCATGCACTTTAAACAACTACAATGAGCTCCAGAAAAGTCCTCAAGGCGCTCTCAGGGCTTTACACTCATTGAAATCTTCAGGAACTTGCTAAAAGAAGGTCGGTGTTTTGTTTTACAGGATTTTGTACGCTGGTTTCTTGATTTATATGACAGTCAAAATATTTCACAAAACAGCAGATTTCCAAGACAACTTTCTACACTTCAAAACAAGTTTAAAAGTACTGAAGCGCTGGTAAGTAACAGCAAGGTATCAGACCTGGATTTCAAATGCTAGGTTTTAACTGGACTGGAAATTATTTAGGAAAAAATTATTATTTAAAAAAACTCGCTAAATTTCAGAAAGCTAAAATACTTGGCTAAAGACTGCTGTCAAATAGGTACTTCATCCTCCATTCCTATGAATGGGCTTGTCTTTGTGCAAGATCTGCTTTAACGGATTTCCCCCAGTCCCCACAGTAATACACATGAAAGACCACCTCCAGCACATCACCAGTATCAAGTAAGAAACCCCCACTCAATGCAGCAAAAGGACAGGAGGAAATGAAAACTACTTTCTGTGAAGTCATGCACTGAGCTGATTCTCCTTGTGAAATATTTTGACTTTATTTCAAATATGGAGATAAAAAAAATAATTTTTTTGCAGCTAGGTTTACTTTATAAGAAAAAGGTCTTTTAATGGAACAATTTTCCTTTGAAAAGATCTTTCAAAAGTAATCTTCTCTCCCAGACTGTAATTTACAAACTATTAGGTTTGTTCATGACAGACAAGAACACTTGTGGTGATGAATTCTATCAAAGCACATTGGCCAAATAATGTTTTCCAGATGATTTCAGAGGTGAAGGCATGAGGAAAGTTATCATCACTCTGCAGAAGGAATGAATTTCCAAGCGGTTTTTACTTTCCTACTTTTCTTTGCACATGTAGTTACTCTGCATAAACCCAAGTGGGAAGGTCCCTCACAATGAGCATTACCACGAATTCAAAGGAGCTTTCACTCAGTGCAGCACTGAGCAGCTGCTTGGGTCACTACACAGAAACACGCAGGGTTGTATTTCCACTGCACAGCACTGCCTCCACCCAGACAAATGTGTCACTTAGATTACTAAGCAGTAACTCAACTATTTCTAAATTATTGGTCTAAACTCATTTAAAAAAAAAAAAAAAAAAAACCTTTATTTTTTTCCCCCATACAATAGTTTGGTGTTGGTAAATTCCTTCCTGGAAAATCTAAAATGTCAAACCTAGATGAAAGGCTTGAGAGACCAGGGCAGAGCCACAAGGGCCAGGCCCTTGTAGCCTGTGGCACTTAGCCCTTGATGGAGACTCACAAGAGCGACAAATGTCACCGCTCACTAAACACAGTGCTTAGTACTACATCGCAGCTTTGTGAATTTTGCAGTTGCATGAAGAAGAAACAGTAAGTGTAATGAACAAGTTCCCGGTGTTCCTGGGCAACGCAGATGCTCTGGGCGGGCAGGGCCTTCCCGGTTCCCATGGCAGCACTGGGACACTGCCACTCTGGCTGAGCACCAGCATTTGGATGCTAATAGAGCTGTTTTGTTCTGTTTGTTTTCTCTAAACTACCTGGAGGTAACCTGCCTCCCCCCACCCACGCTGCCATTCTTGGACTAAGATGCAAATAAGAAACCCTTGGGACCATGGGAGCGTTTTTTGGGGATAAAGACACCCCTAAATAAAGAACTAAACACAGTAGAGGGGGCTAGACAGATGCCCTAGCTGAGGAAGAGGGGGACACATCTCCTGGTCAGCTTTTGCCCTGTCACCATCACCTACAAAAGACTAGACTAGAGTGGGCTTTAGGAAGCAAAAACAAAGAAATAGAATTTCCTGGTGTTGCCACAAGGAAAGGAGAGGGACAGCTGCTGCTCTGGACCTCAGTGACAGACTCTGCACATCTCCTTCCCCTTCAACTACCTGGGAAAGCTACAACAGCGGGGGCGATTTCTGTGTTGGGCCCCCTGCCCAGTTGATCTTTTTAATAAATAGTTGCACATTAGTAAAGGCATTAGCCCTGTTCATTTCAGTAAATTCCAGGGGGAAAAAAAAAAAAAGCTGCAACTATCTCGGGAAAGAAAATAAAGCAAACCAGTGGAAATGCCTTCACATTTTGACATAACTATTTTCAAAGTAACTAACTCTTCGTACTTTTTGTACTTTGTCTTTGAACTTTCAAAAGCACAAACAGGAATTACTCCAGCTCTAATTGCTCCTCAGAATACTTTTTTATCAGATTTCATATTATCATGTCTTTTAAAGCTTTACAAGCATTACACAGCTGTGCTATCTTACATTAAAAGGGATGAGTGACTCTGTCCCTAAACATCATCTGCATTTGTTAAAGTTCTTCCTTTGTTCTTTTCAATTTAGTAACTACCATCACTGCAGGAGGCAGCCATTTTTCTTCCTTCATACTTTGAAAATAAATCCTGCATGTTTTAAGACCATATTTAACTCCTATTTTCTTATTAATTAGCAGATTTATGATGCTGACAACCACAACACAGACACAGGATCTGTGCTTTGCAGCTCCCATTAACTGTTCTAGCAGAAAAAAGCAAGTCACCTCCTAGCTCCTTTCACCTTGCAGCTCACTCTCCAAGATGCAAATTGTTTACAGGGGAGGGGTTGACAGTCTAGCATCACACAATGAAGAGACTTTTGAGGAACTCCCCTCTCCAACTAACAAATGTGCATGGTAGTTGTACCTCATAGTACACACACTGGAGTATCTGTATAGCTCTACAATTTGTATTTTTCATATAGATCTAAAGGAATACTCTCAAGGGACTGCTCTATACACTTTAAAATTGTAAGTATGAGCGATTAACTGAAAGATATAAATCTTCCACTACTGAAAAAATGAGTAATGTATCTTCTAACTAATGGACTGCGAATGCTACAAAAACCTCAGGTTTATAGAAGTGTTCTTCTCCCCAGCCCCTAGTGCTTTCCAGATAAATATCTAATTATTTTAAAATATAATTTCGATACATGAATAATCTCAGCAGAATACTGAAAGTAGATACTGATGTATTCCTACAAAGATATCTTCACTGGCTGTAGAGTCCATTTAGACTTGTTATGCTTTTTCTGTATTTTAAAATGTTGGGCTTTTTAATCTGCTATCAAAGATTTAATAGATCATTAGATAATAGATTAAATTAGTAATTATCATATAATTAATAGATTAAATGAGATATGTTTCTAATATACAATTTTAAATCAATTAGGAATCAGTCTGGAATTGACACAAGGTCAGTATAAGCTATGGGAACCTGGCTTAGATACAACAAATCCATCATAAATCTCATCTGAAAGCTTAAGAAAATACTTTCTGATTGAGCAGCACTTTAACTATTTTGTTAAATAAGAGATATTGCTTATAAAAACAATTTATACTTAGTAATATCATTAAAAAAAAAACTCCTAGCAATTGAAAATGTAAGAGCATTAAAAAATCCTAAAATTAAAGATTAGTTAGTAACTTCTGTAATTTCCATCACCCTAGCATCTACTTCTTACATATCCCTGCATAAGAAAGGTTCTTCAGTTTTGGAAATTAAAAAAAAAAGGTAAGTCTGTTGACATACTGAATCCATTGTGTCAAAAAGGTTACATTTTTGGCTAAAAGTGAAAAATCAATTCTCTGTTCTAAGTGGTCTCTCCAAGGCAGCCCATGCGGATTGTTAAGAGCATCTTTTGTTTAACAATGAGCTAAGCAACAGAAGTCCAGGTAGAACATACTCAGGCAAATGTCTAACAGTAAAAGCATTCCAAGCAAAAGGGAAATTTCTATTGCTTCATGAAACTAAAATATCTATATATTTGGAGATGAGAAGTACTTAAAAAAAGGTGCCTCAAGAATGCTTAAAGAAAGGAGAGATCTCTTCGTTTGTCCCTTTGGCCCCATGGACTGTGCCAGGCTCCTGTTATAACCAGAAGGTACTGCTACATTTCTGCTGAAAGGAACCCGTGCTTTTCTCTAACAATTTTACAATGACATGTCAGAAGTAAACTCAGCAAAAGCAAAGAAAATTGGGCAGTCTGGTTTTAGTCTAATCTGACCAACAACCAAAAGTGATCCATTTTTACATAGAGTACACTGCACATTTCTAAAATCAGCATTTGCTTGATTATGCCTTTTGATACTGGAATTGTGCCCCATCTCTCCAGACTGATTGTTAAGACCTTCCACAGGATCCAACAGGAAGCACCTCTGAAATAATTTTATTAATGAAGATGCTGCTGATCTGAATATAATGAAGAACGTAAAATAAAATACAGCAGAAAGTGGTTCCAAAAGAAGGACTCAATAGTTTAGAAATTACACCAACACTGGAATTAAAAACTGGTAGCAACATGAAGCTTAGTTGCTGGGCAAAATCAGAATTTAGAGCTGGTCGGTATGTAATTGAATGCAATACACTGTGATACAAGAAAGACTTAGCAATAAAGATGGCTGCTCAGTCCCTGTTTTGCAAGTTTTTTTGCAAGGAACAGTTTTGCAAGAGGTTTATCACCCTAAACACATGGCTAGAACTCTGTATGTATTTCCTTTCCCTAGACAAGGATTTAGTTTTTGAACCAAAGGCAGCACTTCAGTCTACAATGTTACTAAAGAGCAAGAGTACAATATTGTTTGCACACACACACACACAAGATCACAGCCAGTATGGACAGATGCAATTTGGGAAGAAGTATTTTGCTACACAAAGTGCTTGGTTAATGAGCTCATTTGAAAGAAGTAACAGCTTAGCAATTCATGCTTTGCCTTCTTGTAAGAGAGTGGCCAGCTATCCAAGAACACTGTCAAGAGAACCATCATTTTGTAAAGCTGACATTACACTGACCCACTTTCAAAAGCAGCTACAACCATTTATCAGCTCAGGAAACTTAAATGTCTGTAAGTGTTTTACTTGCACAGTGAAGTGAGCTTAAAATATAGCTTATTTTGCTTTTGCAAGGAAATATGATCAGCATCAGAAGAAAACTGGAATATTTTATCAGTTGTAACTTCTATGAAGTCTGACTGCTTGACTCAGCATTGCAGCTGCTACAGTCTTTCCAAACTAATTACAGATAAACTAATTATGACACAAGAAATGCACTCCATGGATGTATGAGTTTTAATAAATTAACCATGCCATTTTATTCAATGCTTTCTTTCCCTATTGCATGTGACATACATCATATCAATTACTGGGTTTTCATCTGCCACAGGTCAAAATAAAGCAAAAAAAATTACTGCATTTGTCATAATAAGATGCCTTATTTTATAATAAAAGTATTTCTACTGCATACCAAGCTAAGGTCAAGGTCAACAAATGCTTTCTGGAAGGCATTTAAGTGTAGTTATGTGAATAGAACATCCAGATTTTACTTCCACACAACTCTTACAACAGTCAAACCTCCTAAGGGGCCAACAAAATTAGGCAAGAGAGAATGCCTGCTTTTCTAAACTAATACTGGGAATGTTGGTGGTTACAACCTAAAGCTGACTGAAGTAAATGGGAAACTTTCTACTGATTTCTTTATTCTCATCCAAACTAATCATCTGTGTTCCGCATAGATAGCTCAATTAAGAAAAAGGAGAAGAAGAACCAAACGTGATTCAGAAGGCAACAGAAATGGGACTAACTGAACAGCTCCAAAAGCACAAGGTAAAGTTCCTTCCAGAAAAAAAATGTCATCTACATCTGTACAGCAGTAGAGTATCTTGGCAACAAATGCCACAAGATGGGGGCTATTCCATTTCACCCCCAGGTCAAAAGGAGGAGCTAATGGACACATACAAAAGGTCTCCAAAGCCCTCTGCCTTACTTTACATAATTCTTTCCATGGAACCCCCCAAATCTCATAGCATGACATAGCATGAGGAAATTTATTTATTTACTAGCCTAAGTTGAATTTTGCATCAATAAAGACAGAGTATTCACGTTATATAGAATCATGTTCAATTCTGACTCGAATTTAGTTTAGGTTATTGAGTTGTTTGGGTAGGGAGGTTTTTTCATTTGACTGGCTTTTTGGTTGGCTGGTCGTTTTTTGTGGGGACAAAGGGGTGTGAGGGAAGGTGCCTTATTACTTCATGTTACAGATCCAACAAAGTGAGAGAATGAGCTTGGAGTTCCTCCAAAAGGGTGGCAGAACGCGCAGAAGATGATTCTGAAGACTTGAAACTGGTGAGTTTGTATACAACACGATACTCTATCATTGGCTTACTAATCTTGCAAGGGCAAAAAGAAAAATGAACTTTGTGCTAGCGGGAAAGAGAGTGGGTAGGGTCAAGGTAGGCAAAACATTTGCTCTTCTGTTGGAGAAGAAGTTCAGAAGCAGAGTTCTCCATTTCAGATATGCAGGAGAAAGGCACTGAAATCACATCATTCACATTTTCCATGTACCCACACCATGCAGAAAGAAGCAACAAAGACACTACAGGAAAACTTTCTAGTCTGAAGTAATTAGGCACAGATACAGACATCATTAGCACAAACATGCGGACACCAAGGAAATTTGTACTTCTTAAAACAGCATGCAGGCACCATGAAATGGATTCAGCACACCAAAGGAACATTGCTCCAGCCCCCTGGTTAACAAACATGGACCACTGCTGAGACACATCATTTAGCTCTCTCTTTGAACAGTGTTACCTTGGGTGGTTAATTGGATAGTGCCATGGTGTAATTGCACACAACTGTTCAGTGTAAAATCCTCAGTTACTGGAATAAAAACGTTGAGAAAAATAGAGAAAAACTCCAACAATTGTTTTAAAGTAAGTTGACAAGATGTTTTTGCTTCCACTCCACTAAGCAGACTTCTGCCTTTCTTGTCTGCTCTCAACTTATGCTACCAGGATGTCAGTTCTGTGACAAAAGACAACCTTAGCAATGCAAGGAGACAGTATCAGATTCTAATTGCTGACATTTCAAACTATCTTTGTTGAGACTCAGTCACTGTCTCCCATATCTATTTTAATAATCCACAACTGCCTACCTAGTTTCAAATTTTGAACTTTAAATTAGTCTAGTAGCTGTTACATGGTTTTGAGGGATGGTTCCAATGCACCAACACCTCACATGAAGAAAAACATTCAAAATACACATTGCACTAAGTAATTAACTGCTGAAATAGATCTAAAGCCACAGAAAACTGTATGCATTTTAGTTCAGAGAAGTACAAGAGTCAGAATTACTCAGCAGGGGACCACCTTGGAACAACTGCCCTTTGCTAGCCAGCAGTGAGGGGAGCACACCAGGACAGCAGCACGGCAGTCCACTCAGCAGCTCTACTGCCCAGATCTGTGCACGCGTCTGTTTTCAGTTAGGTTTCAGAAAGTCAAATGCACCGAAAGCTGTGGAAATTGTCGAAAAACTGGAGCAACTCTTCACCATCTGACCTTTATGGCATAGAATCCCTTCAATACCATAATGCACACTTAGTTCACCTCAATCTGTTAAATTCTTTTTGCTGCTGATATTAACAGCCCTAACAATCAAACACTGCCTAAGTGAATCACTGCATCTATTGGCTGGAGTCAATCATGCTCCATTTATCAGTTCTAAGACTTTTAGCTCATAAAGATCACCAAATCAAAACTACATTTAATGGTGTTGAGAGAACTATTTAAAAGATACATATATAATTACTCTAAACAAAGGTGCCATTTTTCTGGTGATAAACCCACTCTCCTGAGCCTGGCCAGATGAGAGAAAATTCAATCTCTTAGAATATTTTTACAGCTCTAAACCTCACTGGCACCCTTCTGTATTTCTTGTACGCTTCTAATAAGTTGTACAATCACTTTAACCTCTTCTAACTAAGGCAATGGTTTACGACACCCAGCCATCACTACTGATATTAATAAATGAAGTTTTGCAAAGACACAGTACATTCAAAATACTGTGCACCTGTAAAGGCAAGACACAGGCATATGCACTGGCAAGAGAATACTTAACAAGAAACAAATAAAAGCAAATTAACTTTATGGATTATCAGGCCACTTCAAGAATGAGTGACTTCAGACCTGCATTCCCTCTAAAATCTGGTTTATATTTTGGCCTTATTTGTTGGGAATTTCCATTCCTGTTAGAATGAGCCTGGTCCACTACAAATGAATTGACGCTCGGTGACCTTTGCCAATGTCATTGACATTACTACATAACTAAAAGGCAGTAAAGAATATGCAGTTCCCTACCTGTATTACAGTTTTTGTTCCTGGTTTACATTTGCTGGAATTTAAGCACAAAGACAGACTTGATGACTTCTGGTACAGCAATTTTTTTCCCCCCCAAAATATTGTTACACCATCTGATTTTATAGAGGAAGAGTTGGCAGCAACTTCTGCAGTTAAAGCATAGAGTTACAAATATGAATGCTGTTATATTTAATTAGATAGTCTATATACAGTTTTTCTTCATCAACTAATTTATACACAGATTAAGGCTGGTTTATTATGCTATTATATATTTTAGATATGCAAAAATATATTCAATTTGAAAGAAGACAACTTGCAGTTAAAAGAAAAAAAAATTAATCTGATTAACTTCAGGTTATTTAAGTAAATAAAAACACAGCTAAAAAAATAATCATGCCAGGATTATTAGCCAGCAGTGATCCTGCTACAGCAGTGGCAGTAAAACGTTTCAGCAGTCTACTATATAGCCATTGAGTGCTGAGCGACTTTAGCTCTTACTTACCTCAGTTCATCTGCTTTTTTTTTCCTTTTGTTTTTCCATGCACAGTCTTGTAATGCATCTCCATGCTTTACATTATTGAATTCAGAGACAGTTTCCACAACATGTTAATGTGTATTTTTAGGGAAAATCTGCTTACTATATGGATACTGAGAACGGCAAAACTGTGCTCAACTTGAGAAGAAATCCCTTCTGCCACATGATGTGCAGCCACTGGTAAACCACCCAACGCCACACGTCTCCTATGGAGCATCCATCTTGTTTGGAAAAAATAAGACTTTAATAATTTAAAGAAAAGGAAGAATTTAATTTTTAACCACTTTTGCTGACAAGAGAGTCCAATTTGAGCCCACGGGGCGCTCAAGGAAGGGGATTCCCCTTCAGCCACCCACTCCCCCACACCGACCCTTGCAACATGGCTCCCACCTCTTCCTCATTGCCCAGACCCACCTTTTCCCTGCCACAACCTTCCCTGCTCCTGGGCACTCCTGCCCAAAGCGCTGCCCTCCTCGCTGCCTTGGCACACGATGGTGACACTCTTCCTCTCAGCCCTCTGTTTCAGCCATGCTGCGATGCCTTCCCACAGAGCGGTCTGGATGGTGCCCTGCCCCCCATTCCATCCAGTAGTGGTCGCTTCAGCACCTGAGGCAAGCTGACATTATGGCAGGAAGTGCCCAAGTCCACAGGCAATCAAACATCAGAGGTAAATCCCTCCCTGCAGACAGAGAGCAGGGTGCCCAGAGGAGCTCCCCGGCCTCCCTCCCGACGGACAGCCACCCTAAGCTTCCCCTCCATGCAGCCCCTTACGCAGGGGAGGCGGCACCCCTAGAGCCTTCCAGAAGCTCCGCGCTCCCGCCCTCAGGGCGCAGCAATGCCCTGCCCCCAGAAGTGTATGCTACTGTTGAAAGAGCCCTTGGTGCAGCACCACACACACACACGTATAGTTACATTACTGCAACATGTCCTCCCGCCTCACGTTGTTATCACGGCATGGCCTTGGTAGTCAGGACATTTGGGAGGGTTGGCTTGTTACTATAGTAACACCTGACCTCCAGCCAGGGTGTAAGAAAGTGATCTCCACCACTAGACAGCAAGGAAGGAGTCAACTTACAGGACTCTAGGAGGGGCTGGAGATATTAAAGGGGGAGCATCCATTTTGAAGATGAGCCATGTGGCTGGTAGTCACGGGGGGCTCCCAGTGCTGTAATTTTTCCTTATTTAGTCCTTTGTTGTAGTTTTTGTTAAAGTTTAATAAAATTTTAAAAAGTGAGCAGTCGTTTCTCACACCTCTACTGATGCCATTTTAATGATTAAAACATGTCCTCTCTTGCCTTCCCTGACAGACTTTTTTCTCTTAGAGTTGCAGGAGATTCCCATTCTAACAGCAGTAGACAGCCCGACACCTGAGCCCAGCCAGTGCTTCAGGACTTACAGAGACTCTCCAGACACCATGAAGAGGTGACACCCAATGCTCACAACCCTGCTGATACTTTCAATCAACAAAAGGAAGTGTTCCACAATAAAAGGAATTGTCACTAGTAAAATTAAAATACAGTCTCATCATAAGCTTTCTTCCTAAGTTTTCTTGAATAGGTATCAAGGAAAGTTACAGCGCACAAATCTCTCTGCTCCTGGAGGCTTCTGATCTACCTACCACTGAAGTTTGCCCCTGACACAAAAAGGCAATCTATTCCAAGCAAGAATGTCATTGAAAAAGATCCCAACACAGTCTCTGATTTCCCAGGGAGAAAATAAAGCATGTTTGCTTGAACAGGAGGTAAGAAATCCAGCAGGCAGAAAAGTTAACAGATGACGGGATCTGCTTTAAAAATTCTTATTTTGTACTCCATATGTAGTTTTCCTACCATGTAAATTAAAAGGGACAACAAAGCAAAAAGAGAAAGAATAAAAAAATACCATCAACCTAATATACTCCAGGGCAAAGGGGTACATCATCCCTACCCTCAAATACTTGACTGAAGCTTTTTATTTTAGTATTCAAAGGAGCAAGGAATGGTGAGAATAACACCAGGAAAAGGGATTGAAACTAGTTAGAACTGTGTGTATGCAACAGTTTTACCTGTGTTATTAATTACTGGGATACAGTTCTGCATGCAGCATTGATTTCCTCTGGGTTTTTTTCCTGCAGTAATAATGATTCTTTGATTAGACTGTGAAGGTTTCTATTACACTAGCAATAAATTGTTTTCTAATAATAAGGTGTGTTTCCTTTTTGTCAACAAGGCTTGGGCCATAACAATGCAATTTGGACTCTCAACACTGGAGTTAAACCGAATCAAACATTCTACTTGAGATTTTTTCCTCATTCCTTGCACACAGCAGGGTCAAGACACAAGAACATTCAAAAGACTAGGCCTTCACACTTGTCTAAATTACCTGGTCAGCTTTCCAATACTGGAGTAAGGACTAGTAATACTGGAGTAAGTCGAAATACAGCTTTTACTCCTTTCATGATACCTTGGGCTCTAATCAACATGAAGAAGCTGGTTGTAAGAAACTTGATATATTCCAAGAGTATATTATCTCTGTCTCTGTACTACATGGGTTTGAGGGTATTTTTCTGTCAGTTTTTTTGTTTTGTTTCTCATGAAGTGCTTTATCTCTTAAGAAATTTTAATTATGTAACAAAATTGCATCATCTTTGAAAATAGATTTCTCACCCTTAAGACTTTTCCCTCTAAGGCATATATTATCAGTAATAACAGACTAAAAATATACAAGAAAGTTTTTGAGTGAACTTCCTCGCCCTAGTTATTTGAAACGGTTAAATCCGTTGCCAGCAATCTCAATACACATTTGGCAATATACCAATATGACTCTATATCATTGTGAACAGAACTTCTCCCAGTGTTGTTGCCTTATAGTATTAAATAGGAGATTTTTCAGAAGCCAAGCAAAAATATTTGTTTGGTCTATGAAAATAGAGGGGAGTAAATCAAAGAGCAGCAATTCACCCCTGTCTAGCAAATGCTATCTGAGCCTTTTGGTTAAATATCACTTTGTTGTCTTCCATTTTTAGAAGCACATGAAAGCTGAATATTAACAAGAAGGTGTGTAACAAACTGAGTATCTAACATAAGGCATGGCTTATTACATTTATACTACTATTACAAAGGGACCTGATTTTAAGCATGTTCTGAGTAAGTCCTGCCTTAAATTCCTCTATTAACGAAGAGCCCCATTGTACCTCTTCCCCTACTGATCATACTTAATGAAACAGTAGTGAAAATCAGGAAGATCACAAGACAAAACTGAGAGCTTGCCTACTAATTACATCTCCTGGGACTCCTTTATGTTTTACCTTAGGAAACTACAGGTCATCACCATCTCTTTTATTTGCCTTTTACTTGTTTGAGCAAACATTTCTGACTACCAATTTGCAAACATAGTGATTCCCATAGTTACAGTTTTCTGTAAATGTAATGGCTAAAAATCAATAGTCACTATAATTCTTTTGAAGTTCATTATAAATTTCAATGCAACCAGAACTAGTTAAGATCCCCTGGTTGCAATGACTCAACCACATGAATAAATCTACACAAATGAGTAACTATTTTGGGGTCAATGCAATTTTTCACCAGTGTGAAGAAAGTTTCAAAGATCTTTTTATAAACCAAAGATTAGGAACAAGGCAAAAATCCTCCTGGGAGAATTAACATTTTTGTATATTCACTGCTGTAGTTTTGCTCTGACCCAGTTTCTGGGAACAAATGTTTAGTCTTTCATAAATTTCTATAATATCCCCTATCTGACTGCATGCTCAAGAATGCCTCCTATCCATCACTACTTTATTCAAAACTCTAACGCTCTTAACATTCAAGTAGTATCTTTCCAGTTGCACTAAGGAGACTCAGTTATCCCATTACACTGTAGAAACAGCATGCCCCTGTGTTACCTGAAAACATAAAACTAAATGAAGTTGTTTTCCTTATCTCTAAATCTTTGTTTTCAGACAGGGGGCATGGGGAATCCACTGCCCTGGTCCAGCAGGGGGGAATGGTAATACACCAACTTCTGCAGCACAAATCCCAAAGGTTTTCTAAGCTCATGCTGTTCTTCTTAGATCTAAAATATCTCCCCAAAACACAGCGCAGAATCTTTCAGGAAAGCAAGCCTATACGAAGAAAATGGCTTGTGTTTCTGCTACCTTTGACAGATCTGCTGAGCAGCACCAAAAAGCATTTGGCAGCACTAATCAGGTCCTGTTTGGAGCCCAGGAGCCAGCAGGGAAACTGAAGAATTGTGTCAGTAGTGTCTCCAGAAACCACCAGGTAGTTCTGCTCAGTGACTCAGGCGTATGCCATAATTGTCTTCCTGGTAACATTGTTCTCTTGCAGGAGTCTGCCAATTAGATAAAGGTTTTGTGGAAAAGCTGAAACAGCAAGGCCCGTTTCTTCGGAATGCTAAAGGCTGCTAACAATCAGTGGATGCCCAACATGTAGGCTGTTGTCTCCCAAAGCTTTGCATATCCTATGTCTGGCTGAAAACTCAGTAATACAATTACTTTATTGGCAGATGTCAATGAATACTTCTTATGCTCTATAATTTTAATTTAAGTGCCTTCTCAAACTCAAGTGTTTAACACTACTATTTTTTATGTCAAATATTTTTCTTTTACAGTTCACTAGGACAAATTGGGAAACACCAGACATCACTTCTATCACAAATGACATTTTACTATCCTTGCTTCCCTTTATTATCCTTTTAATTTAGACACAGCACATTATCTCAAAGTGCTCATATGTCCAGCCCAAAATTCAGTTGGGTTACTCAGCTATCATACTTTTGTAAGTTTCCACAAAACAGATCTTTCACAGGGAAGAATGAAACATCCAAGCTACAACAGGAGATAACGTTCAGTCTTTTCCACTGGTAGACAATTAAAATTTCTAACATTCTAGTTTGCAAGGCAGCATCAGTTTAACAGGAGTCAGGATGAAAGCTCTCCTTTGCAAAGGTTTTCCATAATTCTCCATTTCATGACTGTTGATTTCCCCTTGGAGGTCAAGTCCCACACAGAACACAGCAAACCACGCAGACCTCCAGCCTGAGTTACGTCGCCCTGTCACACACAACTCAACTCCAAGCAAACAAGAAAATAATAAACAGACCAACTGTCACATAGGGCTTTTTTTCTCCCCTCTCCAGCACAGCAGCACTGATGGAGTTGCCCTAAGTAGGCATGAAGCCAGCTTATGTAACCTAATGGAAATTACATGCCAGGAGAGCAGGGGCTCCTGAGCGATGGGAGCATTCCTTGAGGGCCCTGTAAACAAAGTACTTCATTGTGTACTGAGGTACTGTGCTACCTTGATCCCTTTTCACTGCTTTGAAGTTGTATATAATCAATACAACAGTATAACAAGGACTGAAAGAGTGGCTGCAAATGTCTTATTGGTGCCATATACACCATTATACACGTGCCTCTGCAGACCCAGGCTTTTAGATTGCCTCAGAATGCTGTTGAGAAGTCATTTTTCTAAGTCAGTAAAGAACATAATCTACAAAGAATCTTACAATTAATGACGTAAAGTGTTATGTTTCTGAAATAAGAATAAAAGCCTTTTAAGGCTGAGAGAAGAAAAAAAATTACAAGAAGCAATTCCAGGGTCAAGGTTTCTGTTTTGAAAAAGCAACAAGCATTTAAAATCCATGGCCCTATTGTCTTCAACCACACTTAAACTCTAAACTGCTTATCAGTTTTCAGATAGAAACCCTGGAGTATAATTTTCAAAACTTCTAGTCAACCCACTGCGAGATCATTATCTTTTACTACCAGAAGCAATTTAATACTACCCCATTACAGTGTCTGAAAGTCCAAAGATCCTCTGAGTTTTACCACAAGACAGGTGGATCAAATCTCAGTGATCAGGACAATGTGCTTCCCCCTCCCTCAATATTTTATGACATTTACTGCACAAAACCTACTGCTATAGATACTTCAATTATATAGCTCCAGAAATTACCAATAAACGCATAAACCCTGCTTAAAGCTCAGTTTTACACTGACTCCTGCTATGGTTTGTTGTGTGTTAATAGCTCAGATGATGGTATTAATGCAATGAGGCTCACTCTTACTGTCATGACAATGAAAAAAAAACATTATTGCACATGATTGAAGGAAAAATGGGACAGAAAGAAAGAACTTTAGACAAAACCGATAACAACTTTATAGCACAATATACATACACTGTCACTGACTGTGTTCTTCTACAGCATTTTAACTTATATCCACTTGAAAGTCCTCAAAGTCAGTCTTTGATGGGTTTTTCCTTGTAAACTATTTTTTATAATAAACTAGTTGATTCTCACTTACCTGCATGCAATCCAAAATTATTGAGAAATTTAATAACAGAAACCATAATTTGTAGTACAGTTATTTCCTTATAATTAACTTTGCTATGCATTCTGACAGGCAGTCTTTAAGATTGAAACTATGACATTTATGAACACGATTTTAAATTAAGCTTACTCTTGCTGATGAAAAATGGCTCCCTATTGCATAGCCTTCAGTTCTCACTGTCAAAATAATATAAAACCTGCATGTTCTTCTGTCAGAAGCTCATCCTGCAGATTTCTTTAGTGTTTCTCCTGGTAAAACAACTTTTGGGTTTATATCCGATTCTGAAATCCTTTTCAGAAGGATACACAGAAGACTTTTCTTTACACCATACTGAAATACAGGAAAGCCTTTTGCTCTCATAAAGCTTTTAACTATTTTCAGTGGTATGCTATTTCCACTATGCTATTTCCACAAACTTAGGGTTAGTGACAGCAAAGGGCCTGCAGGGCAAGAGCTAGAAGAGGCATCAAATCACCCAAAACACTCCCTAAGCAATATGAAGTGCAAGAGCAATGAAGTCTAAATTGCAATGGCTTGTCTGGGCTGTTTGCAGGACACAGCCTGAGCAGACCCTTTGCCGTCTGAGTGCCAGCGATACCGTTCTCTCTGCACGTCTCCATGAGGAAGGCTGAAGGGAACAGATTTACAGGTACCCTTCAGAGGCCTTGTACAGCACCAAGGATGGCTCCACAGCAGCTGAGAGCATTTTGGCTTCCATGTCACAACTCAGACACTGCTTTGTGGGCTGGCAGAGATCACAGGAGTGATCCATCAGCAGCTTTCTGTCATGCAAAATAAAGCTGATAAAAGCAGAGGGTAGTATGCAAACTTGAAGGCACATTAAGCTTCAGAAAGTTTATGTGCCTTTGGCTTAGAGTTACAGCTGGGTGATAATGACTCCTTTATTTCTGACATGTCCACAAGAAAGTCATATAGTAGTAGCTTCAGATATCTTAAATTCTATCTGATATTTTTCAGTTTTCACCTCCATCAAGGCTACCATGTTAGAAATACCAGACATGGGTCTGTGAAAAGTTCAGTAGATTTGTTTAGGGATATGGTGATCCAAAGATTTAAATGCTGTGATCATACTGAAGAGAGCCATGAAACAATCTCCTTTTCTGTTGTCATCTTAGTGATGAGATGTGTACTTTAATACCAAGATAAATCCCTTAGTACCATGATGCCCAGACTGCCACGTGCAAAACAAGGGCCATAGTACCAAACCTCACAACCCAACAGCGCTTTGAAGTGGTACCTAATGCAGGGGCCCAAAGTCCAGTGCACTCAGGGTATCACAGCCAGCAGCAAGACCCAGCTCTGTGCAAGGCTCAGGAGGAGCTGGGCTTTCACACTCACCAGAGCTACACACAGAACCTCCCACACACAGTGAGTTAGGTGACACTGCAAGACATGTTCTCATGAGTGGGGAAGACTAAAAGACTTCACACAAGAGCTGGGGTAAACATGTTTAATGATATTTAATGACATTCAAAGAACTGAGTTATTACGGTAACAGCCTCTCCACACCAGGGAGGCCTCAGGCTGTGGCAAGCTGCTATAGTCTAGCAAAGCAAAGCTAAGGTTGTTTAAAATGCTAGATTTATATTCTAATCCACTAGAATATAAATGTAGTCCACACTACAAAATTTGAGTAGCTCAGAAGAGTAACACTACAAATGCACTGACATAGCATTTGGCTTTTAGGAAGGAAGTTTTAAAAAATTTCAAACATCCTTCACATGCTGTGCTGAAGTCTTTTAAGCTTTCCCCAGCAAAGTCATTTCAGCTTTGCTGATTTGTAGTAATGAACTTACTTCTTCCTTTCAGAAGGAATATTGTTTAGTGGCTTTGCTTACAACACTGACCATTATGAACCACTCATGCTCCATGGCACCTTGGCACAGCAATTCATTATACAATAAACCATTTCAAAACATCTGAGCCACAGAAATGTGATAAACTGCAGTCTAGCATTCTTTTGACTCTTAAACTTCAGATTTCCAGTTACAGTTCACACTTGTGGAAGCTACAAGGTTTGGGTTCCACTTGGATCTCATCAGAAGAAACCGCAGGTATTTTTCATGAAGAACTAGAACCCAGGGAAGCAGGATCTCCATGGTAGTTACAGAGTAGCTGAGAATGCTGCTAAACAATAAGGATTTAACACTCAAAAAGTCTGGGCAATTAAGGTGTCTCAACAGCAACAATTGCTTTTAAATGCAATCCTACTTTGAAATCTCTTGGCTATATTAACAAATACTTGAAAAGGTACAATATGAAGGTTTAGATGCTACTCAAAACTAAGCAGTTCAGTGAATCTTTGGTAAATCATTTTGCTTTTATGCTGTTCCCACCCAGATCAAACCTGGCTGAGCTGCTTTTAAAAGTAGTTTAAATTTATAACTAGCTAGGAACTCACAGGTATTTTCATAAAGTATTTTACTTGAATCTCAAGAGATGCTCCAACAACAATGAAATAGGAAACAAAAAAAGCAAGATTCAACGTTCCTGTTTACATTTGCAAACTAGACTAGATGAAATATGAAACAATCCTCAATGTAAACAACTCTTTCATACATTTTAATAAAGAAATGAGATCATTCAAGGAACTGCCCTTAGATAGCAAGGGAAAATTGGAAAGTAAAATGCATGACATTTCAAGCAAGTAAAAATGCATTGACATTTTATTCAAACCTCTATCAAAATAAATAAGAAAAACATTCTCAATCTGCCAATTATTTTGGGTATTAAAGGCGTCTGGGGGGAAAGGCCAGTCTTTGGTTTACACTGCATCAGTTCTACACACAGAAGGCTCCATGTGGGAGGTTTTATGCTGAGTCCAGCTTAACATCCATTCGAAAAATATAAAGAGGGAGCCATTACACAAAATACTATAACAAGGTCCCGGCCTGTTTGCCTCTCTCTTTTCTTGCCTACCTTCTCTCATCACATAATAATTCTCAAAGTGAGAGAGACTGCCCCTTCAGCTTTGCTGTGCACAACCTGCTTCATAAAAATTCTATTTCTTCATGTCACAAAACTGTTCTTCTGGCACAACTTATGTTCTTCTGAAAATGTACATTTTTATTAACACTTACTATGTGGAAGTATCTCTTATTAATATTAAAATTACGTGCAGAAAGAGACAATATTGCTGTGTTTTTTAATGTATTCTGTTACATAAAATATTCAAGACTTATCAGTGCAAATTCGTACACCTGCTACAAAATATTCACATGTTCCGATACACTACTGCAATACAAATATCACAAGATAATACCCCAGGTAATCTATAGCATGATCCCCAGATATGGTATCAAAACAGGAGCCAATTTACATTTACAGCTCTGGAATCGTATTCCAGGTTTGATGAGTAGTCACACAAAGGCTGCGAGACTAATCTGTCTGTTGCAAGACATTTAAATTTCCTCTTTCACATGCTATTCAAACAAAAGTGAACATCCTGTGACACCTAAATTGCCTTTGATTCCCTACTACTGGATTTTCATCAGTTTTGCTTCTTTTTTAAAATTAAAAACAAGTACACACCCTTATATTACTATCCCTTAGCCAATGATATTTATAGACAGCCTTGTAATAGCATGCTCTGTGCAGCAAGAATCTCACCTAATGCCTCTCTTCAGGTGTTTCTGACTAACTCAGCCTCTAAATGTTATAGCTGACCCCTCACCTTACCTTGTTCCCCCAGGCTGCAATACCGTAATATGTATTACCGCCGTAATACTGCCATCCGCTCCTCCACGCACCAGGAGTGTCCCTTCACCCTGCTGAGTGGGAGGGAAGTCTTGCTCACTTCCTCAGCTCCTCCTCCATACCCGTGGAGCCCAAAGAGGGCTCTTCCAAGCAGCCAAGTTCACACGCCCAGCATCACTGACACCTGCGTATGTTCTGCCAGAAGTGTCTATGATGCTGTCAGCAAGTCAGTATCGGTTTCTGCCCCTCTCGTTGGGCCCCAAGGGGCTCCCCTGATGGGGGAGAACCTCCTTTAACAGTTCTGTGCCAGGACTGAGAGATGCATGGGACTCTTTTCGGTCTTCAGGTTGCTGTTTATTTTTTATCTTATCAAAAGTTCTGGCACGCTGTCTGTACCAGACTTAGCGCACAGGAAAGCACAGCAAAATGACTACAACATGTACAGTTTCAAGGTCTTTTAAAGCTGTTTCATCCAATTAACTCTTAAAATGTACTTTATTTCTACCTCTCTACCAATAACTCATCCCTTGTCTGTCCACGTAATCTCTGCACTGTGGCTTTCCTCACCCAATCACCCTGTGTCACCAACACTGCAGAAAATGGAGTAGATAAAGAAAAACAAGAAGCTCGAGACAACACCCAAGAACCTCCATCTTGCCTCCTATCTACTACTACTGTCTACATACTAAAAAATCCCAAAACCTAAATTTCTCACCCTGTGACAAACTACACTATTCTCTATTATCTATTTCACACTCTTGTAGACTCTAGTCTGTCCCGAAGTCTTGGAAGCCCTGTCCATGGTGAAGGTCAAAGGTCAGGACCCCTCAGAGCAGGCAGAGAAATATTCCCTGTTGTCATGGGTTGAGCGCTGGCGCAATGCCAGTGCACCCATGAGTATATATTCTTCCCAACAACTGCTGTGAGATGTGACCAGGAACAGACCAGAGCAGACCCAAAACATAAGGATAGAAAGAAAAAACTTTATTAAACTACAAAAGCATAGAAAACACACACAGAAAGCAGAATGAAAACCTCCCAAAACATTTCTCCTCCTCCCTCCATTTCCACCCTTCCACAATCAGACAACGCCTCGGGTTCCCAACCAAGTCATTGTCCCCAAAGAAACCCATTCTCCATTCATCAAGGGAGAGAGGAGTCTCTCTTGCACCATAGACCCCCACAGGAAACACAGTTGAAACCTCCCGTGTTTCCATGTCACACATGGCTCCGCCTGGAAAGAAATCTGCCATGGTGACACCCTCCTTTCCATGTCCAGTGCTCTCACCACTGTCCATGGACCAAAGCTACATACAGGGTTCCTTTAAGGACGCTTGGCCAAGTACCAAAAACCAACCATTTCTCATTTTCGGGACAAAAGTCCTGCCCATATTCTCCCCTGGGGCCAAGGGTCTCAAGAACAGAGCTCTTCATCCCTGAAGACAGAGGGCATTGCCACCACCCTCTTCATCCCTGCTCTGTTCACTCCACTCCCACACTGGCAGTCACTGCAGCAGGTCAANATGTGCAGGCCTTCAATGATTTCAGAAGGCTAATTAATTACTTTATTATACTATATTATACTATAACTATATTACACTATATTACACTAACAAGAACTATCACTAACTAACTAGAAAACCTGTGACTCTCTCCCCGAGTCCCAACACAGCTGTGACCTAATTGGTCAATCAATCCAAAACATCATCACCACCCAACCAAGCAATCACCTTGGGTAAACAATCTCCAGAGCACATTCCACATGAACACAAACACAGGAGCAGCAAATGAGATAAGAATTGTTTTGATTCTCTCTTCTCTGCTTCTCTCACGGCTTCTCTCAGGAGAAATCCTGAGAAAGCTAAGTCTCTCTCTGTTCAGAGGACATGTGAATACCACAACAGAGAGACTTCCAGCAGTTCAACTCAGGTACCTTTGTATTACAACCACAGTTACTGCTGAAAGCCATAGATAACCTGTATATTGGACAGGAACCAGAACTCGGCTAAAACACAGAAGAGACAGCTGTCTGTAGCCTGTATTTTATCAAGATGGCAACAGAGACCAATTCTGAAAGTCATCAGTGAAACTGTACCCAAGTGTCATGGGCTGGCGCTGGCGCAATGCTAGTGCACCCATGAATATATACTCTTCCCAACAACTGTTGTGAGATGTGACCAGGAACACCAAGTTCAGGACACCAAGTCAGTTCCCTCCTGCTAAGAGTTCTCCATTTTGTAACTATCTCAGGTGCCCATGAGTTCAAAATCCTTGTGCCGTTTAAGTGTTCATACACGCCTGTATAAAGGACACAGAAGAGTAGCAAGACAAACCCTTTATGAAAACAGCATCATATCAGGTCCAGCCAAGTCTTGTCCATCACACTATCAACTTCCAAAACCCAATTTCCACTGGGGCCACAAGAGCACAAACAGGAGAACTCAGAAGCTCTTTATGAAAAACCACCCATATCCAAGAAAATAAGGACATAACAAGCATCCCTCTGTAACACAAAGATGAGCTATGCTTCTTTCATACATAGTTTAAATGTTTAGTCTCTTCTCCCAGGCATCCTTATGAAACAGGAATTGTGCTGCACTCTCAAGAATCTAGAAAATTACCATATTTTGTGACCACGCTGTGTTCTTTCTAGAGAAGTCCTTTACAGGACAGAAAACACCACTGAGCATTCAGTGATTTAACAGCCTTCCTGCCACTTGGTCACTGTCCTTAGATGTCATAAGCACTCCACAACAGAGCAGGAAAAAGCAAGATGGAAGGGCACCACCCATAATAGTAAGGGTTTGCACTGGTGACAGCAGACAAGGTCAAAGCCTCAGTGAAGTCTGGTTTGTTTGAAAGACACAAGGTTATTTTAACAAAGTTATTGTACCACTTAAAAATAACGGAACAATATAATTCAACCCTAAAATCTGATTGCACAAATACAGAATCTCTAACCATTCTTTTCATTTAATGCATTAAAAACACCTGATTTCATTGCAATATTTTTGCACTAAAACAGCAAGCCATAAACTCTCCAGCAAATGAAAACAAATTTAAAATTTAAATGAGAACTAAGTCAACAATTTGGTGATACAATCATGTATTTTCAATTAGATATTCAGAGTCTGCAAGTGAATTTATTCAGGCCAATGTATCAGCATCATCAACAAAAAAAATTCATCATAATTACCACTTTCATCTGGTAGAAATTAGTAGCAGATGTTACGGAACTTTTCCACATTTATATTCATAGATGCTTGACATTCCCCTATTGAGTTCAAAATACGAAAGCACAATGAATAATAGCCCTATGTTTTGAATCATAATCTGCACTTACTTTCAAGTCCCATCCTGGACTGCAGCAGCCACTGCTTTTCAGACTCAGTCTTAGCAAGACAATTTGCTCCACACAAAGGACATGAAACACTGAAATGGAGCATTGGCTTGCAGGAGAATTACTGCCCAATCACTGTAAATATTCCCTGGCCACTCTGATTTCTGTGGACACTGCACACTTACTTCACATCACCAATAAGAAGTGTCAATCCTACTCTGTAGCCCCCTGGTAGCCAGAATATTAAATTTTACTTGTAGAGTTGGACATTTCTAAATTATGTACAGCAAACTCTTCTACATTAGCACAACCAGACTTACAAATACAAATTTTACTGAGTGACGATAAGATTTGTGATTCAGGGTTGAAAAAAAACAAACTCAAAAAACAATCCATGGAGGAAAACAAACAAATACCACTACAAAAACCCCCACAATAACAACTCATTAGCTGTCCAAGCAAAATTATCCAGATTATCCCCCTTCTTTCTGCTGGTTAGGAATCACATAGCTCACAGTGGTGACAGAGTTTGGGAAGGGCAAAAAGGAAGCTTCTCTTATGTACCTGCATTGCAAATAGGGAAATCTAGGGAAATCATGAATCAGATGATGAAACTTACCTTTCTTAACATACCTACAGATTTTTTTTGCTTTCACATGACTACATCATCCAGGAACTACGTGTACCAAAGGCAACTTTTTTTTTCCTTTTCTTCTTCAAAGAATTAATTTTTCAACAAATTGATTTACTGCATTAACATGAGCACTCAGACAAGAGAAGTGGCAGGGACCTGTGGCAAGGAGCACACAGAGAGGAGACAGCTGCCTTTTTCTTGGATGCTGCGTGTGTTTCCACTGCCTCTTGAGATACAGCAACCAGGGATTAAAATGCAAAGGACCCACCCTATAAAGATGTAACAGGAACAGACAGATTTGTTCCCACATCTTTTTAAATCCCCTTACTCTCCCAGATGATATGAATTCTCCAAGACTATCCTGCTGTGTTTTTCTGGTTTGCTGTTTTGCACTCTGCTCTAGTCTGGCCCCAGACTGGGCAGTGTGAGGACTCCCAGCACACCTGCAGAAGAGGCTGGGGAACACTCCAGGGGTAAGGCAAGAAGAGTGGGAGAGGAAAATGAACCCCACATCTTAATTTTTATTTTCCTTCTAATCAGGCAGGTACACCTACCAGCATCCTAAAAGATACCTCAACGACACAGAGACAAAACCTAGAGAAGGCGTCAGGAAGGACAAGAGAAATTACAAGATCAACAGTGGCACTCTAGCAAGAAGTAAAAAGAAAGCCATGGTGCCTTAGATAAAATACTAACAACTCTAGCCCATAGCTAGCAAGGTAGAGAAAAAGTCCTGATGTGCCCTTAATTCCTATTTTACAGTACACAACACAAGCAAAAGACTGCATTGTAGAAAAAAATACACAGATTCCATAAACTGGTAATAAACCTGAAATATTCATGCAATGTCACTCCATCAAAGCATGTTTAGTCTACCAGCTAAAACACTAGCAAGCAAAATTCCATGGCACTGCAGTACTCCCATTTATGACTGCAAAAAAACAGAAATACAAGTTTTGTCTCACTGAAACCCTGCATTTCCTTAAAACTACAGATTATTATACTTTAATTAAAATGTAGTGAGGGAAGTATATTAATTTGCATCTGATTACAATTACAAATAGCAATAGATCTGTACTTGGAGTTAATATTCCTGCAACAGGTGTACAATGTCACATTTATTAAACTAGATAAAGGGTATGTTATTTGATGTTAAAGTAACTGGATATCAAGATTGAAAATGAAAAACAAATTGCTGTATATATACCTTTATGTATGCTTGATTAGTTAAAATGTAGCTACATTTTTAATTTTGAGTTAATGGCGAACAGCAATGTTTTTAATGCAATATAAATTGTTACTGAGAACTGGAATACATGGAGCTTTGTATTGTTGCTTTATTTGGGGGTCTTTGTTTCTTTTGGTTTTAATTCAGTAAAAAAAAATAGCCCTCCTTGCAAGCATCTGTAAGCAGAGAGACTCTGCTCCCATCCCCAACAACTCTTACTATTTTCAAGATACAAATGCAAGAAAGCACTTCAAAACTGCACAGCATAGCCATAAGGCTTTTATCACAATTCTTGTAGGTCTCCTGTTTAATGAAATACCAATAAGAGTGGAAGGAGGTAATTATAAACAGTAACCTGGAGGGTATGAGAGCAGGAACCAGTTGTACTGTTCCCAAAGGTGGCTCAGACATCTAAGAGAAAGATAAATCTTACAGAGTGTGAGCATTGTAATATTAACTATTAACGTATTTTAATCAATGTTTTCTAGATTGTTCTGGGAAATGTAATGTAGTAGGGGAAGGTAGCAAGCACTCCCATACCCACTGAGTTCAACTTTACTTTTCATACAATACTCCTGAACATTTGTCTATAAACAGTATTTTTTGCAAACACAAAAGTAAAAGCATCTCATGTCTATCAGCTGCAGTATCCATGGGATACCTCTGCTCCCTCCGTAACTCATTCCTGATTCACAAGGCAAGAATCTCTTCCTTCCTCAACTACGTGCCATTCATTTTTCCTTTAGTGTTCTTGATATTTTCAAACTCTTAAGCTACCCACAGATAAACATACCCAGTAGAATGCAGGAAGATCCACAAGTTTTCAAATAATTAATCTTTCCTTTCAATCAAACAGTTTTCTTTTACAAGCAAAGAGTTTCTTCTCCTATCAAGTGAATTTTTGGAGTTCTTTGTTAGAAAGCTTGACACAGAAGAGATACATGAATTGCCTGGCCTCCCTAAAGACAAGCAGGAATATTACTTTATGACTCATACACCAAAAAGATGTTGAGAGGGTGGGTTACGTTCCAGGGCTGTAGAGACTCCAAGGATTTCATCACTATGAAGAACCAAGTAGCACATAAACAGAGGTTGTCTATCAAATACAAGGAACATGGCTGTTCCTCTCAAAATTGGTGTTACAGGGCAATAGACAAACCAATCATGCATGGGGATCACGCATTTCATACTACATCAGGTCAGGGAAAAGCACAACACAACCACTGTGAAAATGAAAAACAGGAGGCAGTTGTATCTTAGGGTCTGTCTTACACAAAATTCCAGTTCTCATTCCATTTAAAAAAAGGGGGGTATAGAGAGTGGGAAAAAAAAAATCCTCTATTTTAACTTATCACTACTGAAGTACATGTTTACCTCTTGACAGCAGTTTCCTCTTGGAAGCAACTATTTGCATTTCCGACCGTTTTTTGTCTTTCCTGCTGGACAGATCTTTAGACAGTGTTAATCAGGCTGAGGATTTGCATAGTTCCATTTATCTGAAGCACAGCTGCTCCAGCTTGCACAGGTACCTGCCCATGCAAGCAGAGCAGGCAGAGCGTGGCTGAGTGGATCAGAACAACAAACATTCCACCCTCCCCAGAGAGTCCAGGAGTGAGGGCCAGTGTACTCTGCGGACAAACAACACATCTCAAAGCACAGTCATGTGTGATGTCTACCCTTGACAACAAGTCCAGGCAAAAAGGGGGGACATACATTTACTCTAGGAAGGGATTTTACACTGTCATACATGACACATGGCATGGGAAGATGACAAGGAGACAAGGAAATGTGTCCGTGTGAGCGCAGGCTCCCCTGTGCAGATCCATCAGCCCCATGGTGCAGAGCAAAGAAAGGCTCCTGTCCCTGCCGAGTGGCACTGCCCCACAGCACACCAGCACACAGCTGCCCAGGGACAGCACATGCTCACACTGTGCCACGCCACAATCTACCTCAGGGGAAGCCAAACAAAAGCTTCTTGTGTTTTCCCAAGGTGCTCAGTGCCATGCAGGGACACTTCCCTGGGTTCTGGCTCTCGTGACTGTGCACAGTCATTGCTGATGTCACAGAGAGTTCAGAGATCTCTGAGCCTTCAATTCCCTGCGCAGAGCTCCATGTAATCCCTCCAAGAGTTATTCTGTGTTTCAGCATTCCATAATAAGTCTTCCCATATCTGAGTTTTCCCTTCACTGCTTGCAAACTGACATTGTTTAAAGTCAGCGAAGCAGAGAATGCAAAAGACTGAAGTAAATATAGCTAGAGCTAGACTGCCTGATTTAGCTTCAGAAAGGGGGGTGGAGAGACAAAGAGCTGTGAAAATTACACACATTACAATGCTAATTAAACCTTGTCTCTTCCATCTCACTAGAATATTTCAAGTTTTCTACAAACTGTAGTCCAATACCAACTTCAGAGCAATCTGTCACTTCTAAGCTTGTCAAATACCCAAGTATAGATTTCTAAGCCTAAATTTAGTCACCTATTTTGAAAATTTTTATTCTGAAAGGGATTCTGGAGGAAGCTTCTCAATTGTAAATTAGGGTTTGGGTGCATGTTCAGACTGAAGCAAAAGACATCATTCAGGAGCAGAGCTTGTTTACTTTAAAATGTCTGTACATCAGACTGTGCTTTTAATCACACATTCTCACATATTTTTAAAGGGATGTAAGATTTGGGATTGATGAGGTAGGAAATGCAGAAGAGTGCATTTTGGAGAACTTCTCCCACACGAGAATAAAAAGATTGCACTGTTTGGTTTTGAAATACTAGTAAGAAGACAAATCAAATCCCATAGAGAGAAGTTATCCTTAATTAAGCAGTACAAAGCCGTCTGTGACAGCCTGGTTGATAAATCACAGCAGAGTGGCTGACTACAACTACAGCAGTAGAACAAAAAAAGCCTTAAGTAGCTGGATGTGATCAACATTCAGAGATAGAAAAAAACATCTTGCACATGTAAAAGAATGCCTTGGTTTTGCTGCTCTTTAGGACCAGAGTTGGTCAGGAAGAACCGCCTGGGCTTTCAGTAAACATTAGAAACAATCCATGCATCCTGTGAGTTGCATATTAAATAATACTGAAAGCTCACATTGGAACTTAAACTATTTGGAGAAAATCATGGAAACTACGCATGGAGAGGGGCCAGAAAGGATTGGATTGCAAAAGAAATTATCTGAATCAATGAAACTGTAAATGGAACATAGTAAAAGGAGACCCAATTGCCGAAGCAAATTTATTTCCACTGAGAAAACTAACCCCTACTTTTAAAGTTATTTTCTACTTTTTCCTGCGTTTTGTAAGATCCTTCATTTTTGGCAGGATACCTTTTGCTAATTCAGCATTGTTAGTGTAACTGCTGGATTTGTGGAAAGTTCTAAACATGAGCAGAATACAAGATGCAAGCCCCGAGGAAGAGCTGAGGGCTGGCTGCTAAGCCAGGTCCTGTAGTTGGACACCTGAATTAAAGCTCTTACTCCCATTCACTGCCTTTGTCACTGAACATAAGCAATGCTGAATGCTTGCACAGTAAATGAGCCCTAAGACTTGGGTTGTTTATAGAAAACACTTTTACAAACCTTCATTAGACTGAGGATGACTGAGTTTATTTGATTTTAGTAAACAACATTACACTTTTAACTGTTTTATTATTTTAAAATAACGGAAATTTAGGACATTCTAAAACATGAACTGCATAGGAATTTTAAACTGAACATCAGACATTAGAAACCTTTTTCTCATTTTCCAAGGAAAACAACTGGGCACCTACAGAACCATTTTAAGATGCTCTTTAAATTATAGTCATATTTTATATAGTGAGTAAAGCTGTCAATTCCTGACCTCATAGAGCGGACAGCCAGACAACTAACTAATGCTTTTGCCTATAATGAATTACAAAGGATGGATTTAAAACCAAAATTGTTTAGGCCTAGTTTTAAAATTAACTGAACTATGGTTTAACTTGCATTATAAAATGTGAATCAAATTATTTTGTAGGATTCACAGCTTGTTTCAATACTCTTTTATCACAGTATGTTCAGACTGTTCTAATCAACATCATGAAAGCCAGACAATGTTGCTCCTTGCTGCCACATTCCTGCTCATGACTCTGCAATGGGGAACTCAGCAGAAGGAGAATTTAGGAGTGTTATGGTGGAGAATAAAACCTGGCTTCCAGTTTCCAAGTCACATAGACCATGAAGCACTGACAGATTCAAAAGCCCCAAACAAACCAGCTTTTATGGCCTGGCCCCTCAGTCTTTTCCACCCAAATAGAATCTCATGTGCATGTGGGATATTGTCCAACTCCCAGTCAGTCCTGCTGTACAGCGATTTGTACTGACCAGAACAAGCCTTTGGTCATTCAAGTTCACATTTTCTTCACATGAAAATCACAGAGTCATCTTTAAATATCTGGGGGAATTGCAAGGGGTTGCTACAGCTAAAAGATCACCCATCTGAGAAAGAAAAATCTCAAGATGCAAAGAGCAGACTTAATTTAGTTTGCAGTGGAGTTAAGGCCTGTTCCTCCCATCCCAATCACATCCATATGAATAATAAATGCAAGCACAGACTGGGGCAGGTGAGACACCGTGGCCAGTGCCCAGCTCCCTCGCACTCACACTATGCCAGAAAGGAGGACACACACTGGAAATGGATGTGTGACACATCCGTGGATGTGTCCCCAAAAAGGGACACACACAAGAGACTGTCGTGACCCCTTCCTCTCCTGAAGAAAGAGGACGAGGAGCTCACACTGCTCTTAATATAGACAGGACCAAGATGTATTTAATGGTTACCAGCTTGTTTAAAGCAGTAGCAAATTGTTGATTTACAGAACCCCATGATCTGTTGTTAACCTTTGAAACTCACAAACAAGACAGGGACCATTGTGATCCCTGTGTCAGGTTTACAATTACTCACATGAATATACCGACAGTATATTCCATCCAGTATTAGAATAAGAACAACACTCTCAGTTGGTGCTTTTCCCCTGCCGGAAGTGAAATATATCTTCATGATTGCAGACATAAGCACTCTGGCTCAGACCTTCAACCGGCCTGATAAATGGTATGGTGGTTTTCCAAATCTACTGGGACAAGTCAGGTGACAAACGATTTCCATTAGCTTCAGCAGAATGGAAACAAAACAGATCAATACAAATGATTTGCAGCACGTTCAGATCATAAATTTCCTTTTGCCCAGTTCCATCATTTTAAAATAGAAGCATTCTCCCCACACAATATGAAAAAAGGCAGTAGTGATCCAGAGACGTGATCATTCCAGTTACAACAAACTGCTCACGATTTCAGCTTGGAGTGTTTTTTAATCAAACGTTCATTTTACTCAGTGATACATAATGGTCTTTTTTAAAATTATGTCAAACAATAAAAATTGTGATTACCATATTATTTTTGGAAATGGAATTGGATCCTACTGTTATGTAAAGCCATAACAGCCCTAAATTCTACTTTTACTTTACTAAAATTACCTGTTAATTTTACTTTTCCCCTTCTTTTGTCTCTAACCATTTCTAAACCCTGTTTGTGAAGGATATTTTGGGAGTCACCAATTCTTGTGTCTTTGAGATCAAACAACAGATTATGAGCCTGTACTGCAAAGTACAGCTTGCACATAGCTCCTTGTTCTACATAGCTGGCTATACTATTTAACAAACCAGAATACCAAAATATACTCATCTTCTGTATTGTAGAGGAGATACACTGATTTGTGAATTCAATGTTATGAGTAAAGCATCTATACTAATGAAAAAGACATTCACAAACAAAAAACATTCAGTGAGGCAGGAAAACCATTAATTCCTTCAAGGCAGGCTCAGTGTACCCCACTTTCAGAGGTACATAATACACTTCTACAAGAACACGTTGTGGGGAAAATTGCCTTGTAAATAGTTAATGTAGTGACAAACAAATACAGATGTTTGTTATATGGAGTCATATTGTCTTGATATTTCTATACAGTTATCAATATCGATGATGTCTCCTTAACTAGCTCTAACCCTGGGTTCATTTTCATGCCATAGCTGGTTCCACAGGTTCATTCTTAGTCACAAAGGGAAAACTTCTTAGTCACAAGGGGGAAACTAAGCAGTCTCCCTTTCAGATTCAGTGTATTGCCTTTACCTCTTTTATCACCAAAAAAAAAAAAAAATTAGAGAGAGAAAGTTGTCTTTTTTTCTGTATTAATACATTCATAGAATCTTTCCAAAATGTTTCCCCTCTTGACACAAGGGAAGGAGGTGGTGCAATTTTCCCCTCAGGACTGCTACACAACACCCTGCATGGCAGCACATCCCCACCTGCCTTGTCACAACACTTGTCCTTGTCTCTTGCCTCTCTCCAGTCAGAAGTCACGCAAATAGGCCACTGGGAGAAAACAAATCTTTCCTTGATATAAAGCAATCCTACCTTTTCATTTTGGTACTTGACAACATAAACCAAAGAAGTGCTATAAATCACAAGTGGATTCAGTCAAGTGGTGGGATCCTATCTAGAAACAAAGCTTAAGAAATCTGAACTGAATCAAAACAGTATCATGAGTTAGAAGATATATATCAAGTACGATCATCTACCGGTACATACTAAATATTTATCTGGAGGAAAAAAGTTCAGCAAAATGTGATTTTAGAATTTATTTAAATAAACTTTAGCAGTCTTAGCTGAAAGCTGTCTAATTATCTGGAAGCTAATTAGAATCAAGTAGCCTCCCCTTCAAAAGGTAGAATAAAAAGCTAAGAAAAAATATATTTTACTTAAGACAGAATCTCACCAATATTGCACAATGTTCTGTGCTGTAAATGACTTCAAATACAGAGCACCACTAATCCATGAACACTAAGAAACCCAAATTCACACATACAGCACCTGATGAACACCCACCTGCTATTGCATTTTTAAACAGGACATGAGAGACGTTAGCATGATTTTATTTAACATGGAGGAAGCAGAATGGATTTGAACACAAATTCCTTGTGTCATTATGAGATTTACTGTTGGACTTAGATTTTACCTCCCTCTCTTCCCCCTTGCCCCCCCAAGGTTTCTCAGCAAAGTGAGCTTGTTTGCATGCACAGCTTTTCCAATGCCTCAGCTGAACACAGAAGTGCAGGTTCTGTACCCCCATTTCAGAACAGGTTACACAAACCCCTCTGCTGTAGCCTGCTGAACACTGGAGCATGACACTGGCTTTGTGTGATTCAGGTACTGCCTTGACAAACCCTGTGACAGCTCTGCTCTGCAGGACACTTTAAGGACATTTGCTGAGGAGTTTCCCTTAAGAGTCATCTTCTGGGCACTATCCCATCCAATACCTGCTAAAAAAATCAAGAAACACAATGCAGACAGGTGGGTTTAATTTCACTATTTCAATCTGCCAGGAAGCACAAACTACAATGGAGGGTGGGGAGCATCTATGTGCCGTCCATCAGTATTATTCTGGATCTCCCCACCCCCATTCACCCCTGGTGATCTTCTTTGATCAATCCAAGTAATTTTACTATTTTAAGTCAAAAGCTCAGATTTTTTTAATTCCTAAATTGATCTAGATCATAGAAATTAACTTCCCCCCCCAGCAGCTATGTAGTGAAAAAGCAGTTAACCCAGTTCACAGTATATTTCATCAGTTGCTTTAACATTCAGGAAGAAGGTTTTTAAATCAGTTTGGCAAATACCAGCTCACTGTAATGCACTACAACAAGAAGACTGAGTAAAATGCAGCCATTTTGAGCATTTGAGAGGCAGTGATCAGGAAAACAATAATGAATTGCAATGTGTATTCTTATGCCCATATAGAAATAAATGCAATGCCTAGACCACTAATGCTGATACTTCATATTTGAACTGTGGTATTTTTCAGCTTTGCAGGTGCGTGGGGGAGATATGACAAAACCACCAACAGGAAGGACTGCAAGAGGCTGGCTGTGAGCTTTTCTAAAAGCCTCCATTAGGCTTGTAGCTTCTCAGGCAGGAAAAAAAAGTAAAAAAGAAAGAAGAGATGTGCCTCTAAAATGGTGAGCAAATGGTCACTTTAGGACTGCAGCTGTTTCTCCCTGCAGGAGGCAAAGACAAGACACCAGAAGAATATTTGGCAAAGATTTTCAATACGTAGAGAAATACATAATGTGTGATCTATGGTGCTATGCTTTCCCCTTAAACAAATCCCATTCCCAGATGGCCTGCAAGATATTAAACTATTGCTTATGTTTGCAGTTCCAGCTGGAGACTGTATATAAACAAAACTACTTCTGTAAGTCTTTTTGCAGTACAGTAGAATGTTTATTCTTACTTATAAATAAATCCCTTGAACAACATTAGATACAGATAAATACAAAATACATCAAATTTCAACACTAACGTATCACTTCACTGCAGTTATTTTTAAAAAATAAAATAAAGCAAGGAAAATTTCCTTTGGTCCAGCCTACTAAAAAGAAAAATCAGGGATTCTAACTAGGTCCTAGCTGCCCTCCAGGCTTTAGAAGACTTCTCCAAACATCAATCCATGAATGAAAGCAGAAACAAAGATCCAGTGAACCCAGGAAACTTCTCAATTTGTAACAATTTAATGAATAACTTTACTAAATACGCCACAAAGCATACAGCCTTTGGTACTCTAATTGGTTGCATAATCTTTAATTAAACAGTTGCACCTAAAACAAAAATGAGGTGGGGAAACCACACTCTGCAAGAAGAATTCCCTGGGTACAACAGATATTTAGAATTGTTGGGCTCCTAATTAAGTTTTCATTAATGTACATAAGGGGAAAAAAAGTGAAGTCAGAAGACAATATTGAGAGCATAGACCAGTTCTAGAGATGGCCAAGTATTTTAAAGGAATTAAAAGACAGAAGAATGCCACAAATGTCCTTGAGATAGCAAAACCTAGACTCAGAGAGTCTAGGAACAGCAATGAACTCTCCCATCAGTGCCATATCAGCACCCAGTGACAGAGGCAGCTGGCCAGGCACTTGACAGCTCTCCACTCTGGGGACTGCAGGAGAGGAAAAACAGTTTAGACCATGCAACTTAAGAGAAATCATTCTCCACGGCTTTGTTTAAGGGTGAGACCTGATTAAAAAAAGGAAGGCCCTTCCTCCCAAGTGGTATGGAAAGTCAGCCCTATTAAGCACAATGCTTCTTCTCCCTTCTAATCTGTGTTATGAAATTCAGCTGTATCCCCCAGGCCTTCCAGAAAGCAACATTAACATTTCTGTGTTGGGCTCTTTGAAGGTCTTTTCCTTTCTGTGAACTTCCGATCCTGCTTTTACTTCCTGCCTTTCTGGATTCTGGTAATCCATCTTCTTGTTCTCTGCTGCTTTCCTTCATTTCTCCTCAGAACTCTCCAAATAAAAGACTACATCAAAGCAAGGAATTTCACACACACAGTGCTTCTGTGCTCACTTGTTTGTTGACAGGACTTCAAAGCCCATTCCAGAATCTGGAATTGTACATGGATGTTAGTAACACATACATGTGCAAATGATGGGCAGCAAAAGCCACACAGCTGCTACACCAGCTATGGGACAGAACCCATTCCATCAGCCAGGGCTTAGGGGAACACACTGGGGCATTCCTCAACACAGGAGGATATTGAGTGTTCTGCTAAGTTGCTCCTCTATTTGTTCCCATCCCTTTCTGCTACTTCCCTCTCCTCCCCTTTTTTTTGTTCCTGCAGGTTAGTGTCTAACAGCCATTCTTAGAACTCACAGCCCATGCAACCCAGAGTTAGTTTTAGCTTTACAGACAGGCACTTTTTACATTTTTTTTTCTGATGCAAGCCTCTTCCTGCTCATTTTACTTATGCTGTTCAACAAATTAGTATAACAAATCACTATAGGTATGGTAAATAGATAACAAAGCTTTAAAAAATACAGGGATTATTCTACACATGTTCTGCTTAAAGCAGTAAATCAAATTAAGGCTTCCATCGACAGAGAAACCTCAACACTATGAACAGCATTTAGCAGAACAGATAGTGTCCATCCACTTTCTTTACTTTTTTTTGAGCAGAAGAATGACTTTTAATTTACATGTATAACAAGCATTAGCACACTGACACAGCCCATGTTTCCATTTGTCTAAATCCAATTCTATGATATATTTACTGGATGTAAGTACCACTCCAGGCAACTGATTGTCTCCATTTTCCTTACACCTGTAATATGGAACTCTTTTGGCATTTGCTGCACTGCTAAGATGATTGGGATCAAACATTCTAAAATCTAAGACTGATTTTGCAAGAGCACTTTTAGTCATTATTTAAAATGTTCTCGTAACCTCATTGCACTCAACAATACATTCCAAATTCATTCTTTTATTGAGACTGCAACGTCTTTATGTTCTTTGCCTGAATCTGTACATCTCTCCTGACAGACAAGGTCTGAGCTGCAGGCAGCCCAAGGACTTCAAGAATCTGGGAAGTATGTGGAGCTTCATGCCTTGGCCTTGCTGGTAGCTCTAGTGCGAGACACCAAACTTCAGATGGACACTTGGAAAAACAACAACAAAAACAAACAAACAAAATCACTAAACCCAACAGCCATCATCAAACAAACCACCCAAAAAACCCAAATCTCACAATTAGCCACCTTACTTAAACACAAAAGCCTTTGAAAATCTTGTTCATTAGCTGATGTCAACCCCCAAACTGCAGTTTCTCAACTTCAGGTTTCATTTGCGGACAGAACAAGTTCCAGTGCATGTTTTAACTCTTATTTCACTGCTGCAGCTTTAAATAATCCCTAGGAAGGCGCCAGGATCCCTCAGTTGCCATTTTCCACAGGTTAGTTGCTATTGTTCACTCACCTCCTGGGCCTCCAGTACCTGCCAGTCCTGACTGCACCACAGGATCTCTCAGCTGGCAGAGAGCAAAAACCCTGTCTCCATTCTCAGCTTCTTTAGGCAAAACCATTGCAGAAGACCTTTTCAAGTTTAACAGGGATATGAGCCTTGCTCTGGAGTAAGGAGTTGCAGCAAACACTTGCCAGCAGCTAAAAGGAAACATGACCACAGCCCCATCCCAGCAGAACCCAAAGTAACAGGGAGGAGATGAAAACAAACAAACAAACACCAAAAAAAGCCCACATATGTGCACGTGACAGTGTGGTCAGAGAGAGAGAAAGCTAGATAAGTTTTCCCATGAATCAGTCTGGAAAGCTTTAGGGAGCTGGAGAGAAATAATGATAATCAAATATTAAACAATCCACAGGTGGTGGACTTTTTTTGTTTTTCTCATAAAGTTCTTTACAGATGGGTGTCTGCTTAATTAGCCAATCATGTGAAATGTGTTGATTATATGACCAATCAGGTCCACCTGTAGCAAACAAAAGTATAAAAAGGAGAGGATTGAATAAACAGGCTGCTTTTGCCCTTTGCCTTCTGATCTGGCTCTGTGTCATTTCTGATTCAACAGTGACACACATAGAAAACCAACAGAGTAATAAAATACCCACAAACAACCTCAAAGCATAAACCTCATAATTTTATGCCATGCCTCAAGACAGTAACATCCCCACTGGTGCAGGCAGCCCTCTCTTTCCCAAGCCCCGGTGGTGAAATTGCCATTAAAATGAGGGTACCAGAGCTGCAAGGGATTCAACTCCTGCCCTTCCCCTTGCAGACACAGAGGCCATCCCCACAACCTTCCCCACCAGCTCTGCCTTTGAGCCCACAGGTCCTTCTGTACCCCAAACAGCTGAATTTCAGGCAGCATTCAAAACCCAGCCTGCTGGAATTTATTTAGCTCTCAGTGACCTGAGCATTTCACAGCTGCTGTTCTCCTGCCTTTTTCTCCTCTAGCTTTACCAAAAAAAACACTTTTCAATTCAGTTCTTTTAGCTTCATTGCCACTTTCTCTTTCCTAGAAAGCCACTACCTTTTTGACCATCTATCCTAAACTAAAACAACCCCCCGCAAATCAACCAAAAAGTCCACCCAGCACAAAACCAGCTTTGCCTTTGTCTTCTCTAAACAAGGGATGTGCAACACTTGGATTAAACAAAAGCCTTTTGTTTTATTAACTATAAAAGCATTTCAGTTTAAGACATCTCGTGCTTCTGGAAGGAACCCATGTTAGTATAAATCTGCTCCAAATCAGTCCTGTTAGATTAACATAGCAATTGGTTTTAAGGGGTAGAAAACAGCAGAATTAGTGGCTGATCATTTGCCAAAGTCAAAGCATCACAGGTAACATCCTACTGATCACAAAAAGACATGGAAAAGTCAAGCAGCTCTATTGATCTGTGTGAGATCTTGCTGCCAGCAGAGTACTGCAATCACCCCATACTGAATTCTTAAACACATAGCATAGGTACACTTCAGCTGGTGTCAGCTGCATCACCTACACCAGCCCAAGTCAGTCCCCACAACACACACCAACATCCAGAAATAACAGCAGTTGTGAAAGTCTGCTTTAATCTCTCCATGGATTTGGGATTTCTTTGTTAATAGTACTTGCAATTAGGATTAAGTACAAATTCTTCTTTGACAGCCTATCAAATGATAACCAGCATAAAGCACGACAATAAGAAGATGGAGAAGGGCATGGGTCAAACTGTTGCTGCATTAAATTGGCTGGATTCCCACGCTGCACATGCCCAGCATGAGCCACAACCTCTAAAGCCAGAGCTGCCAGCATTATTCCTAGCATAAAAAGCAGTCAGCCTGATCACTGAACACATATTGGTCATTTCAACAATATGAAGCAGCAAAGTTGGGCACCGAAGAATTCTAATCTACAGAGCAGTATTAACTGAGCATAAATCTGCAATGAAGCCTTTGGCTGGGGATAAGGCTGCTGGAAAACGCAGCCAACCCAACTGCACCAAGAGCGTCAGCAGCACACTCCCTTCCCCACAGAGAACACAAAGGCCTTTCCCTGGCAGAGACTGGCAGCTCCACTTCCTTGGCTCCTGCTGCCCTAGCAGATCCCACAGCCACCCGGAGGCCAGAGCCTGTGTCGGTGATGCTGCTGTGGCACAGGGAAGAGCCACTGCTGAGCGCTGACACCACTTGTGACAGAGGCACTTTGCCGCATATGCCATGCCCTGGCCGGGATGCACGAGATGCAGTTCATACTTGCTGGCAATACAGCTGTTTGAGCTGGGTCATTTGCTTTCTGGCTGCTTCATTCCCTGCACTCTGAGTTCCATGAATATAGCAATGCTCCTCAGTCAGTTTTCCCATCAGTGAGTCCAGCTGTGGAAATTGCACTGCTACCCAGAGATGCTATCAGGACATTACAGCCTTTCAAAGCACAGCTGACAAACGCTCTCCTGCTTCATTCTCCTCTCATTGGCATCGTGAATGAGGAATAAATTGGCATATTCCAGAGGACTAGTATTAAATTTAAAAACCAAAAAACTCACCATTCCCTGTCCCCTAAAAAGCAAACAAACAAAAACACAAACTAAGACATCAATTACAAATAAGTTGGTAAAAACACTCACATGAAAGCAGGCAATGTTAATACAGAACCACAACAACTTACTTGAGGTCAAAGTAAAACCTACCATTTCTGGTCACTCCAGAAGTCTCCATCTTGCCACAAATAAATATTTTAAATATAAATGCTTGTGGAAAGTTCCCAAAATTTAGCTCGCATGAATATGCCTTTTGTTTGATGCTTGCCCTGTTGAGACACTAAAGTCTTAGAATAACTGTGATGTTATCTTTTTTTTATGCCAATTGAGAGTAAAGCAGCTAATATATGTAAACAGAACTAAATATATACTCATTCTTATTATAAATGGATTTGGAGTCTGACTGCAAAGGAAAACAAACTATATTCCCTCAACAAATGGATACTTGGTTAATTCCTAGCAAGACCTAATCTCTACACCAACTCCCAGAGCTCTGTGGAAGAAACCGTGTAAAGCCAAACAATGCAAAGTCAGTGGATTCCTTGCATTTCCCCCCCCATAAAAAGGGAGAATGAGATACCTACTGCATCATAATAGCCCATCTTCTTTAGAAAGTGACAATAAAAATACACAAATCTGCATCCTGGGAGGAGTGGAGGGAATCATATTTGAACAGTTGTGTTATTTTATCAGGTAAGAAGTGTGAGAACCTTGGTTTTTTTCACTGCCAATTCTTCAGCACCAGGACCGAAGTTCAGCCCTTGGTCTTGTGTCACTCTCAGCCACAGCCTGCAGCACAAAGAGACTTCTGACACAAAAAAGAACACCTGAATCTCCCTGCACTTGAGCTTGCTTTTCTATGACAAACATTGGCAATGTGTTGAAGCACACCAACATTTTTCAGAGCATTCCAAGGTGTCAGATACAATTCCTAGAATTTGTTATTAAAAGTCACAGATGTGCCCAACAGATCTCAGGTGCCTTGCTATTTCACATTAGATAAATATCAGCCAAAAATTTCCAGCACTTTAAACATACCAAATGTTTCTTACATTTGCACACTGATGTTTGCGCGTATTTAGAAATATACAGCATTTTAAACAAACAAAAAAGCAGTATTAAAACACAGCCAAGTGCTTTGAGGAGAAAAATCTTTTCAACTTTCAACAAGGTCTACAGATGAGAAATCAATCTTTTTAGATGCAGCTTCTTAAGATAGCATTTTCATGTAATATTCTTAAAGTAGAAGGCAACTTCTCTTTTTATTAGCAGAAGAAAAGCCAAAAGCAGAGTATGGTCTACTGAGATTCTCATTTTGGGTTCATATGAACAAACCAAGGCACTGGATCCAACTCCACTGGATCCTATTGTTTCTTCCTAAGACCACAGAAGTATAATAAAATATTGAATGTGCTCATATTGACATTATTTTCTCATGTCAAGGAAAATACTTTTCCAAATTCACCCTGAAGAGCAGAAAGCAAGAACTATGGACAAGTCAATGTTTATGTGATGCTGTATTTAAAAACAATTTTTAAACCAGCATGTAGCTGTGATCCTCTGAGCAACCCTGTGCTGCTGAGCCAGGCACAGGTTGAAGGGGTGGCCTGCAGCCAGGGTCATGTTCCACAGTACAGGGCCAGGCACTCACCCATTACTGACAGCATGGAAAAGCCATCTTTCTGCACCCTTTCCCAGAAAACCCATCCTGTGGGGTAGCAGCTAGACACCCTACTCATGAATTCATGCTCATTCCCATAGTAGCTCCCACTTCCTTAAGAGCAAAATCCTAGATTTTGTTGTGGAAGAGCTCTAGTTACTTCATTAATGCACAAGCCAAGCTGGACTACAGATCAGTTTAAGACTCCATACTACAAAATTTTTTTTGTCAACTGCGGTTTCTGTGTAAAAGTCAGTGTGATACAACTAAAATTGTAAAGAAATGTTTAGTGGCAAGTAAGACGGTCCTTAGTCAGTTACATTTCTGATAGTGCCTCCATACATTATATAGAAAGACCTCAAAACCAAACAAAAAACATGAGGGGGGAAAAAAAAAAAAAAAGAAAAAAATTAAAAGAAGTGCCTGGGATTCTGTGGAGGCTCTCAGTTCAGCCGAAGAGAGAACAGACGATTCTCCCAGGCTTCAGGCCTGGGAAACTTAGAGAGAAAGAATTTAAACAATTATTATCTCTCTTTCTGTTCATGTTGTTTATAGATATGTTCTACCACAGCGTGCTATTCATAGTTCACCAATAGTGTGAAAGGTTTTTACTTTGAGACCAATGAAGTCTCACCTTAGCGATCCTGGTTATAAAAGGATGCTACTTCTTAATAATAAACTCTCTTTTTCGCCTTCTGTGACTTGGAGTCATTTTGTCCCGTCCCTGACTCAACAGCGTCAGGATTCCCCCTCACAGAGCTCAAATGTTTTTTGAAGACTTGACATATTCCTATCTTCATTGCGAATATCTGGTCTCCTTCAAGGTAACAATCATTAGCATTTTGAGAAATAAATGTTATACCCACCACATAGAGGATCGTAATTAAAATAGAAAATTCATCGTTCTAATCTATTAATATTCACAAAACCAGAATCCAGTTCACAACATGCCTTCAAGCCTTGGTCTGCAGAATGCTGAACCTAATTTGTTTGAGGTGCTGTAGTTAAGTTCTTGTAGAATTGCTACAGATATTTGAAGGTTAAACCAAAAGAATTATAATTTATGGGATTTGGCACATAACCACTACCTGATTGCTGCAGAATTTGATACAGCTCTCATCTTTCAAGCAAACCACACTATGCGATGTGCAAATCACAAGCTGCTACCCTTTTAGTTTCCCCTTCTTCCAGGAGAAAGGCTAGAGTGCCCATCTTCAATATGGATGAGGGCAGTTCATGATGTCATCCCCATTCCAAATTCCAGCTGCAGCAGATTCAAGATGCAGTATGTTAAAACTGAAGGTGTGGAGGTTTTTTGTTTGGCTTTTTTTTTTACTTCCTTTAACAGGGTCCTATTGTGGACAAACTGCCCATTTCTCCTGGGGGCAGAAAGCAGAGAGCACCTCAGAGCAAACCCACTTCCTCCATTCCCAACACTCCCCACAACCTCTCCTCAAGCTCATAGAAGGAGCATACTAAGCCAGAATGGCTGGTTCATATGATATTTCAAGTCCCTTCAATTCCCTTCCTTTCTGTCAAAAAATTCAAGTGCAAGCTGTCCCCTGCCCAGCACCCCCTCCCTCCCCACAGATACCCCCTTCATGCTCTGCTGGGCACAGCTCAGTGTCTAAGCCATGGGGCTGCACAGTGTCTCTTGGACAGAGCTGCTCTGCACTGAAGGAGGGCCCCCACTCCAGTACAGCAACTTCTCCCCCTCAACTGACTCCATTAGTTTGCAACAAAGTACTGAATTTGTTTTACTCCTGCCTAAAATAAGTTCCTCTTGTATATCACTAACAATATTTAGTACATTCACTGCTTTCTAACAGCATAATGGACTAGAAACCTTTTTCACAACTCTCAATGCCCTAGTCTCCATCCATTGTTACTTGAATAAATCAAACATGTCTGGAATATTTCACATTCTCTGTGGTGAGATAAATGACTGAGCACACAGAGCAAGAGAGATACAATTCTAACATGTTTAGTGCACTCTTTTCTAGGAGTGTGTCTGCTATGATACACCCTACAGAAAACAGATCTGTATTAAAGGAGACTGAATTTTGTTAGCCACCAAGACAAAATACTAAACAGAAATGTAAAGATGCTCAAATAAAAATTAATCAATCTGATACTCTAAACTCCCTCTAGTGACCTAAGAACAGAAAACTATTTCCCTTTAGCTGTCTATGGAAATTTAATTTACCTCAGTAGCCACCTGCACCCAAAATGTTAATATTCTCCAATATACAAATTCTTCTCTCCTTTCTCCACCTGTTTACACAGGCCCTGCACAGGAAATGCACCCATACACCTCAGAGAGCATTAATCACGGCTACATTCCAGTAATGGACACACCATGGCCTTCCCTATTAAACAGCAGACAGCAACTGTACCACAGTGCAGACAAGTAGCAAGTAAGTACAAATATTTACTTAATTGAAAAGCCTTTCTGTGTATCTATAAAATACACACACAAACTCCTAAATAGGTTTTCAGTGTTGTCCTTAAATGTTCCTTTTATTTGTGCTTTACATGACTAGTAGTTTTTCACAATTAATATAAACCCCAGACACCCAGCAGGAGTGTTGTTACATTCCAGCTCTTGAGATGATTCCATCTGTGATCCAATACAAACCTGCTGTAGCGCTGGGCCTCTCTTCATGTACCTGAAAGCTCTGCATTACAAAAGCACCTATCCCTTTGTTCTTGGTCTGAATTTCACCTTTCCTAACCTTTTTCAGTTTAGTGCTTCCTTTGCTCTACCTTTGTTTCAAGGAGATGAATCTGACGCACCAAGCCCACAATTCAGAGAGCATAGGTCAGCTGACAGGGCGATCAAACAAGCACAGACCCAAGGACACAATACAGGATACGAACTCCAGATCAGTAATGAAACCATCACAGCCTCGTGCCAAACCTCCCAAGCCCTCTCCTGCCAGGTGCAGTAGCTCAAGAGCAGCAGCACTGTGACAGCATTATATTGCTCTCCACTCTGCAGCCAGCCTGGTGTCTGCCAGCTTGTACATCTTTGTCCAATACTCCAATGCATAGTAAAAATACGCATACTATTTGCTTAAATTCCACAGCTTATGCTAAACTTTGGGTTGCTAAAGCATCTGGAAGACAAGTAGTAATGTGACTGACACACAGGAGGAGGAAAAAAATTATTTTGTCCTCTTTCTAATACAGATCTACCACTAATGCTGCCGAATATTTGCTCCCGCAACTCAGCACCATCTCTCTTCTCCTCACCACCCTGCCACTGCCCCTACATCTACTCTTATAGAAGTACTTTATCATGGTTTGCTTTAAAGATTTTTCCCCATGAAAAATCTCAGTCTAACGGAGCATTCCATCAAGAGGCCTACGGCACACAGCCAGGACTCTGAAAGGGAGTTTGGTGATAGATAAAGCTAATTATAGTGTAACATTGCCATACCACAATTTAAGGCTATGTCAGCACTTCCTCCCCTTTAAGAAGCTTATAAGTCTGAAAGCCTCTGGCCTGAAACTTGATAAATATATCCAGTGAAAAATAATCTGAATTGCAGAGTCAATGAGATGCCTTGAATTGAAAAGCAGTCACGCCAAAAGTAGTCTTGAACTCGTAGTGGATGGAAGATTAGATATGAGTTGCAAAGTGATCTAAAAATAAATCACTTCATGCATATTTTGAAGAACTGCCAGTGGACAAAGTTTTTAGAACACATACTATAAGTTTCTTGGTAAAATTATAAGAATGAAAACTATGCCTGAACACATGTTCCAGACCTCAGCAACTGCTGATCAAAAGTTCTAGCAAACCAACAAGGTATGTCCTTTCTCCAGGGCAGCCTTCCTATTGCATACTACTATGCTTCCCCCATCCACATGCTTTAGGGAACCCACTGGAACTGTACAATACACATTTTTGCATTAATACCCCATACATAAGCCCTGAAGTCACAACTGCACTTTACAGACACCACTCAGGGCCTGGCCATACAGCTGGATACAGGCCAGGTGAGCATGGCCTGCTGGCCATGTACATAGCGTTAGCCCAAGCCAGCTCTAGTCCAGGAGTGCTGTCCACACATCAGCTGGGTGATGCACCTGAGCCAGAGCTTCACTAATCAATACCTCAGAGACAAGGGGAAAAAAATAAAAAGAAAAAAAAAAAGGAAAATGAAAAAAAGAGGATATTAAACAAAAGTGGGGGGAGGGGGTGTCACAGTCCAGCTGCCATGACCTCGGGACGGGACCAGCCAGGGGTTGTGGCGAAAGAAATAATAGGGACAGGTTTGACAAAGCAGCCTGGAAAAAAAACTTTAATAATGAAGCAACGAAAACACAAGCTGCACGTAGTACAGGGTGTCCTCTGAAGACCCAACAATGGGGCAAGCTCAGCAATATATAGGGTTTCATCTGAGGGCAGGGAATCAATCATCAAAGAGAACTAAGAACATTGCCTTATGTGTAACATGTTACAAACCAATCAAGAACAGGAACTAGAAACACAACCCTATATGGAACAATATTAACATAATCATTCCCATGATCCCATTCTTCTCACCATAACTTAGCCAGACATTTTCCTTCCTAACATCCCACTTCCCACGGCCTTAAGTTGAGGCCTTTGTTGTCCATGAAGGCCAGCTCACCACCCATCCCAACCAGCTGAACTCCCACAAGGGAGGAACTCCCAACCCACACACAGTAAAAGTAAGCCACAGCCTTCTGCAGTTGCCAGAGTCTGAGGATAGTTCAGTTTGTGCCAATACAGTTTAATTAAAAATTCAGAAATACTGAACTGGACTCTCTGTAATTTGGCTGCACACTCCCATAAACAGGCCCTAGTAGCTGAATTCAAGCATCCTGAACCAGAGCTGTGTCCAGGCTCCAACTCATTTGGCAAAGCACCTTAGCCAGTGTAAAGATACTGATTTGCCCCAGTTTCCGTCAAAGCACGGGGCCTGTGATGGCTGGCACGGATCAGGACATGGCTGTGGAATTGAAGTGCAACTTGAGCTGAAAAAGGACTCAACAGTGGCACCACAGATATTTTGTAATGTGCCTTGCAAAGTTGTAACAATGAGCTGCACTACATTTCTGAAGTCCCCGAATCCATTTGTTTTACCATCAAGCCTCTATCAATTCTACAGCATCTTCTGGAGCAGGACAGAAAACAGCAGCCATGACAGGCCTGCCTTCCCCTCCCAGGCTGTAACTTCTACATTGTGTCTTTTACAATAACAGCAAAAAACATCACTATTTGTGTATTCAATGCAAATAAGAAAGGAATTTCATGTAGTCATAAAACATTGCCTATAGCTGCAATCTGTCCTCATTAGCTATGAAACAGAATCTCTCCGTTTCACAGGTATCTCTCATATATTGGGAAAAATACCAATCAAGTCAGTAAAGTTACACTTTTTTTGATTTTTAAAAACTAAAGAAGAAAACCAGTATTCAGCATTTCTTCTGAAAAATCACCCCAAACAACAGGAACAGTTCCACCTCACAACCAACCCCATAAAACAACACACCAAAAAAAACCCCACTCTGATAATCTCATCACCACTTCAGAGCCAGTCCTTGAAGGAGCAGAGATCTGCCTGTTATTTATCAGACACCATAAAAATACAACCTGGCATCAGCTGTATTAATAATAATTATGTCAGTGGGCAGAACTCCCTCTTTGGTGGAAACCTGCAGGATACAGACAGAGCAAATAACTCTACATTTTTCCTCTTAAACTTTTGGGGAATGGTGACCTTAGATTAGGTGTGGTTCCAGGTGTACAGGCAAAGGAAAGAATGAACACACCTCTTACCACTAGTCAATGGCTGATAAAAATCCAAGCACTGTCAACACAGAGGTTGGAACCTCTGGCTGATCAAACTGATCCTGGAGAGGTTTTATGTGCTGCCAAGGGCCTCCCTGTGGGAAAGACATTTCTGTGCTGTTCTTGTGAGCCAGCAAAGGCTTCTTGAAGATAAGGAAAGCCTCATATCTCTCTCAAGGAATTTACCGAGGCTATCACCATGACGACGTGAAGAAAGAGAGAGAAAAAAGTGTAAGCAAAAAATCTGAACTTTGGTTGGCTTACACAGCGGCATGGCTCCTTTCACCTATTGAAAGCTTTTTTCCTTCTTTCTGACCAATGGGCAGTGTTTGTGTTCGTTAAGTAAATGTAAATATCTTGTAAAACTATAAAAGCAACACGTTGCTTCAATAAATAAGTCTAAACAGCCTTCTGACAGAGCTCTGGTGCTTTGCGCGTGTGGGCTCTATAGTGACACCTCCCTGCCATTCACACCCACACGAGGGAGCAGGGAGAATTGCTGCCTCAGGAGGCTTTAGGAGAAGGAGGGCAATATGCACATTAAATTGTACTGCACTTGAAACACAGAGATTGCAAAGGAGAAACCACAGTAGCAATGATCCCAGTAAGGCTTCTGGAGGAACAAGATACTTATTCAGCTCTGCAGATTTAGAGAGCATGGAACCAAAAGGACATGGGAATGTCACTAAGAGCATTTCAGAAGAGCTTTTTGATATGGGTGGTTGGAAAAAGAAACACAACCTCACTCTGGCCATTGTCATTTGCAATCACACACTTTTTTCTTATCTCCACATTCCATGGAGAGTCTATGAACAAGGTGATCTTATTAACTCACTGCATACATGAGAATTATATTGTAGAGAAAGGTGACACCAAGTACGCATGTGTCAAGCAGGAGAAAAAAATTTGAGGAAAATTCATAGACTGGAAACAAGGACAATGTACGAAGGTAAAGTAACAGTGGAAAAAAGGAATAGACTAACTAAGCTTATATATTAAACAAAAATGAGAGAAAGTTTATTTTAAGTGAAATTACATTACAGCAGTAAGAATCAAGCTATTCTTCAATTCTCTTCTTTCCACTTTCTGTTTAAGATAGTCCACAAGCAGCCACAATGAGACTGGAGAATGTAAAAGGCACCTGTTGACAAAAGGTCTTTTATTTTATTCTTACAGAGTTAAAAGAAGACAGCACTCAGTAGTTAAAGAAGGTCCAGTTAAAATTCACAGAGCTATTGATCTTAGCCCTGCTACAGTGAACCCCCTTTCTGCTTCTAGCTCATAAACAAGATGACATAGAAAAGAACTATCAATTTTTATATGATATCTCTTGGAGAAATTTTCTTAGAATCTTAAAATTGCATCAAGTGTTCATAAAACAAATAGACTTAATGTGGTCACATCTGGCAGAAGGCACAACCCATTTGCCAATTATTTTACATGAGGGAGATAAACCAGACAGATGGGTTCTACTTAACACAAACTCAAGTTTTCCACCTGGAAACTAACATGCATCATCATTCTATATCCACTTGTCTTGTATGTGACAGAGCAATAACTTTGTACTCCATATAAGCATAGGCTGATCAAAACACTCCCAGCTGACACTTCTTGCAACCCTGAGGAGGCTGAACCTCTCTGAACACATCCAGGGCTGCAGAGAAATGCTCCCCAGACACGGGAGTGTCTGCCCCTGAGACACCTGCAAGGCTGCTATGGTTGTGCCTCACGTTCTTGATCACCAGCTATAAACTTGCAAAATAAACTATAAAATTGGGCCCTGACTTGCAACACTTTTATGCAGCAAATTATGGAACAGTTGCGCTAAAGTTTAACATTTGAGTGAGAAAAAGGCTGTTAAAACACAAGCACCAGAGAAAACAGAAATATCAAGGTCCCTCTGCTAAAGAGCTTAGACAACAACTGACTGTGCCCAGAGAGCTCTGGATGAGGTCAAAGCCCAGCCCGTTTTCCTGACATCGTCTCCCAACAAGTTTCAGGTCACTGTGTCCACAGTGGTAATACCAGAAATTATATTTGTCAGCACTAGAAGAGGTAGGAATCCTCTCCCCTCCCTCCTTACCCCGCCAGCCTTTTCTGTCAGGCTGGGTCACAACGATACACTGACTTGCCATTATTAAACTTTACCTATAGGAGAGAAGCAAATAAATAAATACTTATTATATAATTATATATAATATATATATAATTATTTATAAATATAAATAAAAATTAT